>LPNX010529236.1:105394-196843 GCA_001517045.1 Pseudotsuga menziesii | reverse complement strand
GGAGGGGGGGGGGGGTGTTAGAAAAACTACCACAAGCCAAAACCGCCCCCCAAATGGTATTTTTTTGTAGTGATTACAAGGAAAATGGAGGGAGAAATAACCCTTAGGAGACTCCATTAGTGAAAATTGGGGGCGAAAGATAGATTGGAGGGAGATTTTGCTAGGGTGAAAAAAAGTTTTTTTCATTTTCCTCATTAACATATAGGAGGCTATTCATTTTGGATTTAGTTTTTTCTAATAAATATTGGGCGAATATAATTTAGCTGAAAAAACCCTTTCCATATAAGAAAATAGCCCATTAAAATTTTGTGAGCCCCTTAATATAGCCCATGGGATATATATAGCCCCTAAAATTATCCATGATACAAATATTTGCCATAGAAATCCATACAAAAAAGCCACACATATTTACCATGAAAATCCATACAAAAGAGATAGCATTCAAAGCAAAAGCACAAATATTTACCATAGACATCCATACAAAAAGATAGCATTCAATGAAGCGTGTGTGCTTTTTATTTTCTTATATTATGGAGATTACAATACACTTACAATTTTCTCTAAGCTCACTATAAAATTATGACACCAGGGTTTATACTATCCTTTTAAGTATGCTTCCAATTCTCTACTTTATTATTATCTCCAACTCTTGCTCATATTATGGAACAACCCACTGGGGTTTTGAAACCCACTTGGAACCGCTATGATGTTTCTATAAGTCTAGGGGATTATACCATGTTATTAACTTTCCCGTATTCAAATATGGTGAATTGACATGGTTTCCACTTGGACATGTGGAGAATATTTGGATTGTTACCTTGTTGAATATTTGGATTGTTACCTTGTTGAGGCCATAACTTTTATTTACAAAATCTATTTTAGGTGCATGATAGCTCACCTAAAATTACTCTTTATAGTGTACAAAATTTGTGTTGATTTGATTCTATGTCCTTTATTAGTAGTCTTATTATTGTTTCAATCTTGAGACCATGTAAAAAAATTACATGGTATCATAATAAACAAGCTAACTCTCCTTTGAAATTCCTATTATGGTGGAGGGTTTTATCTACAATTGGATAATAAAATATTAAATTAACATTTGTAAACAAATAGATTCAAATCTTCCCAAACATATCTAAACTTTAACTTCCATTATTTTCATTAGAAGTCCAAAGGTTGTAGATTATATTGACAAAAAATCATGCTTCCTGGAGTTGATCTCACCATATAGATGAATCTGTAGAAATCCGTTGAGAGGGGATATCATTCATTTCACAAAAACATATATTTTCTTTATAGCCAAAGAAGAGGATTATTTAATTTCAATTATTCAAACTTTGTAATGATTTGAATTTTTTTTCTTATTTGAAAAAACACCAATGTCTAACATGACCTCACCAACTACTATGTAATGTTGTCATTCATCTACCACATTGGAACCCAACCAATAAAATGTTAATTTTCTAATGTATTGTCATAGCGAGCACCACATCAATTGTACATTCAATCACATTGAATGACTATTTATCACCACATCATCCACCTAGTTAGCGACACGTCAATGATTCAAGTACCTTTCACTATGATGAATCTTTATTTGTAAAATATGATGTTGTATTCACTAGATGTATCATGCTTTTGTTGAACGGGAAACATAAGACTCTTTTATACCCAGATCTCAACTATATAGGAACATTAATCATAGTGATCAAAGGCATTTTTAGTCTGCTTCCAACTATTGATATTCCTATGCCAGCGGGTCTTCTTAAAATATTTAGAGAAGAAGTTGAAAAGTAAAAAACTTGGATCGATATCATATACAACAATTTTCTATGATTGGATTCATGATTGTATTGATGCAATTTGAAAATGTTTCATAGGACTTATTATCAAATTGTTTTCTTGGTTGCACAATAATACAATATTCCTCACTTTCTTTGAATGTGTGAGTAAGTTTTAATGACATTGTGGTTTTCTTATTACCACTCTAACCGCTTGTGCATTTGATCCATTCAAACTTGTGTTCATGTCACTATTTTCTAAAGGGGTTTGTGTGAAGATGATTTTGAAATTATAATTAAAAGTAAGACCCTCTTAAATGTGTACATACGACTGCAAGGGTTTTAGGAATTTCACATTTCCTTTTTTGAAATTTGGTTGTGTGTGTGTGTGTTTTCCACCCAGGTGCGGGTGAGGATACAAGGGGGATGATGTGCTTGGCAGGATGTGTGGTGATCACAGATCAATGCATGCACCAAATCAATCCATCATATAAATAGATGACATCGATAATTATGAGCGGAGGGCACCTTAAAGGGGACACTCTCTTGAACACGAATAAAGTACATGTAGGTTGGATAAGGTGATGGAGACGGTGGTTGGAAGTACATGCCATGGAAAAGATATAATATAGGAAATCATGGCTACCAGTTCAAAGGGGGATAATGGAGAATCTCTTGAGGGAAATGTCTTGTTGGACTTAATGGAATCTACCTTCGACCTCACTAGTTTTATCCCAAGTATTTATGGGGTTATTTATATGCAAGCTCAGAAACATAGCAAGCGATTGAGGAAATGTGTTGAACTACTGTAGTGTAGATATTTATGCTATTTGTAGAGGAAATCCTTGGTAGGAAGTGAGAATATGGAATTGAAAGGGGATACTAGAGTGGTGGATGATAGGGAAAAGTGAAGAGTAAGAAAGGAGTATCTAAGAGCTTCTCAAGCTTCTTGTTTATACTGGGCATCCATCCCTCCATCAATTCGGGAAGATATAGAGAAAAGAGAAAGGGCTACAACATGAGGTGGAGGGTGGTCTTCCTTTAGTGGATATTGCAGCCTTGGAGTAGTGGATCTAGGATCTAGGATATTTGCATGCACACCAAGGGAAACATGAAAAAACCATCACTCTCTATTGGGTAATTAAGGGATTTCTCAGGTGATTTATGCCGGAGCACGAAGAGAAAGTGAGTGGGGATTTAAGTCTGGAGTTTTTATGGAAGGAACTATACCAAGATACGAGGCTCATTCACATGAAGATCGATGCAATTGGAAAGGATTTGGGCCTTCTGTTTCTCCCACAGTTCGGAGTTGTTGGGTCTACCAATACGAACGTGAAGATAAGTTCAAGCATGGTGATGGGAAACAGGTAGCATGGAGGGTCTATAGCACCCCATCTATTCTTTAAGGAGCCGTAAGGCTCATTTTTCTAGTCTTTTTTCGTCTCTGGGTTGGGGTACCATCTATTTTTTAATTCTTATTATAGGCTAGCATGGCACTGTTTGATTCTAATATTTTGACCACCTTAGTGGCCTAGGTCTATGTTTGTTTGTTTATCAGTTCGAATAATGCTTGAGGTTAGTAGTTTAAGTGTATGTAAATATGTCTTTACCTCTGCAGAAGAGTGGTTCTTTGGGTTGGTATGGCTTAAAACTGCTACAATTTGGGGGATTGCTTGACATTAGGATGGAAATTCCAGTCTCAGACTCTTGTAATTCTTTTTTGAAATGATAAAATAATATGTCTTACTTCCAATATATATATCTCTGTGTGTGTGTTTTCATTTTCATGTTTGATTTACTTTTTAATTTTTTGGGGTTATTTACTTGTTTTTAATGTTTTTTTTAATTGTTTGATTGTATTTTTGTATTTTCATTTATATTTGTCATATTTTGTTGTTTTTGTATTGTTTTCCATTCCAAAAAAATGTTTGTTTTTAAAGTCAAATTTTGAAAAGAATTAAATAAAATAGGGTCATGTTTCGAAAAAGCTTACAATATTAACTTGAGAGAAGAAACGGTTTTCACTAGTAGCACCTCTTTTTGATTCAAGGGTTTGTTTTGGTATTTGTGTTGCATCAATACCAGATGTTAAGTCCATGATTCAAATAAGATTTATTTCATCTTCAAAAAGAAAAATGAGAGTACCATGGTAGCACTTGTTTTCAATTCAAGGGATGATTTTAGGGTTTTGGTTGCAATGGTATCCATTACTAGGGCCACGATTTCAAAATATACATAATTTTAACCCCCATAAAAAGGATGGCTTTTAGAGCACCATTTTTTTATTTGGGCATTGATTTAGGGTTTTGGTCGTAATTACATCGACCGATGTTTAAAAAAAGTTGTGATTTTATCCCCCCAAAAAAGGGGGGTGCTACCTGTAGCACCATTTTTTGATTCAAGAGTTGTTTTGTTGTTTTAAATGCAAAAATATGATTTTTTATGGCTGTAGTTCTCATTATTTGTATATAGTTCTCATTCTATAGTATAATAGGTTAATTTTTCAAAGTGAGATTTTCTCCAATCCCCCAAATATTTAACCAAGAAATGACATATTTATGCCAACTTCGCTTGAGCTTAGGTGGTTTTTATTGGAATTTAAAGTCAGTTTTGGAAGTTTATGGTATCCCAAGTTATTTAATTTTTTCTTGTGCATTAGGTACCTAGTCATAGATATGTTCTCAATTCAGGAAAAACCCACTTCAATTAGGGGAATATGATATGGAATATTACTTTTAATTTTAATATTGTAAGTTATAAATCACATATTGCTAGTGGAATTGCTCAATCCGCTAGTACAAAATGAGAGATAAGTGACCCAAAAAATGACCAAAATCGGCATATAAATGACTCACTTTTGATTTGGTGATTATTGGTGGTTAATTTTCGGTCTCTTATCACACAACAAAAAATGTGGTATTATTTAGTTTGGTCATTTATAACTTGTCTTGTGGTCATTAATTTGGTCGTATATTTGGCCATTAATTTGGTTATGTGTTTGGTCATAAATTGTCCAAATTAATGACCACAAGATAAGTTATAAATGACCAAACTAAATATGACAATTTTTTTTGTCACGTGATAAGAGACTGGAAATTAGCCACCAAAACTGCCATTTGGTCATTTATATGTGATTTTTGGTTGTTTATCTCTTATTTTTTGTCACTTATCTTTCATTTTTTTGGTCACTAATTTAGTTGTTTTTAGTCATATATGCAAATTTCAGTGATTTTGTTTGGTCACTAATTTAATCATTTTTAACCGATGTTGCAATATAATTAGGGCACGAAGGAATCAAACCACCAACCTATTGCTTGTAAGGCAGACGCTCTTCCATTGAGCTAACACCCTTAAATATAATATATTATATAATTTTACGTTAACGGTCTAAGAATTTGCAACTTATAAACTTCTTGGGTAAACACTACCTCTGTTAACACAATAAAAAGCTTTATTTTAATTACCTCCATGAAGAACTTGGATTAAAAGACAAAGGATTGTGGATGGTTCTGTTTTGTTATTGATGAGGAAATTGATCTAGATGAAGCTTAAAATTTGACCAAAGAGTTGTGCTCTATAATAACCATCCGAAGATAATTGAAAAATGTTTTTTTGTAGATTCTCATTTAATATTAACTACTCTATATGTCATATAATTTAGCTTAGTTTATTGTTTTGGACCTTTCGTTGTTCATAATTCAGTTAAATTATCATTTTAGAACATATGAAGATGGCCTATTTGTAAACATAATTCTTTGTGCATGTTGACAGTTGAACGGTATCCTATTTCATTCCATAATTTAATGGTCTATCTTCTATCATTTGGTTTAAAAATTTCCTTGGTTGATGCTTAAATGATTAATCATTAATAATTAATGTACTATTGATGACATTTTAAACTTCCTAATAATGTAGTATCATCTACAAATAGCACAAATATGCATGCTTTCATATATCCTGTAACTGATTTGGCATTCTACATCTTTTTTTAGAATATAAATGCATTGTAATATATATTATATAAAAATGCACCCACGATGCTCCGCACCTAGAATGTTTTGGTAAATGATGCTCCCACTCTTGCATTATAGAAATCTTGTGTTGTATTTCTACATCCCACTAACCTATTATTGTAGTCAATCATTGCACATTCTTAAAATTATCTTACCTTATAGGCTTATTTTATATAGCATTCTCATGAATAATGTCGAGAGAAATAATTTCCTAATAAAAAATCTAAAATGAACTCTTAATAAAGACAACCATTATCTGAAAAGCTAGATAGTATAGTAGGCCATGCTTTTAATATTGATGTCTATAATAGTTAGGGCATGCTGGTGGCATTTAAGCTAGAATTCCTACCTGGAGGAGTTTATGCTTTATTTGCATATATATCCTAACAATATTTTCAATAGCTCCAATAACAAGCTCTATATGTGTAAAATTGGGAAAGAGTTCAAGATAGGATCCATAAATAGTGTCTCTTCTAACATTCTATATATTAGAAAGAAAGAGTGAAGGTATTAACGCATTTCCTAAGAATTATGTCTGTCTCTTTGTCCTACGTGCAATGGTGCAATGTTACCAATACAATTGCCCCATAAATATACATCATAGCCAGAGAACTCACTCATGAACAAACTAAACTGTATAAATATTGAATAGTAAGTCATTATGAGTTGTAACATATAATTGCTATTGCAAGGCAGAGTTGTTGAACTTTACCACGAAGTAAGTATAACCACATAAACAACTTAAATAAGCTTACAGGAAAAGTGGTAGAACCAACCAAAACTTTTCCTCCATTATAAAATCCCTGAGGATGACCAGAAACATCATTTGGACTAGCATGCGTTGAAGAGATCAGAGACACAAACTGCATAGGAATATGTGGAGATTGAGTATGTGCTTTGTTTGAAAATGAATTTTCATTGAGTGTGCTCTAGGATTGGCCATGAGGTAACGAGGTCATGTAATTGAAAAATAAATGGATTCCAAGTTAGTCAAGAATGTAATATAAGTGCTAAAAATTACCATGTTGCAACAAAAAACAAAGAGAACTCACCAATAATAACTACTTTGTTTTCATAAAGTAAAGATAAACTGTACCATTAAGGAAGTCGGTGTAGGAATTCTCAAATCCCATACACCAGCAAAAATAGGCATATTGATAGTTTGGGAAGGTAGATTCCCATTAATCACAAGCCTTGGCTTCTGAGAATATGTTGAAGAAAGCACATGTGATGAAGGTGTTGGTTGAGGATGTTGAGAATAGGATGAAGAAGTAAACTATGATGAAGGTGTTGATAGAGGATGTTGATGATAAGATGAATAAAAAAATTGTGATAAACAAGCTGGTGGAGGCTATTGAGGTAAGGACACATAAATAACTTGTGAAGAAGGAGGTTGTGGCTATTTCCCTTGTAGAAGAGGAAACTGTTGAACTTGTGGAGTATACTATGCAAGTTGTGATTTAAATGATGGAGACATGCCCACCATTGTCTGTAGTGTACCTTTCCTATTGGAAAAAGTTTTTAGGTGAACTTGTCGGCTTGCTGGAGGTATAGATTTATGCCCTTACTGTGGTGAAACTCCATGCTGAGGCTGCAAAACATTAATTAGTTAGACAAAAGGAAAGCACTGATAATTTTTGTGTATGCAAGGAAGAAAACAAGTAAAGGAAATGGTTGTATAGTAAACAAATATATTTAGATAATATTTGCAATGGCTGCGGATCCCCAAATCTCTAATGCAATTAAGAAAAATCCAAATTAGAAGGACAAGGTCGCTATACATTCATAAAGTATGCAGTATATAATTAGATACATGGGATGATGTTACATATTTTTTTTTATCTCTTCACTAGTATGCATGTAAGAAGACATTATGATTTTGGTTGAATACAAATTTTATGGTTCTCTTCCAAGGTGTATGGTTCTATATTTGTTCTGAAATTCTGATGCTTTGGACTTGGCTTTTGCTGATTTTACAAATTCTGTTAAATGTATCTATTTTTTAAATTGTAATTGACAAATTGAAATGAAATGTTTCCTGATATAATTTTTTCTTCCTGTAAATACACTATGTTTTGGCTAAATGTAGTGGTCATAACTGAGGTCTTGTTCTTAAACTAGAAATTATGAATTATAGTTACAATATGAGTAACTCTCCATGTGGTTTTTGTTTGACACAAATTGTTTTTCATGCTCAATGTTGCATGTTTTTTGATTAAATCAATAATAAAAGAAAAATATGGAATCGGTGCTTGTTATGTTGGCGATGAAGGATGCTTTGCTCCAAATATCTCAACGCAAGAGGTCTCCACCATTCTATTTTATGATATATATTCTCGTACTTGAGTAGTATATATGCATTATTGCCAGTGCACAAGATAGTGGTGTAAGGTGAAGAATATGCATGTTATGTTAAAGAACATGCATGTGTCTCTTGAGAGAAAGGGAATGGAGTTTCCATGCATGTAGTAATACTAATTTTGAAGGATATGAGATTTTTATGGATTTTATGCTAAGTTCCCAGCTTTTAATATGCTTCGGAGCTAGAGGTACCGATGATATTCTTGCTAACAGTTCCTTTTGCTTAATACACTAGCAAAGAAGGTTTGGATCTCATTAGGGATGCAATTGAGAGAGCAAGTCACACAATAAAAATAAAAATAGGGATGGAAGTTGCTGCAAGCGAATTTTATAAAGGTAAAAAAAATTCCTATATATAAACAACTTTTAAAATGTGGTAGATGAAAACCATAGAAGTATTGGTAATTTCAGCGAGTTAAAACATGCATTTAAAATTGAGTATTAATGTTTAAACATAATTGCTTGTTGACTACAGGCTCTGTATTTCAAATTCCAACCCATAGTTCGAATGGAGTGTAGTGGCTTTCCCTCTTTTCTAGGGTTTACTTTGTTGGGTCACCCATTTTTACTCTCTTGTATCTATGTATATTTTCCTTCAAGAGTGGTCTAGGTGCTCCTGCCTTGTGTTTGGGACTAGTTGTCTTCTCTATTCCCATTGATATATTTGTCGCTTGTGATCGTAAATAAATTAAATGATTACATCTTATCTTATGGTGATTTAAATTACCTAGGAAAGAAAATGGAAAGATCTATGGTAAGCAATTTTTGGCAAAAGTAGGACCAATAGCATACCAGTTAGCCATACCACCTACGAGTAAAGTACATAATGTTTTTCATGTTTCCATTTTGAATAAGTATGCTCATGATGCTATTCATGTAATTGACTGTAATGTTATAAAGGTGGAACCTGGAGGAGAGTTTCAGGTGGGACAGAAGCGTATTCTCTACATGAGAGAACTTTTACTTCGGAACCATACCATCGGACAAGTAAACATGCAATGGAAGCACCTTAGTCCAAAAGAGTCCAATTGGAAAGTGATATGCAAGAGATATATCTAATCATATTTCAAGATGAAATAATGGAAGAATCAATGCAGACAAATAATAACACCGAGGACGGTGTTATCCTGTAGGGGGGGGGGATGTAATACACCAAATTAAAATAAATTATTATTCTTTTTTAATATTTTATTTTTTAAATATTTTTGACAAGAAAGTCAAAAATAGATGTAGTGGATTATTCTTATTTATTAATTAAAAAATACTGGAAGGAATCAAAATTGAAATAGCTGTTGAAAGAGTGTTTGCTAACCCACAAGGGGAAAAGACAAGTGGTGAAAGATGTTGAGTGAGAATTCCATATGCAGAAGAAATCCTCCCCAAAACCAGGTCACAACTCCTTATGGAGTGCTAAAGAGAAGGAGACTCATAAATGAAAAAGTCCTAGGCAAAATACTAATTAATAGTATGACCATTTAGCAAGCAGGAGGCTAGCAGTGTATGGAGAACTGATATGTTAATGCAAGAGATGGCACATTGATTGTATTTTTCCCTTGTGATTCAACGAACATGCCCGGGGGATCTGGAGCAGGTGAGACTTGGTTTTCCTAGGAGTTGGTTGGGAGGAACAACTATTTCAATTCATTTTTTTCGACAGTGGTTTTAGGTTCCCTATTCTACTTATTATCTGTCTAAACTAGTTTAAAGTAAAACTTCAAGTTAATTATGAATCAGAGTTATTTATTTTTTTACAATAATGATACTATACATATGTTCCTATTATCTTTCCTATTTTATGTATTCATGTCAAGTAAACTGATCTTAATTAGTATTTGTAGATTCGCAATCTTAATATTTTATAACAAATCTATGTTTGGGCATCGATACCCAAATCAGAGATTCGTATAATAATAGTTATAGTGTTAGTGTAACTAGGAAATCAGAATGGGGGACTATTATTGATCTGGTTAAATGTTCTGCATTATGCTTGCATATGTTCTAGTACATTGTTCTAAATGGATTTAATTCAACTAACCATTCTCTTGAAGTCAAGGGTTTCCTATATAGCTAGACTTTGTTTTTCCTATTTTTAAATCCAATAATTTTAGAATGATTATTTCAAAGCTAGAATCATACGCTTTCAAGTTAAAATTTAGTTATTTTACAAAACGGCTTACATAAAGGAAATATCACTGGTTAACATAACAAAATTGTAGAGAAAATTCTTAATCAAACAAAATCAATAAAACAACAAGGTTTTCAATCACACACCTGTAAATTGAAAAGACTATAAAACTGTTGTTTATAAATTTCTTGGATGGACATAGTAGATTCGAGAGGCTTTTTAACATCCAAGCTATAAGTCATATAAATGGTTAAACTGGAAGTTATCACATCTCAAAACCCCAAATACTTCAAACGCATATCCATATTTTCCATGATCGAAGTAATAATTATAAATACAATAAAACCATAGTATCCAGATCCAATTACTAAATCAACTAACTAACTGTCACACGACTAAAGTCGAGTGGGAAGTCCATTATAACTAAATCATTTAGATATGTTATAACTTTTACAATAGCTCATGAATCTAGCTCCTAATTGCACAATCAGATCTAGCAGGAACTAAACAAGTAAAACCTAATACAGTCTTAAAATACAACACACAACCTCTTATTACAGGTATCTAACCCCGAGGTTTAACTTTTATTTGAAAAAACAAATTAAGGGCACTCGCATGAAGTTGGTTCCACTTTTTAGTGCCATTTTAGAAATAGAAAACGCACTTCCAAAATGTAAATCTATAATGCATATGCATTATTGTGGCTAGGTTCGAAAAACCCGAGCCCAAAACTGAGGCTAAACCTAGTTAGCCTATATCACATGAGCAATATATCGCACTTGCATTTTGTAAGAGTTACAAATCACAAGTACGATATATTGCACTTGTGATTTGCAATACCAAAACAAAATATAAAATAGAGGCCTACTACCTCAATTTCTCATTTCATAGTCAAGGCCACGAGGAACGAGAGTGCGAAAAAACTAAAGGGCAATTTGAGTTTGAGCAAATTTGGAAGGGTCGATTCGAAAGTTGGATACAATGGAAGGTAAGTGGTCATTTTTTTCAAAATTACTTTCAATTTTCATTTGTGTTTGTTAATTTTATAATTTTTGTTAGTTTTAAAATGAATTTAATAAAAATTATTGAATTAAATCAAACATTGAAATATTAAAACAATTTTGAATTTGTTGTTTTAATCTTAACAGAGAACACAAATGTTGAATAAAATGTGCAAAATGAAACCACTGATAGCCAAGACCCAAACACAAACCCAAACCAAAACCTAACAGAGAACACAAATGTTGAATAAAATGTGCAAAATGAAACCACTGATAGCCAAGACCCAAACACAAACCCAAACCAAAACCTAAATACAGACACAAACCCATACATAGAGGGGGAACAATACCATAATTCAAAGATTCTGGCTCGTTTGGGTGCATTGAGGTGCCTTAGCTCAATGTTTAGAGGGGGGGGAGGATTTAATACAATCATTAGCCGAGGCATTAGATACCATAACAAACACAATTTCCAATTCCCAGGGATCACTGTACAACATTAGCTCGTATAGAGATTCCCAAAGGCAATACTATTCCAATGGTTTGAGCTATAAAGACATAAAAAAACTAAAGATAACCAAAGATCAATTGTTTTCATTATTTCAGGACCCTAGCACTGGAATGGTTCCACTCGCCAATCGACCACACATTTCCATAGAATGGTGCGTAGAACCAAATGTGAAAACAAATAGGATGGATTTTTGGTACATGGTCTTCGATGAAGACCCTCATGGGAATAGAGACATCTCATTTTATTTCCTGAGGAAGTTGTATGCATAATTTATCTTGGGGAAACATGTGAACTATTTTTATATTTTAGAGTTCCAGGGTATGGGTCATGGGATTCCCCAAGATAGGGAAGGGGCTAGGATTGATCCTAACTGTGTGCGACGCCCTCCATGCACACCAAAACTCCCTTGGGTATATCCTCCCGCATGCCCCGTGATTGATTATACACAGGAGGCCTTATTTGAATTGGCATATATATTGCTTCAACATTGGACTGATGTCCAAGGAAATTTAGGCCAAGGGGTTGGAACTTCTTAGGTTGGCCCATCGCACACTCAGGATCCACTTAATTGGTCTCCAGACCATACTAGAGCTACAAATCGCACACACCCTTGAATAGCATGCGGAATAATATGCTATGGGCATGCTTCAGAGTTCTGGTACAATGGATTACTTCGATATGTAAGTAAAACTCATTCTTTACATATTATATTTTGTTTTATATCACAGTTTTCAATTGTTTCATAATTTAATTCTATTTAATTATCTAACAATTTATGTGAACACATATACAGCGTGTGTCCCATGACACACCAGATTCGCATAGTCCAACGATTGATGTTGATGGCATTGATGCATCGGTCAATGCTACATATGATTTTGGTGATTCACCATTAGTTGTAAGAACTTTACTTTTTAATTTGTCATCATTATTTATATTTCTAGTTGAAATTTCAACATTCAATACGTCCTAATATGGATACAATATGTTTTATGCAGGGTGGGAACAATGAGTTTGTGGAATCCCAGGAAAGTCCCTCTCATGTAGAGGAATATTCCCAAACACAGGCATTGTTTTAATTATGCTTTTAATGATTCAACATGTATGCTTTTAATTATTATAAATTTTCTAATTGTATCTTTATGTTTTGTTACGTAGCATAATATGTATGCCAGTCAAATGAACTTTTTTATTGATTCATATGCCCATCCATTTAGGCCATTGGCAGTTAGTTCACCCTCTGGTGACCCACTTCCTCACCTTTCACAGGCATATGTAGTATAGTTTAATTTGTACATGCAAGTATGTCTCGCTTTCTTTGAAAAATTCATTGTCCGTCCATGTAGTATGTCTCATTTTCTTTGTATTTGCTGACATTAACATATGGTACTTTATGAAGGAATCTACTGAGGTAGTGGTTGTTGAAGAGCACCAAATCCAGGTTGTTGGTGACCCACCTCTCCCCTCAGGTACATGTATGTTTCACTTTCTTTGAAAAAATAATTTTTCGTCCATGTAGTATATGTATCGTTTTCTTTGTATTATCTGACATTGACATATGTTACTTTATGCAGGCATCTAGTGAGCCAGTGGTGCTTGAAGAGAAACAAATCGATGTTGTTGGTGACCCACCTCTGTCCCCCCCCACGTATGTGTATGTCTCTCTTTCTTTGAAAAATTCATTGTACGTCCATGTAGTATATGTCTCGTTTTCTTTGTATTTGTTGACATTGACATATGTTACTTTATGTAGGAATCTAGTGAGCCAGTGGTGCTTGAAGAGCACCAAATCCAAGTTTTTGGTGACCCACCTCTCCCCCCCAGGTACATGTATGTTTCACATTCTTTGGAAACATCATTTTCCATCCATATAGTATATGGAAGTATTTTCTCATCCAATGAATGCCGACGATTTCTTGAATCTTCCGTCTTCTTTTCCTTTTTTATTTTCAACTTCTTTCGGTGTAAGCACCTTCCTTGCTGACTTTCAACCTCTATTATGTACATTCCCCATTGAAATCCACCCAAACTTGTACAAAACCTATGGATTTGTGTAAGAAATGATTAAATTGCAGGTTGAACAATTCTTTGTGCAAGAGTTTAGAATATATCTTTTGCTATAGTAAGCCTAGCCCACAGCCCACAACCCAACATTTTTTATAAAACACATATCGCATATGTGATATAACGCATGTTAGTTTCATCGCATATGCGTTATATCACATATGCGTTATATCGCATATGCGATATACATACGCTGCTTTTTACTTAACGGACAGTTTGTATTATGTGATCACTAAATCGCATATGCGATTTAGTGCATATCAAATATTGAAACTTGATAACCTTATAATGGAACCCATACCATGGTTAAGACCTCGAGACCTATCCTCAGTGCACATAACCTCATAATGGAACCCATACCCAACCTAGAGGCCAAATATCCCATCTAGAAGGCATGTGTGGTAATTAAAGGACTCATTTATAGCTCATGAGCTTGGTTTTGCATTTGAAACTTTTTCATTCCACAGTCCGCAACCCGCAATTGCGGATGCAGAAACATTTTTCAATAATCGCAGTTTGTCATCTCCGCAACCCGCAACCCGCATTTGCGGATTTCGGAGAATTCATTTCTTTTTCATGTTGTTTGCATTTCCGCAACCCGCAATTGTAGATTGCAGATACTTTTTGTTTGTTTTTGTTTGAAGTTGCATTTCCGCAACTTGTAACCCTCATTGCAGATTGCAAAATGCGCATTATTTTCATTTTTACTTATTTGTTTTGATTTATTTGAGTTGTTTTTTATCATTTCAGTTGGTTCGATAATCTTGGTGGTTAAATTAACATGTTGTCTTTCACATTCCCCACCTAGATTTGGTATTCATTGCATAAGTTGATGGTGGCTGGTTATTTCTTTCATTTTGGGATTTTTGATCTTATGGATTCTTTTCTCATGATGTTGGGTATTGCATTTGTTTGATATTTGACCTTGATGGAGTTTTATTTTCACTTTTTCATGCCTAGAATCATACTGTAAATGTTTTAAATACTTAACTTTTACTTTTCTTTTTCTTGCTAGCTTTGAAGGTCGTCTTATGGATTTCATTTTCAATTCTTCAAAATCTTTACACTTTGGCTTGATTTTCATTTTATTGGTTTTCAAATATTTCAAATATCTTGTCATTTGATTCTGACCCTTGCGTGTAATGATTGCTTATCCTCATTTGAACTTGTTTGAGTCATTTACATGCTTCAATTTTGGCTAATTAAATTTATATGATATTTCGATAGTTTTGGCAACAAAATTGAACTTCATTGAATCAATAAGTTTAAAGAGCATCTTGACGGGTTAGAATAATTTGATTGAACTCTTATTTTTAATTGTTTTTATTTATGACCTGAAAATGTGTACATCAGACAATGGAAAGAGTCAATAATTTTTTATTACGCACAGTATTATATTTTACAAAGATTAATTAGCTTTTCTTGTTCATATATTATTATTATTTCTTAAATAATATTACATATACTTTTAAAAGACAATATTAAAATTTTTATTTATATAATTGCATTTAATATATCATGCTATTCACAATGTTAATGCATAGTATTTCACTAAACCCCAATTTGTTGTTGTCATGAAGGATGAAGTTAAAAAATTGATCATGCACTTGTAGAAGACATGTTTTTGCATGGAGGATTGTGATCAAACCGTGAGGAATTAGCTCAAACAGTTGAAAACCCATATCCTAAACAAGACCATTTACCCCTTTAGAAGGACAGTTTTTCAAATCTATCAATTGTTTGGGAGAAAATTGTGACCAAACAGAGATGAATTTTGCAAAAATTCATTCCGGCCTTTTTTTGCATAGCTGAATGAACCAGACATCTGGGGATTTGATGCTATCCTTCCCACTGCTATTCACTTCTATAAATTCGACCTCAACATTCTGAGAGAATGGGTGGAGGAATTTGATAAAGATGAAAAGATTTCTCTTTTAGAACTGAGGAGACACTACCGAGGAGAGACCTTTATACCAGAGAATCAATGTTTTCTTCTGTGCAATCTTTTGTAAATTTCTTTCAAGGGATAATGTATGAAGGTTCTGTCTATAGAATTTCCGGGTAGATTATGAAGCTTTGTAATTTCTTCTTGAAGATGGAATAAAAGACCAGAAACCACTACAACAATCATTCATCTGATTTATATTGGATTTTTCTGTATTTTCTCATTTGAATTAATAATTAGATTTGAACATTCTCTGTGCAACATTTGTAGCTAATGTTTTACTGCATTATTTTGTGGCAGTTTTGTTTAATCTGATTGTGATAAGTGACTATAGGTTTAACGTATAAACAGTATTTTTCAAATTGCAATAATTTCTTATTGTTCATTTTTGTAGAAAAACGAATTTGCCTATTAATTGTTGAGTTGTTTGATTTTCTTTAAGCAATGTAGTAATTATATTTTATATGCGTTAAATTTATCTTAAATTAGGATCCCAGAATAGATTATTAGATAGGTTATTAATTAGATTTTAGTTTAATTAGTATTTTATTTTAATATCTTCAGTTTAATTCTTCATTTATGTAATTATAGAATTTCTTCTTGTAGTTGCAAAATTATTGATTTTAGATTGCACTCAAATTTCATTTAGGATTAGTTCCATATTTAATTCAAAGTCTCCCTTTTAAGGAGCAAACTCACCGACTCAAAGAGTGCCAGCGGAGGCTGAATATCCCTAGGTGTTAACCACACCAAACAGCTCGAGGATAGGGTAATACTTGCATAGGATTGTCTGAATCCTTTGGCTGGGTTTCATCCCCTTTTGTTTGCCTTGGACACCATTCCATCACGTGCCCTACCGAGGCATCAACAGTCCTAAGACACTACCTTTTCTTCCATGACATTGATCAAAGTACCAAACCTTATAATGACACCCTTATCCAATTTAGAATCCATTTATAGGGCTTGTCGTAGTATGGGACCTTGTGATTTGTCCATGAACCATAAAAAATAATGTATCAAACCACCACACATGACCTCTCTAAGGGGTCTTTGGCCTTAAATTAGGGATATGCGAGAATTGGAATTTTTTTATAGTAGTTATGGGTATTGGGGACATATGCATGTAAATGGGAGGAAACCCAAGACTTGGGCCCTAAATGAATCTCTTAGTCATTGAAGGTCAATAATGACACTTCAAACTACCACGAAGGACCTATTGATGGTATCCCTACCCAAAAACTCGGGATAATCATGCCATCGAGAGGTTTTAAATAGTAGACATGGTTCTCAAGGCCTTACACATGGTTGACGGAGTAAACCCAAGCCTTGGTCCATAAAGGATCATTATATCCATCCAAGGCCTAAAATGATACCTCGAATCACCTCACATGACTTACAAGCACTAGGTATGGGTCGTCTGGCCTTCGACAATGTTCGGATCATAAAATTTGGGATTGGACTCTAAAAAATGATTCTAGGAATCCATGACCATGAAAAACACCTCAAATGAACAGCCATGACCTCTTGAAGTTACCCTTTCCTTCGAGTGGTGACATGGATTCTGTTAAAAGGTTTTGGATAGTAGATATGAATCCATGAGTCTTGGACATTGTTAAGGTAGGAAACCTAGGCCTTGTACCATAAAGAAAACTTCTTAGAATATAGTTTTAAGAATGAAATTTGATTCACCATACATTACCTCATGAGCATATCTGTAGCCTCCATGTGGGGCAATTAGAAATAATAGGATGTTTTGATCACTACGTATGGATATCAAGGACCCAAACATAGTTGTGGAAGAAACCCTAAGCCGTAGGCCCTAAATGAATGTTATAGGAATCTTGATCCAAGAATGTTGCCTTGAACGAAAAAACCCATGTCTTAAGAACATATTTGGCCTCCAAGTGGGAAAATTAGTATGATTATGAGTTCTCGAGCACAATGTATACATCATGAAGCCTCAACATAGTCGAGAAATGACACCTTGGCCTTAGGCCCTAAAAGATGCTTTTGTGTGTCCATGACAAAAAATAATGCTTCAAAAAAACATAAATGATCTCACAATCCTTATCCTCATAGTGGATGTGTTGGTACCATTAGGAATATTTTAGAGCTAGATATGAGTTTCGAGCCTTAGAGAAAGGTTAGGCAATAAATCTCAATCATTAAGTATAAAAAGAAGCTTTTATGTCTTAAGCGACATGAACAAGTGCCTTGAACCTCCAATAATCTGACCTTATTATCCACAACCATTCACAAATTTTAGGCTAAGCGTCATCCTTTTGCAACACTAAACCACTTTGGGGGGGAAATAATTACAATGATCTTTTCTATTTAGATGGGGTTTCTCCCAAAGCCTATCCACTAACTTGGTAAACTCTTTTTTACTCTTGTACCAAGCTATTGAAGCTAAAACGCATACGCGTTATAGTGCATATGCGATATAAATAGCGCT
The DNA here is from genome assembly GCA_001517045.1 of Pseudotsuga menziesii. Taxonomy (NCBI): domain Eukaryota; kingdom Viridiplantae; phylum Streptophyta; class Pinopsida; order Pinales; family Pinaceae; genus Pseudotsuga; species Pseudotsuga menziesii. The sequence goes on along the minus strand of LPNX010529236.1, from coordinate 178,587 downwards.
AAAATGCACATGCATTTTTTTAAAATTTAAAAACTCGGTGGGAACAAGGCTTGGCATTATGTTCGGAAATAGCTTCAAACTACTGAACCTATTGGCTAGGACAAATAAACCAGGGCTATTGTCTGTCTTTTACAACTCTATCAATATGCTCAGTTTCGATGGCGTGTTTTGCTATGACAAACACAATATTTTTTTACGAAAATATAGAATATTGTAGAGTATGATCTTATGATTCTGAATATGTAATTTTTTCCTTAAAATGTATGACTTGTTTATTTATTATTATTTTTCTAAATGACACACATCAGTTTTCGAAAATAGATACATTGATTGTTTTTTATATAACTTTTGATTGTCTTCACCATTTCTCATGAAAGCTATATGGTGCACTAGAAGAGAGCGAGCTCTACAATATTATATATAGAAATCAAGGATTTCATTAATTTTCCCCCCTAAAGTGTTGCACTCGAACATAACGTTTTCTGTCATTTCAAGCATTTCTGACTTCAATAATTAATAATAAAAAAATAATTCATGAAAAATTATGAATAAATAGTGTTACACTAGGCACATATGTCCTTTATATGTATGCAATATTTAATCCAAAATTGACATCATTTACCTCATATAGTGTTGCACTCGCACAAACATATATGTTATAATGTGTTGAAAATTTGAAAATCCAATTTAACGTAAACTATTTTTATAATCATTTACACACATTTTTTCTGCATAAATGTTATATATTATGAAATTTGATTCAATTACCTATCTTTTGCCTTTTTACTTCATCTTCAAATACGTTAGGGAAGTACCCCTAATTATCACCTAAAGTCGGAGGTTCCATGTTCTTTCAGTATTATGTGGCATCTAAAGTGTATTTAAAGGATTCCATGATTATGCATCAACCCTTAGCTATAAATAATCAAATTCAGGTTCACAGATTTCGATTACTTCATAAATAGCGAAACCATCCAAACATCTATACGTGGCAGTAAGACCATTATTTAATGGCATCCATCGTATAAACAATATTACGATATGTACTATTATTATAACGAAGGGCCAAAACCTTTAACAAACAAAACTTGAAATCATAAGCTGGTAGAAACCCAAACGGGGGTCGTAATAAATTAGTTAAAGATCGAAATAAAAGTAAAGGATTTCGATTCCTTTTACACAATGAAACTAGAGTTGTTGTAAGTCCAAATATGGCATCCATAGTTCTTTTAACCATAACATACACATACAAAAATGATTTATGACAACGTTGAAATAGAGAGGCTATGAAGCCCTCTTTTCATGTAGGATGAAAACCCATAAGGGTTTAACAAAATTTACTTTCCCCACTTATCTCGATTTTTAACCTACAACCTTATTCTTTAGCAGCCCACAAACCCTTCAACTTAAACATTTAAATTACCCTTACCTCATGGCTATTGGAGGGCCATCGATGCAGACCATGAAGCAACCATTCCAGGAGGTTTTACATGCAAAACCAGACAACTAAGTAATGTCATATGTTGGCTAAGAAAGGATTGTCTTAGATAAATATATATAACAGAGTATAATTTTTTTATACTTGCCATAAAGGTGTAGAGTAACAGGCCTAGGAGGAAGTGACCCTGTCGCCACCCTCGTTGACTTTTCCATAACCTACAGTCAACTACAATGCAATTAGAACTTTAACAATTCTTTATCTAAAAATTGTAAATGTTAATGACTGAAGTTAAACACTTACCTTACCCGGATGCAGAGAGGGCCAAGGTTCGACTCCTCCTGCATGCCCTTATTCCTCCTCTTCGTGCAGTTTAAACCAAAACCCAAGTCAATTACTGCTTGCCGGAGAGTCTTAAAAAGAATTTATCAAAATTTTACAAAGTCAAATTGAGTTCGATGAGCATAAGGTCTGGTTAAAGGCATGAAAGAGTTATTTTTTTTTTGTTGTAATTTATAGGTTTGTGAGAGCATTATAGATCCATCTTAAAGTGGATTTACCAAGTATATAGAGGGATCAAATATCTGAAGATGTGGACCTCTTTTTACAGTGTAAATGATGTCTTGTTTTTATAATATTTTATTATTTAATAAAAAGGACACATGTTATCTCTAGGATAAGCACAAAAGGAGTTACACATCTCCCCCTACTAGGTTTTAAAATGCACCTATTAGACATAGTTATAAACAAAGTTATAAACAAACGTGATGAATTCAAATCACACTAAGGCTTACTAGGGTCCCATGCTTGTGGGACCATTCCTCATTTGCCAATTTCTCTAGTATAAAAAAAAATAAAATAATCAACCTTTAAATAACAATTAAAATACTTAAAATAAATATTTTTCATAAAACATCAATATTATATTTTAAATAATGTTAATATATTCTTATTTATGAATTTATTGCTAATTTATAAATGAATCCAAATACAATAAAAATATATAAATATTTTGCATAATCTAAAACTTTTACAAAAATATAATTTTAATGTTCTTTTGAAACTACCGAATCACTTTGAATTTTCCAAAATTGCTCATTTATAAATATTTTTAAAAAATCCCATTGCTAAGCTATCATACAATTTCCAAAGACTATCATTGAAAAAAAATATTTTATCTTCATGACAATGACAAAGGATGATAAACATAACCTAGATCTTTTTCACGAAAACCATTATTATATTTGATGATATTCTTACACATGAATTTATTATTAAGTTACACAATCCAAATCTAATAATAATTATACGGATAGTAGTTATCATCCTCGCATTAAAATTATATCGCTATCCAATGATCGACTTAGAATCAGTGAAGTTTCTAGAAGATATAAAAATGATAAGATTCAATTTGAATTTTACTTTTAAAAATGATAAGATTATAAATTTAGTTTGGTTTAATGTGTAAACTCTTTTCCTCTCATTATAAAGATGGAAAGTCTATCAATTTTCGATATATTCATTGCTTTTAATATATATCTTATTTTGATTGAATAAACAAATTTCAATGTAAACATAATTTGAAAATGAAAATTATTTATTTTAAAAGTTATTATATTTATTAATTAAATTTAAGAAAGAAAAAATTGTCAAAACTAAACTTATCATTTTAACTAAACTAAATATTTTCAAGATTTTTTTCATTTCAAATTGATATGTTCAATAAAAATTATAATACACTAAAAATGTTAGTTATAATTAAAATGATTATTGAGGATTATTACTATGTAGTTTTTTTATATCATCTATAAGTTCCGAATAATAAACTATTATGACGATAAAAAAAAAGTTTTTTTGTCTTGATGATGGTTCCTCATTCATCCCATAAACTTACGAACCCAAAATATAAATAAAATAATTGAAATTTACTATTGAAATTTGACCAGTAAATAATTGTTGTTTTCCTTTTTACATGTCAAAAATATGCCACTTTATAAAATTGGATTTTTCTGTGTGTTTGGTAGAACCTAGTTTCACTTGGCCAGTAATTAAATGTGTGTGTATTCTCTTTTATATTTTTATTTTTAATATGGAAAATTTGATTTTTGTTATTGTCTAGTTGTCTCTTATTGTTAAGTAAACTTGACAAGTAGTCATGGTTTTTTGGACCCATTGTATTTGATGAACCATAATAATGGCCCATTGCATTGCTAATCTTAAACTTGAAAAGAATGACAATGTTAAAATTAAAACGTCATATAACAATTTTTTGACCTGCAAGATAGGATCTCAAATAACTTAAACCATTTCCTTTCTCTTAAATATGAAAAATATAAATAGATCTCAAAATTAACTACCATATAATAGCCTCTTAATATATGAATTTATAAATATATGATTTGTTTTTATATTTATATATTCATAACATAGTTCGGCACCTCTTCCAGCACTTGAGGTTCATCATGATCCAACTCTAAAGTTGAACCTTGTTCCATTGTCCAAGAACCATGGCTAAAGCCATAAGGTCTCATGATTTTCTAAAATTTTCTGTGCTTTTTAATTAAGAAGACTTGGTTTCCCTTATAAGAAGGAAGTCCATGATAATTTTGCCAAAAGCAAGTTCTATAACAATTTTTCCAAAACTATGATACTAAGAATACAAATATTTCAAACAATATGCTTTTTTTTTTATAATATTGAGAATACAAATATTTCAAACAAATATATATATATATGTTTTTTTTAATATAAATAGTGATTACCTATTTTATTTTAATGCAACTTAATATATATATATAGATTACCTATTTTATTTCTTTTAAATCTAAAGATCTCAGGTAAATGGTTGGGATGACCAACTTGGGACTCCCAACTAGGTTGAAACCACAACCAGCTAGAAACTTGAAGATATGGACTCAGGGTTGGTTCACATGGGTTTGGAGTTGGCTGACTTGAGAGATGATATGGACGTGGAGTTGGTGGCTATACACAATGGGTTTCGCTTATTTGGATGGGTTCTTTCTGGTTTCCATATGAATATTGTTTTAGGTTCAATGTCCATCCATTCAACTTAGCGTTAGCTGTAGAATATTTCAGACACACCAGTTCCAAAGCAAGATGGGACGTTGAAAACACATTTAAATTTGACATTTATTGTTTAAATAGAATTTTAACTTTGATAATGGACATCAGAAAATTTCTTATCTTTGATAATGAACAGAATTTAAACAATCAATTTGTATGTCAAATTCCATTTTGACAATGAAAAAGGTTTTTGAACCAATACAAAAGTTGATGTTGACGTTGATATTCTTATTTTTGGATTGCACTATCTGAATAATGGATGAGTTTAACATCACGGATTGTGCCAACATTAATCATTGTACTATTGACATTATAGAGAGTCTAAATTAAAAAAAAGAAAAAAAGAAAAAGAAGTCGCGACGTAACCAGCGTGTCGAAAATGCCGTGCCCTGGAAATTCTGCTGATCTGGAATGAAAATCCCATTCCATGGTTTTCCCGAATGTTCCTCCCGAACGATTGTAGTAATCCCGCCACGTGGAATGCTGACTACTGGTGAAACGGTCATCTTTCTTCATCCTGCATGCTCCATAATACATCCGAATAACAATTCAGGTAATCCCCGCTCTCTGAGAAGGTCTCCGGGGAAGCTACCATATACGAAGAATCCTGAGAAGCGCCATAATCTGCAAATAACTCATAAGATAGCAGAGTTGCCAGAGAACCCACTGAAAAAATGTAAGGTGATTCACTGTTCTCAAAAAGCTCGTCTGATACAGCTTCCAAATGTTCCGGCTGCAAAGCTGTGCCTGGTCGGCCAGAACAATCTCGAATTTCTCCCTGCAATCCATGCTCATAATCTTCTTCGCTACTTGGAGAAATATCATCAGCCAGATATGGGTTTTTCTTTGTCTGTCGAAGCGCTATCTCCTCGGTAGTTTGTCTGGTGAAGCTACTGGAAGGCTCTGCGCTATCCAGGTCAGACAGTCTCTCAGACGAAGTTGTGAGGCAGTGAGAACCCCTGGAAACTTCAATACGTACTCCGTTGTCTGCATCCATGCCGCTTCTGCTACTCTCAGCTTGTCGATTCAGTTTTCTCTGGATACGAGTTCTCCAGTAGTTCTTGATTTCGTTGTCCGTCCTTCCTGGTAACTTCTGTGCAATGCGAGACCACCTGACCAATTGAACTAACATGTATTTAGAAAGACATATCTACTGAATATATTACATTTTTTGAAGAGTATATATACACTATACCTGTTTCCCCAACGGCCATGGAGTTCAATAATCAAACGTTCTTCTTCGGGACTGATCTTGCTGCGTTTGAGATCAGGCCGGAGGTAGTTAATCCACCTAAGCCTGCAACTCTTGCCAGTTCTCTTCAGGCCTGTACAGTACACAATTCAGACTTTGATTAACCAGAATAGTTAAAATTAGCTTAGGAACGAATTAATTACTATGCTAAGGAAACAAAAAATTAGCTCAGGAACGAATTAATTACTATGCTAAGGAAACAAACTTAATGTGAACTTCCTTGAAAAATTATCATGCAACACTGTTATAATAGATTTCTGCATGAGAAAACAATATATTGAAAATATTGCTCCTGAATTGGAAGTCACATTTTTATATGGTGTTAGACTTTTTTATTTGAGATTTGAGGTGGATTAAGACTTATTATTCATCAATTCACTAGGCCATTAGGATGAGACAAGTGTATTGTGGAGATTGATTTTATGACAATTATTCAAAATTCAAAATAAACAATTATAAAGAAAAAATATAAAAATAACTGGTATCTAATGAATAGATAATTGGTAGCAATGCATGCATAACTCAGAGCTTATGAATAAATAAGCAACAATTCATAATTCATAAGAGATAACCATTTAATCTTTATCTATATATTTGATGTCTATCTATATGATCCATACACCTATTAGTGCTACGAATTAGTGCTACGAATAGTTATAAACGTTCAAAAAACCATGCACCTATTCACAGATCTTCAAAATCCTACATACCTGCTGCTTTGGCGAGAAAAGGCCAGCGCCCTTCCCCATGCAAACGTATATACCTAACAAGCTGCATGTCTTCTTGGACAGTCCAGGGACCCTTCCTCGGCTCGGTGTCCTCCTCTTCTTCAACAGCAGAAAATTCCCACCAGGTTCTCAACGCCATATCAAATTATAGAACAACAGCTTTTCACTCAGCCGTTTAAAATCTAGAAGTCAGATTGATCCCCGAGAACGAAATTTCGAAACAGCTCAGACAAAAGTAGAAACCCACAATTAACTCTAATTATCACCCATCGAGTGGACTGCAGTGAAATCTCCAAAACTTTCTGAAAGAAAAAGAAAAAAACTTAACAGCTCTCACTTAAAATCTCGATGCTTCTGCAGGCTGTCAGCCTTCTACGTCCCCTCACGTAGCCCCAACGTTAAATTGTTGAATTGAGCATCTTGTCCTTCACAATATATAGGCATCTATGCAGAGGAGCAGCAGCAGCACCAGATGATTTGACTAATTTATGATTTGGAAGATCTAACCGGCCGCATTCCGTGTCAGCGAGACAAAGAATCACATGAAAAGATCTGCTTCGGACGAAAGCTAAAAAATAAAAAATACGCAGTATTAGAAAAGCTTCATACATATTGAATGACCATTTTTGGCGCCATTAAAAGCACCAGAGGTGCTTTCAGATCTACAGAAGTGCATTAAAGTAGTCTAGCACCATGGTTTTTAGATTCAGAAAACCGACATATAATTTTTGATAGCGATGTAAAATGTTATTTAACGAGTACGGCGGAATAGGATCCAGAGAGATCTTGGAAGCATATTGCTCAGAACTCATTAAAACAAGCGTGAATGTGGTTGCGGATGATCGGGTACAAGGACCATTGTTCCTGGACGTTGGGAGGAATTGGGGCAGCCTGGCAGGGGAGAGTATATGGTAAAAACATGCCGCGTGTAGTAATGGCCTTGGTTTCATAAAGCGGAGATACTTTTGGCCACCCAAGGAGATTCGACCGACAGACTTACGGTTCTTACCATTATTTTAAGGCGTGGGTGCTTTCCAAGAAACTTCTTACACTGCACATGTAACACGACACTCTTCGCAATTGGAGATCTCGCATACAAGTTATCTGGAAAAACGCCACGTCTTTTATTATTGTTTGCTCCTTTTTCTTTGATATTGATTCCATGAACCAAAAATCATTGACAGATCCTATGACTTACTATGTATAAGAAAAATAACTAATAATAGTAATCTACTTTTATAACTGGCGAATGGAACGCTAAAGCAAACCAGGGAAAGCCACACAGTTGCAGGTCTCTGCTTTATTGGAAAGTTGAGGAAAGCAGGAATTAGTGTTAATGTATTCGTTAAACTGGTGAGACATTTCACATTTGTCTAACTAAAAATAGTTATTATTTTTATATAAAATTCTGAATGATGCTTTTATTTGATGATTGTACTCATGGATTTGGTATGTACTATCATGGGTTGGGTTGGGAAGGTTATATTAATAGATTTGTTATGTGGTATCTATTTGTTACTTTTGGATAGTATAGTATTTACTATTTTTGAAGTTAATAAGTATACATTAAAAGATAATAATAATAATAAATGAAATATTTGTTATTTTTTTTGGACCTATATATAAAATTAATATTCTAGATATTTCTAAACATTTTACATTTGTATAAGTTATATGTATGATTTTTTTAAGTGAAGATAGTAAACGATGTTTTTATTTAATGATCATAATTGATTCATTTGGAAAGGTTATATTAATATATATGCTATGTACTATTTATCTATTTATTATTTTTGTACTATATAAGTATATTAAATTGATGGTTATCATTGATCCATTTTAGAACGTACATTAAATTAAATTGGTAGTTATAATTGATTTATTTTCAATTCAATAAGTATAATAAATTGATAGTTATAATTGATCTCTTTTTAAATGTTATATTAATAAATTTGATATGTATTATTATACTTGTTTTAGGTTTGTTATATTGTAATCAGTTTTGCAATGACTATATATTAGTTAGTGTTAGAATAATCAACCTATAGTTACCTATATTTGACATTAATTAATCATTTTTGTCTTATTTCTAGATTCATCACTATGCTAGTTGGTTTCCACATTCATTTAGAAGTCAACACTTGCTAAAACTAGGTCATGGAACGCTTTGGAATCATCCTGGAAACATTTTTAGCATGTCTGCTTTTATTCCTAGTTTGTAAAATCTCGGTTCTACTTTTTCTGAAAGTTTCCTTGCTTTACAACAATTTTATGGCAAAAAGGAAAAGTTAGTGTAGGAGTAACTACCTTGTTTTTTTCCCACATCATACTCCTTCCTTTTCTCCAAACAAAAGCATGGATCTGGTCTCTTTCCATCACTTATTAGCTGGCCTATTTGATTTAGCCAATTCGTGAGCATTTTCATAGATTTGGAAAGTCCTTTTTGCACCTATGGGGGATTTGACTAGTTTTAGTAAGCCTACTTTTTGACCAATTCAAATAGCAACCTTATGCTTTCGAATCTCTGATTAGTTATTTATTTGAGCAGCTTATTACTTCATATGGTTGGCTGATGTACACTTATTCAATACAGGATTAAGTTATGCTCCAATTTCAGTCTCCTTTTGTGTGAATTTTGCATGTTTGATTAGTAATTTTGTGAGTGTAATTGTTCTATCACTCGGGTTCAATTTCCACATGGTATCAGAGCCTTTGTAGATCAATTTCTCTCCTTCCAAACTGTTATTGCATATTCGACATCACTGAATAAGAGCGCATTCTGCTGACTGGAGGGCACAGTTGCTGAGATATGGACCAATCTCAAAGGATCATCTTGACTCCATTCAATTTATTCGAATTGAAAGATGAGATGGAGATATTGTTGAGAGCGAAAGGTCTCTACAGGGTTACCATGGAAACTAAGGCAAAGCCCAATGCAGTTGCAGAGAAAATTAAATGGTACAACAAGAGGGATGAGGCCTATGGTCTTTTGTGCTTGAGCATTTCAAGAGACCTCCTCTTTCATCTTGATTCATTGACATCACCTAATGAGGTTTGGGATAAGCTTGAAGATCTTTTTGGAAAGACAGATGAGATGAGAGGACATCAAATAGAGAATGAATTGATCTTCTTGATTCCTAGTATCTTTGAATCATTGCAACTCTACTTTTCCAAGTTTAAGGCCCTTGTTTTGCAGCTAAAATAGTGTGGGATCGAAAATAAGGAAGAACAACTAGTCTTGACCATACTCTCAAATCTTGGTCCTAACTATTCAATGTTTATTTCGACCTTCCATGCCACCAAATTGGCATCTTGAACCTGGAAGATGTGCAAGCTTGTTGAGTTCATGGAGTCCCTCACTCATGAGCAAGATAAATTGGTAATGATGGGCACCGTCAAACCTTCCAAAGACCAAGCTTTGGTTGCTAGAGATTCAAAGGTGGATTCAAAACTCAAGAAAAAAGATAAAAGGCCACCTAAGCAAAAGAGAGACAAGACAAAGTCTCAATAGGAGCCCTCAGGCTCCAAGAAGAGCTTCCAAAAGAAGAAGAACAAAGGAGAAATGAGCAAGTGCGCATATTTTAGTAAGGGCTATCATCCCGAGAGCTCTTGTATGAAAAACAATTTGACATGTTTACCCAACTCCTGGAGAAGAACAACGTCTCCCTTCCTGATTGCTCAAAGAAGAGTGAAGTAGGATCAAATTCAGAAGACAAGGAGAGAGTACATGCTTTGGTTGCTGGCATCTCAAGCTCAGCTAGCTTCATCATTGATTCTGGAGCTTCTAAACATATGGTTTCGACAAGGGAGGTCTTCTCCTCTCTTGACATGTCAAAAGGTCCACCAATAATTTTGGGAGATAACTATCTGGGTGATAGTATGGGGAAGGGTAGGATTGATCTTGACCATGGTAATTTCAATAATGTGTTGTATGTTCCAGGCCTTTACTCTAATCTCTTGTCAGTGTATCAGATGAATCACATTGGGTCTCCAAAGAAAGTCATCTTCTCCCCCAATGAAGTTGAAATCTCAAAGATTTCAAATGGTAAAGTCATAGCAAAAGGTGTTATGGATCACTCTTCGAAGGTATATAATTTTTCCCATTTTCTACCATACTCAAACCCATATGCTCTTCTCACCCATACTAATGAGGCAAGCAAGCTTTGGAATGAGATATTTGGCCATCTTAACTATAAGTATCTTTCTAATTTGAGTGACAAAGATATGGTCATAGGATTACCAAAGATTAAGTTTTCTAAGGGAGTCTGTCAAGATTGTATCCTAAGAAAACACCCAGAGCACAAATATGAGAGAGCTAGTCATGAGAGAACCTCTGCACCCCTTGAGTTAATCCATAGTGACATTGCTGGTCCATTCCCTCATATGTCCATGAGTCAATCCAAATATGCACTCACCTTCATAGATGATTTTTCTAGGTATTGTTGGGTCTACTTCCTAAAGCACAAGTCTGAAGTTTTTGACATCTTCAAAGTCTTTAGAGCCCTGGTTGAGAACTAGTATGGGAGGAGACTCAAGATCCTTAGATCTGACAATGGTGGTTAGTATGTCAAGTCTGAGTTCATCCATTATTGTAAATGTGCAGGTATCCAGATGCAACATTCTATTCCTTACACACCACAACAAAATGGTGTTGCTGAGAGAAAGAATAGATCACTTAAGGAGATGGCAACTTGCATGATGGAGGCTAAAACTTTTCCACCAAAGTTTTGGGCCGAGGCTATAAACTGTGCATCCTATATCCAGAACATTGTGCCACATAAGCAGCTTGATAGTATTACTCCTTTCAAATCTTGGAGTGGGCACAAGGCAGACGTGACCCATTTCAATATTTTTGGCTCAAAGGCTTGGGCTAGAATTCCAACTGAAAAGAGGAAGGCTTTGCAACCCCAAAGCCAAGAGTGCCTATTTGTTGGGTATTCTGAAGATTCAAAAGGGTGCAAGCTGATCAACTTGAGCACTAACAAATATTTCATTGAAATAAGTGCTCATTTAGAAGAAGAGTCTTTAGCAGCAGTTGAAGTTGGAGAGTCCTCTTCACCACCACAACCATTTATTGTAAGTGAAGAGACTAATGAGTTTGTTGATTCTGATATGTCCGATAATGATGATTTAATTGCATATCCTAACAATCATTCAAGTCCAAAATGGGAAGCAAGGACCATTCATGCAGCTAGGGAACTAGCTGGGAATCCTAATGACACTAGGAGGACTAGATCTCAATTTGAGAGTGCCCTTTGTGTGAAAGATACACTCTTTGTTGAGAAGTGTTATTTAATGGTTGATTTTGATCCTTATACATATGAATATGCAACACATGATCAAATATGGAAAACAACCATGAAAAAATAGTTCAACTCACTCCAGAAGAACAACACATGGGAACTTGTTGATCTTCCCCAAGGAGAAAGCTAGTAAAGTGTAAGTGGGTCTTTAAAACTAAGTTTGTTGTTGATGGTTCACTTTTGAAATATAAGGCAAGATTGGTAGCCAATGGCTACTCTCAAGTACATGGTATTTATTACAATGATACATTTGCACCAGTGGCAAAGATGGACTCCATAAGGCTAGCTCTAGCCATTGCAGCTTTAAGGCAATGGGAGGTACATCACATGGATCTGAAGTGTGCCTTTCTAAATGGAGATCTGAATGAAGATATTTCTATGCAACAACCAGAAGGTTTTGTTTCTAATCCATATATAGTGTGCAGGTTAAAGAAATCATTGTATGGGCTCAAGCAAGCCCTTAGGGCTTGATATGCCAAGATTGATGGATTTCTATTGTCACTAAGTTTTTTTCGATGCAAGTCTGATCTAAATGTATATTTGAAGTTGATTCATGGTTCTCTAATGATCATTGTTTAATATGTGGATGACCTACTGATTACAGGAAGTTCAAAGAAAGAGATTTCCTCCTTGAAGGATGCAATGAACCATGCATTTTCCATGACAGATTTGGGATTGTTAAGCCAATTATTGGGTCTCGAAATTACTCAATCCCAACATAGAATCAAAGTTAATAAGTCCAAGTATGCTTCATATCTGCTCAACAATTTCAGTATGAAATATTGCAAGCCAAACAAGATTCCATTCCTTTCAGGAGTTCAACTTGAGGAAGCAGGTTCTTCTCCTTTTGTAAATAATACACTGTATAGGAAGTTGATTGGGTGTTTTCTTTATCTTACACATACTCGACTTCACTTATCTTATGCAGTTAGTGTGGCTTCAAGATACATGGATCAGCCTCATGAGATCCATTGGAGAGCAGCCAAGAGGATCCTAAACTTTGTCCAGGGAACAAGGACTCATGGGATTTTTTATAGAGCAAAATCTGACTTAGAGCTAGTTGGATTTACTGACAGTGATTGGGAAGGTGACAACACAGATCGAAAGTCTACTTCATGATATGTGTTCATGATTGCAAAAGGAACAATCAGTTGGTCAAGTAAGAAGCAAAGTGCCATAGCACTCTCATCTACAGAGGCAGAGTATAGAGGAGTTGTGAATGCAACTACTCAATGTTTGTAGTTGTAGGGGATAATTGGAGAATGTGGCTTCGAATCAAAGTTTTCAACAGTCATCTATTCTGACAATCAAAGCACCATTCGAATATCCACTGATCCAGCTCAACAAAATAGAACCAAGCACATTGAGATCCATATGCACTATATCATGGAGCTTGTGCATGATGTTACCGTTGCTCTACTTTACTGCGCATCTTCAAAGAAAGTAGCAGATATCTTCACCAAAGTATTCTGTGAGAAGACCTTCAGTAATCTCAAATCACTACTGGGGATTTTTTATCATGTGGCGAAGTATGATTGATAACAATATTTCCAAAAATTTTGTTTCTTGTCCATGTTTAAGGGAGGATTTTCCCACTAGGTTTTTGCCTCTTTCCTTGGTTGTATGGACATGTAGTATGTAAAGGGTGACTAAACTTGTTGTTAGGCCCTATAGTTTTCTGATATTTACTCATAAAGTTAGGATTAAGGGGGGGGGGGGTGTTAGAATAATCAACCCAGAGTTACCCATATTTGACATTAATTAATCAATTTTGTCTTATTCCTAGATTCCTCACTATGCTTGTTGGCTTCCACATGCACCTAGAAGTCAACACTTGCTAAAATTGGGTCATGGAGTGCTTTGGAATCATCCTGGAAACATTTTTAGCATGTATAATTTTATTCCTGGTTTTCAAAAGCGCAGTTTTGCTTTTTCTGAAAGCTTCCTTGCTTTACAACAGTTTTAAGGAAAAAAGAAAAAGCTAGTCTATGAGTAACTGCCTTGTTTTTTGCCCACATCATCCTCCTTCCTTTTCTCCAAAAAAATCATGGATATGATATCTTTCCATTACTTATTAGCTAGCCTATCTGATTTAGCCAACTCGTGAGCATCTTCATAGATTTGGAAAGTTTGTTTTGTACCTATGGGGGATTTGACTAGTTTTAGTAAGTCTGCTTTTTGACCAATTCGAATAGAAAACTTATGCTTTCGAATCTCTAATGTAATTATATATTTGACCAGCCTATTACTTCATATGGTTGGATGATGTACACTTATTCAATACAGGATTAAGTTATGCTCCAATTTCAGTCTCCTTTTGTGTGAATTTTGCATGTTTGATTAGCAATTTTGTGAGTGTAATTGTTCTATCCAGAGAACATAAAATTCCAATGAACCCTCACTCGATTACATAGTACAATTATGTACTTTGGTAAGATAAATATTTTCCATATGGAAGTAGGCATAAATGTGAATTTTTCCTCGTGGCATGGTATTGGTTAGTGAATAATACATTAGATTTATTATCCAATCTGCAATGTAACTTAGGTGGTATTAATTTTCACTCCAATATGTACAAACAATCATCTATAAAATGTTATAATAGATATATAACCTCAAATATTATAATGGATATATATGAAGATGTTATGGAAAGGGGACCCAATAAACGTCTACTCAAATAATATAAACTCAAATGTACAACTTTTTGCCGAGAAGTTCAAGGTAGGTAAAAACACTGTAAGTAATGTGATGCATTTTTCTAAGTTGTGAATTATAATTATAGACTTAAGAGATTGAGGGATTGACTCAACTAAATGAAAAGGGCATTAATCCACTAGAGAGAAAAGATTGAATGGATGAAAAGTCATGAGTTAATGACTAAATTCATCTTATGGATGTTCACTTGAGTTTCTAAATGTATAAATTTTTATTCCAAGAAAATAACAAACTGTGTAACCTAATAATAGGCTCATATAACTTTTTATTACCTTAAATATGATTATTATTATTATTCTCAAGTAAATCTAAATAATTATTTTTTAAATAATAATATCATTTTACTTCCTTGCAAAAATTACTCATAAAGTATTTGAAACAAAAGAAGTCATAGAGCGTCTAAAACAAAGAATCTAATAACTATACTTGTTTTATAATGAAAACTCTTTAATACTATTATATGTTGACTCATTAAATGATTAATTAAAGAAATTGTTATTATGAGCATATAAAAGAAAAATAAAAGTACATTATATACAATTATAAAGTAAAAATATCATTTCGTATTAGTTTTTTTCAAGGAGAAAAATAGCAGTTCCTTATTATTCATCAGAATCAAAGGTAACCTATTTGTTACACCATGTGGACATATACATGAAAAAAGGGCCTTAGCCACAAAGATATTGTTCAGTCTCATCTCTAAGATACAAAATGTATGTAACAAATATGAGAAGCCTCCCAACAATGGTATAAATAAAAAAAATACCATCTTCAATTCACCCTCTCCAATCACCCAACAACAAAGAGGATTAAGTCAAGGCCAAGTAGCTGATCTAAGAGGCACTTCCAGGTAAGTCATGCTCACAATGTGAGTGGGAAAAGCCATCAGAGACACCATAAGGTGTTCTACCATACTCAAGCCCTAATAAGGTGCTAAAGGGAGTAGGTTAAAGATTCAATAGAGCTGAAATGTTCCAATCCCAATGCATTCACCCTCAGTGAATTCCATGAAATGAAGACTACCAGAATCCAAATGAAGAGCCTCCTTAGATAATCCATCCACCTTAACATTATATTCTCTCTAAACATGAGCAGATTGGAGATGGATAAAAGAAGATTGGAGGTCTCTGATATTATGGCACCATCCATCAAGTTCGAGAGTAGAGAGGGTATCCTTCCCATTGAACCAGTTAATGATGACAAATGAATCTCCCCTGATATTTAAATATGGCATCCCAATATATTTTGAAAAGACCAATAGTACCCATAGTGTAAGCAGTTTAGACCTAGTATTGGTACCGAGGCCACATCCTATTTTTAAATAGAGGTAGTGATCCTTGTTGATGAGTATGTGAACACCTATGCCACTAATATTATTAGTAGAGGCACCATCCAAAAAACCAGTAGGGAATTCATATGTAGGTGCTGATCTTGTAAGTCTCCCATTGGACCTCTGGTGTATCAGCACAAGATGTAGTTTCAGCTGCTCTAAAATATTAAATATTAGGTGTTTTGGGTCTGCACCGTGATCCTCAAAAATGGTCTTATTTCTAGAGATCCAAATATGCCAAGTCAAGAGTAGAGGAAGATACAATAATTCCTTTTCATCCCCTGTCCAAATTTTCAAATTCTACATATAAGTGGGCTCATTCCATAGAATGGGATGATTAAGAGCAGAGTTGAGACCATAGATAACTTCCTTTGTAAACCTACAGTCAATGAAAAGATGGTTGACAGATTCTGCATTAGATAAGAAAAGGCTGCGGTGGTTGGGACCAATCCAACCCCTCCTCAGTAAATTGTCCCAAGTATTGATGCAATTGGATATACAGATCCAGCTAAAACAAATAATCTTCAGTGGTAAATTATACTTCCATATCTGTACAAGAGTCCTATTAGGGCGCGATGAAAGGGAGCAAGTAGCTATAAGATCATAAGCCAATTGAGCAGTGACCATCCCAAACATCTTGTTACACAACCAAGCCAGCAAGTCCAAAAAATGTCAAAGTCTGATGCCACCATGTGATAGCCCATCGATATACAAAGTCCACACCTCCTTCCAATCACCATCTAAATCAAGATGCTCAACAGTGAGCTAGTACTGATGAGCAAAGGAGCCCAATCCCCAAAAGTGTGCATCTGCGAGTGTAGTAATGACATAATATTCTAAGTAGACCCTGAGGTCCTTAGGAAGAACAAAGTCTGAGTTTAAACTAGCAATGGGGTCTACACCAATCCTAATGCTTTGACCATTTCCAACCTTCCATCCCAAGCACCTGGTTATCCATGACAATGCTCTGATGAACCCATTCCATATAAAAGAGGTGCCTTGAATATTAAAGACTTGTAGGCGGATCCACTCTTCAATAGACCTATTCTTAAGGTATTTATGTTTGACAGTAAGAGATCATAAGCAATCACCATTCGGTACCAACCAAAGACTTTTCAGTCTAAGTGACTGACTAAACCATTCCAAATTTTTAATGTTCCATCCTCCAAAAGCATATGGTCTGGAAATTGTATGCCAATCCACCAAGTGATATCTGAATTTCCTATTTGTACTTCCCTAGAGGAAGTTGAAGATGGACCTCCTGAGATAGTTCATAATAGTTCTGGGCATCTGAGCCAGGGTGAGCCAATAAAAGGTCGGCCCCAACAGGACTGATTTAACCAAGGTCAGCCTGCCTCCAAGTGATAGAAGCTTGTAAGTCCAATTACATATTCTTTTCTCAAATTTTTTTAGAAGCCAACGCCAGTCATTAACACAATAACCCAATTTCTTGAGATAGTATCCCAAGTACTTGAATCCCATAGATAGAGGTTCCATTTTAAATGGTAGCAAGGCAGAGATATTTGCTATGGTAGGGTCATCAATATCATTGAACATAAATGAATATTTTTCATTGCTGATTTTCATGCCTGTCACAGAACAAAAGAGGTCTAATAGTTATTTATAGTGTTTCCATTCCCCAAGAGTCCCTAGACCAAACAAAATAACATCATCTACAAATAAAATGTGTGTGAGATTCAATGATGGAGAAACCTTAATACCAAAAATGGCCCCTCTTTGAACTGCATTAGTAATCAGAAGACTCATGCTCTCTATAATCAAAATAAAGAGAAGTGGGGAGAGGGGGAATCCTTGTCTGATGCCCCTAGTGACCAGGAAGAAGTTGGATGGTGTACCATTTACAAGGACAACAAAATTTGATGATACCACATAGCCCATAATCCAATTAACTCCAACCACCGGGACACCAATATGTAATAGAGAAAGTCTAAGAAATGTCCAGTTCACCCTATCAAAATCCTTGACCAGGTCTAACTTGAGAATCATAACTTTTTCCTTTTCCACTTTAATGGAGTGCATCACTTCCTGTGCAATGCCAATAGGTTCTATGATATGCCTATTATGGAGGAACCCAAACTGATTCATGGAGATGGCTTTGTCCAAGATAGGTTTTAATCTGATAGCATCTAGCTTGGAAATGATCTTATAGACCAAGTTGCAAAGGGAGATAGGTCTGTATTTAGTAAAGGAGGTAGGGTTATCACACTTAGGAATAAGTGTAATAAATGTGGAATTAAGTGCACCAGACACCCTACCCTCAATATCAAAGAGTGGAAAATCTGACAGAAAAAAAAAACTCATTTTCTTCATCAAGTACAAAGGAGGGGAAAAGTATGATAAATTTGAGTTGGTCCTCAATATTGGTAGCACCATCATCAATAAAAAGTTCAGAGAAGTGTGAGGCATCCATGAGCTTAAGCTGAGATTCATCTTCAATCATCTCACCATGATGGTTCAATAGGCCCCAAATAGCTTTGGAATTTCTTCTGGTAGAAGCATAGGTGTGGAAAAATTTAGTGTTAGCATCCCCCTCGTTTAACCAATCCACTCTATTCTTGAGTTTCCAAGTAAGAATCTGGTGATCCAGTAGTGATTCCTTATGAGCCTTTAGTTGTGAGAGCTGTGAGGCCTCACTCACAGACAATATACCAAAGATATGAGTGGTGAGGAGAACTTGAATGGCAACATTTATATCTTTTGTCTCTTTTGCTTTTTCCAGATTCATGTTTTTTTCCTAGTCCTTAACACTACCCTTGAGTCTCTTGAGTTTAAAGGTAAGTGCAGACATAGGGTCAAGAGAAGGATGAACCCGAGTGTTCCAAGAAGTGTGGACAATATCACAAAAATATTTTTCTAGAAGCCAGGCCCTATTGAACTTAAAAGGATAGAGATGACAGGTAGGTTCCAGATTCCATTCTATGCATACCGGGTAATGATCCAAAACCTCAGAAGGATGAATCCAAGACTTGTAATAATTTAGAATAGGAATAAGTTGGAGAGATGCCAGAAACCTATCAAGGCGATTGCTAACACCCTCAAGCCCTATCCGACAATTGCTCTAATTAGGGATAGGATGGTGGGGGGCTAAGTCCACCATATTTGCAGTATCTAGAAGGTGATTAAAGTAGTGTACCATGCGATCCAATCGAGCATTGTTTCCCCAAATCTTAGCATCTGATAGGGTGAAGTTTAGATCCCATGCAAGTATAATGTTGGGGTAGTAAAAAATTCCCCCAACAAGCACATTGTCCTGGAAAGTAACTCTGTTAGAGTGAGTCCCATAGCAGTTCAAAATGGAAAAGACAGAGTCCCGACCCTTAAATATTGCTTTGACTAAGATACCAACAAAGGATAGAAAATCCTTGCAGCGAGTGAGATGTGGGTTCCACCCAGTGAGAAGTCCCCCAGAGATACCATGAGAGTCAAGAGCACAAAACTCCCATCCAGGTTTCAACTTAGAAAAAAGGTGAAGTGCAGAGAAGTGATCACACATGGTTTCTTGAATCAAAATCATGTCAAGGTTCAGAGTAGAGAAGAGAGTCCTTAGGGATTTTGCTTGGTAATCCCCCCAAAACCACGGATATTCATAGAGATGATCCTCATGGGTCAACCTAAGAATTAGGTGACAATGCGCTAAGTGCCTATGGAGAGTTCAGGGATCCAATTGTTGCTTTGATCCTAGCCGAGAGAGAGGTATAGAGGCTTGGAGGGCCAGAAGCATCAATACATTTTGCTTTCCTTGATTTTTCAGATAGTTACATTCTCAAAACTTTTAGAATCCAAGGGAATCGTAGAAGGTGAGACTGGTGATTTATCCGAGAAGATATCTAGGGATTTGAGGAGTGATGGATCCAAAAATTATGGAGAAGTGATGGGGCTGTGTGGTGGATCGGAGGTAACAAGGGATGTGCTTCTCTGGAGGGGTGGAAAATCCTCCAAAGTGAAAGTAGGAGGATGAACCGATGATGTGTTAGTAAGAGGGGGTAGAATCGAAGGATCAAGACAGGTAGTGTGAGAAGTATTAGGTAACAGTGGAGGAGTCACTGAAGTAGCATCCTGAGCTAATGTCTCAATGTCCTAGATGTACTGAAGCTCTCCTTTACTGAGATCATCGAAAGAGGTTGAGGAGGAGGGGTCATAAGGACCCACAGGTGTGGGAGAACAAGAAGAAGCCAAGGGAGGAGAAGACTCCAAAGGCGGACCTGAAGAAGGTTCAGATTAAAAGAAGCCAAGGTTTAAGGGAAGACCTTGTCACAGAGAGGTGCACTTGTACTTTAAATGGCTAGTTTCATGACAATAGATGCACCTGAAGGGTATGTTCAAATAGTCCAATCTTTGGGTAAAGAACGAATTGTCACCAACAATCTTAATGTCCAGGAGGAGCCCTTTGGAGACATCCAACTCAACCAGTACCTTCGCTATTCTTTTATCAAATATAAGGTGGAAATATTTCTCTAAAGCCACAAATCTCCCAAGGGAGTTAGCTTTACCAATCAAGAAGTACTTATTCCATAAGGGGAAGGGTAAGGCCGAAATCAAGACCTAGAGGTGTCGCTTGACCACTCTTTACTTGAGTGGGTCAAAATTTGAATGCTAGCGGTTGAGAACCAGTTAGCCATTATCAATAGTCCAAAGAGAGTTTAAGATGCATGAGGCATCCACATCCTCAATGAAAATAAAAACCAACCATCTGTTGGTAAGGAGACTAATGATCGACACATAGTTATGGATGGGTTTCCAGTGAGTGGTAGCCCATGCCACCCACTCCTCCTTATTCATATTGCAGTATTCAAGGTGACCTATCAGTGCCCTGCAGCACAACTCAGAGACCTTATCCAACATAACGTCCCTTCCAAGAACGTAACGATACTTAGATTCCACTGCTTTCATGAGTTTGGCTTTTCTCTGAGAGGGGTTATAATGGGAAGGTCGGTTAAGGCCCCCAGAGCGGCCACAGGGTGGACAGAGTTTAGGGGACTCCATATCGGTCAAAGAACCCTGACGTCCCCTATGGAAACCACAACATCTTACAGTAAGTACAGAATAACCAAACATAATCCACCAAGAATACCCCGACCGCTAACAGAAAACCCTAAAGAAGAAAATGACCAATAGCAAGTTACTAGTAATCTCGCAACCCTAAAGAGGAACCCGGGTACGAAAGAAACCCTGAAAAGGTAAAAGCCAGAACCCAAGGGTAAGAAACTACCAAAAATTTAAACAAGAAACACAGGTAAGCCAGACAGACAAACTGGATAAAAAAACACAGAATAGTCAAGGAATTCCCACTTTTTTTTATCATGGTTGGTACTAGCCCTCAGGTGGAGGGTGGACTCCATGTGATGTTCAACGCCATCATGACAGAAAGGGTAAAAAACAAAACCCCAGAAACTCGTAAAATTAAAAAACAGACAGGAATACAGTCAGTAGAGAGGTACCTTAAAACTTGGGTCTGGAAAGAGTCCCGCAGTCCACCGCAACCGCCCTAGCCTTGAAAACCAACACCAAGCAAGATGTGCAAGCCAATCGGGTGATTAGTCATTCAGAGATGGTGACTGAAATCATGAAATGACGAGGCCCCGAAATTTCATCCATGCAAGTCCCAAAACATACAACGTAAAAGGTGACAGGATCCCGTGATAACAACCGCAAAGAAAGGAGAGGGTTAGCCTAAGTTCCCCATAATGACCCACGAGAACACCATGAAGGAACAGGAGATGGGTTGCCGAAAAAAGGAATCTATGTTTGCAGGGTGTGCACATCAAGGAGCAACACAGAGGTCCAATCTCCAGATCTGTAAAGAATGGCAAGCCACTGCAAACCCTCATCCTCCATGGTTCAACAGCTCTGAAACCCTCCGGCCAGGTAGTCCTTTCGTATTAGTTTACACTAAAAGAGGGAAGATGGACTTGTTAGTATAGGAATACTGAAAAATAATTACATGATAAGGAGACGTTCATCTCCGAAGATATAGATATTAAATAAGATAAGTAGAATTTTTAATACCCTTAGAGTTCTTTATTTACCTCAATGAGAGAAAACATTTTATAGGGTTTGAGGGGTGAAGTGGTTAAGAGGGATAAAAAAATGGTTATAGAGGATAACCGAGGGTGCATAGTTATGGTATGGGAGAATAATTGTCTAGGGAGGGAGATGCCGAGAGATACCTCTTTTGGGAAAGGCAACGTTTGGAAAGGAGAGAGAGTACAAAGAAAATACGAGCCCTCAACCATCGTTTTTAAAAGGTAGACACATTTTTCAAACTATGTTAATTATATTTATATTCAGTTCTGCATGGAAAGGAAGGATGACGACAACTGCATTAGAAGATTTGCGTCGTCAACCAAGTGTTTTTGTGTTTGTAAATTCAATTCTGTGTTGTGTTTGCTTTTTCTTTGTTTAAGCCTCTGCATCATCGTTTTTTCCTTCCCCATATTAATATTTCCCTGAGAGCCATGAGTTGGCCTATGCACTAGTTTAGTTTTTTCCTTCTTTATATAGGTCATTTATGAAAATGAAGGTTGGGCCTCTGCTAGAGCAATTTTCCTTCTCTATATATTTGGTTGGATGCGTGAGAAGGGGGAACAACCTTCTCACTTCGTATTATACTTATTGCTTCGACAAAAACAAATATAATGCACAAATTTGACTTTTCGAGGCAACACATTTTTGTATAGCATAACATAAGTTAGTAATTAAATATTGAATCAACATAAATCTTAACAATATTTTATGAAAGCAAGCTTTAAAGTCCTTGATCTTCTATTTTCTCCACATTTTAATATTTATCAAAATTGTCAAAGAGCATTTATAAGGGTCGACACCTCATTGAATTTACCACCATGGTGTTAATTACATATATACATTATTTCCTAGTTAAGCCTTGTTAAGAGATGTTGGTGAGTGATAATTACATATATGCATTAAGCCTTGTTAAGGGGTGTTAATTACATATATGCATTATTTCCTAGTTAAGCCTTGTTAAGGGATGTTGGTGAGTGATAATTACATATATGCATTATTTCCTAATTAAGCCTTGTTAAAGGATGTTGGTGAGTGAAGAATGGGAACGACCTTTCATGAGGATATGTTTTTACATGAGTATAATTTAAAGTACTATATTATATAAAGTGACTTTAAACCCTTTAAATTCCTACCATAATGGAAGAGGAAGGAAAAGTTAAGAATTGAAAAGTAAGAATAAGATAACTTTTTATGTATTTTTTTTTAAGAATAATCTTTAAGAAAATGAATTCCATAAACAACAAATATTTATCACATTAGTTTAAGTGATTGGAAATTAGATATTCCAAGTATTTGTTCGAGGGATATTTTAGTTTATCTATAATTGATTCCACCGTATATAAGTTTATTAATGTAATTGAAAAGTAAAAATAAGATAACTTAATGACTTTAAACCCTTTAAATTCTTACCATAATGGAAAGAAAAGTTGAGAATTGAAAAATAAGAATAAGATAACGTTTCATGTAGTTTTTTTTTTTAAAAGAATAATCTTTAAGAAAATGAATTCCATAAACAACAAATATTTATCACAAGAGAGTAGATATTCCGATTATTTGTTCCACGGATATTTTTAGTTTATCTATAATTGATTCCACCGTATATAAGTTTATTAATGTTATAACTCAACTTATATTTTATTTGAAGTGATGAATTTAGTTTCTAGATTATATGAAGAGGTTTAAAAAAAGAATCATAGTGTTTTTGTTTTTGTTTTTGTTTTTTGTTTTTTTTTTTTCTGGTTTTAGTGGGTTTATGTCCAACTCAGATCTTTCGGCGAGAAAATATACGTGGGTTACAGACTCAATTGGTTGGGAGGAAAGTCGATGTCAAGTCTCAAGTTATATTTGTTGTGTTAGTCTATTCTTTCAAAAAGTGAGTTGTCAATGCTATGTCTTCCGAATTCGCTAAGTTGATGTTTAAAACTGAATATCTTGGTTATGGAACTCATTTGTAAAAATGCTATGGTGTTATGTAATATGATTTATGGAAAAGTTGTGAGTATTGAAATGTGTTGGATTATTTAAATATGATCAATCTATATAGTCCTTCATATTTTTAGATTGAGTATGTAATTGTTAGGTTTCATGTGCTAGAGTAATTGCAAAATGAATGATGTAGGAATGAGAGGAGCCATGCATAATGTGTCTGAGTAACCCTTTACCTTGTTTACAATATTAAGTATACTTAAGAGTTAACATCTTAATTGGTTAGATAAAGTAATTTTTTTTTATTACTTGTATTATGAGTTTGTTACACTATAATATAACTAGCATAGCCACAAGCCAAATAGTCAATGAACAACTATGTTAACACCTTTATCAATTCATTGATTTGCAATAATGAAAAAAATGCCTTAACATACTAAATTAATTTATTCTCAACCAAGTAAGACGAAGTAAGATGATATGATCGGTTTAGGTTGTTAATGCTAATACAATTATGCATGCTCATGCGTTTATGGCTAGGGCTTTTAATGTTAAGATGTTTACAGTTTTTTTAATTTATTTTTTAGTTTTTTTTGGTTTTTGAGTTGAGAGAATGAAAATTAAAATAATTATTTATTATATTAAATATTTTTATAATTTAAATAAATTTAATCATTTAAATTATACTTAACCAATATATAATTTTTTTTTATAAATAATTATTATATTAAATATTTTTATAATTTAATTAAATTTAATCATTTAAATTATATTTAACTAATATATAATTTTTTATTATAAATAATGTAAAAAACAATTTTTATTAAAAATAAATAATTTTATTTTTTAATAAAAAAACAGTTTTAACCAAATATTTATAGAAAATTCTCATATATAAACTTAGGTATATATTAAGTTAAAATACATTTAAACATTTAGTTGTATAAATTAATGTATATTTGAACCACACTCGTGACTGAGATTTTACTTGGACATTGTTCATATGAACATCAACTCTCTGGAGGAAACTGTTGAATGAGATAGGAACCTTGGATTGCTAAGGTTTGATTGCCTATAGCGAATGGAGGCTCCCATGGCCCTTTATCGATGGTGGTGTGGTTGTGGTTTACTCTTTACTCTGTTTCTACTATTCGTGTAGCTTTGTTTCAACCGTTAGTTCCTCTTCCTTCAGATTTTTTTTACCTAGCATGGAGTCTGTCCTTTACCCAAGGACTTGGTACCAACCATGATAAAAAAGTGGAATAGGGTTTTATTTTTCTTTTGTTTTGTTTCTTGGTTTTCTTACTGGTCTTCTAGGGTTTTTTCACGAGTTCTCTAACAATGTTTTTTAGAGTCCTTTCCACAGTTTTGTCGGACTACTAGCTCTGTTGGGCAAGCTCCTAGTCCCTCGTTGTTTCCACTAAGATTCCTATAGTTGTTGACCCTTATTTTATGTCGGGTTTCTTGGTACTCAAGTTCACTCGAATTTGTCTCTCCTCTTTCTCGGAGTCCACGGGCACCATCATTTTGTTTGTGTCCTTTTGTGCACTTACACTTAGTCCTAGTTGAACTTTGCTGAGGACTTGATAGGGCGTAAGTTGGGGAATTTTGTACTTGTCAGCTCTTGTAGTGTGGTTATATCGTCTATCTTATTTTTTCGACTGTGGTTTTTTTCTTCTCTCGGTGACTCTTTAGTCCGGTTTGTATTTTGTCTTTTTCTGGGTAACTGGGGTCATTTCTCTCATGTCGACCTTCTCCCTAGTGTATACTTGCGGTTACTAGGGTTTCTGTTTTATCTCCTTTGCTGGGTGACTGTGTTTTTTTATTCTGTCGCCTCTTCCCTGGTATACACTTGTGGTTTCTTTGGTGTTAGGTTTTTTTCGGTATCCTCCTTGCTCTTCTCTCGCTTCTCCCACTTGGGTTTCTCCGTCAATTTATCAACACCTTATGGTGGCTTCGACACTGAAGAGCCCTTTTGAGCCCCTGGATTATTGTTCGCTCCATAGGGATAGGAGGAAAACAAAGGTTATAAAGGCTCTGGCTGCAAAGAGTTGTTATGTTGTGGGCCACAATATCTTCATGGATAAGGTGGATATGTTGTGTAGTAGTGCACTTATCGACCGACTTGAATACTGCAAGCTGGAAAAGGAGGAGAGGGTGGCCTGGGCGATGCAACAATGGAAGCCACTTATCGAGTATATCCCGACCATTAGCAAACTCACTAATGGCTGGTACGTCTTCCTTTTTCTTGATTAAAAGGATGTATTGCACATTCTGGAGAATCTCTGGCCCGTAGGAAAGGGTTCCCTAGTCCTTCACTGCTAACATCCTAGTTTTGACCAGGTTCGTGAAAGAGTTGTTATCTGTCACCTTTGGGTTCTGCTCCATGCATTACCGTATCCTCTCTGGAGAAAGGAGGTCTTGATCGGTATTGTGAACACCTTGGGACATTTTGTGCCGGTAGAGGAAAATTTCCAACTTTCCTTCCACAAACAAATGGCCAAGGTCTTAGTATAACTGATTGTCACAGCTGGACTCCCATCTGTCATTAATATCAAGTGAAATGATCATATTTTTGAACAATGTCTTGATTCTCTTCATTTGTATTTCTGTTTCCATTTCTGTCATGAAATAGGGCACCTTAGACATTGCTTCCCGAGCTTAATTCATGGGTTTCCACAAACATCGACTGATGTGGGCTTGTTGGGTACTCAACTGATCCTCTCTGACCCCACCGATCTGGGTCACCTCTTGACACCACATGAAGGTATGTACAATTTTGCTTCACCTACTCTTTACCAAGATCTCACAAAAGGTGAACTTTATTATATTGTGGATATTGAAAATATAGTTAACTGTAATCATCGAGCAGGTCGTCCTCCCGCGCCATCTGCTCCTGTTGGTTTGGGTTCAGAATCAGAGGCTCCCTCCCCCCTTCTTGATTGACCTTTGACCCCTTCTTTTTCTATCACCAAAGATGAGGAGGGTTTGGATGACTCTGGTGGGACCTTCATCTCTCATGATGGAAGTCTTGGTTTGTTGGCTCCTACTGCTATGAAGACCTTGGGGATGGGCTCTGTCAGCACTAATAGGACTATTTTTTCTCCTGCAAGAGACTCCACCTGGTTCTCTACTGAGTCCCGGGGTGACTTTACCACTCACCCCTCCCCATAGGCCCATTCCCTACCTGTTCCCTCTTTCTTTTCAGAGGCAGACTTCCCCCCTTGAAAATGACTCCTTCCTCTCCTCTGTCTGTTCCTCCTCTCCCTCTGACTAGTCCCTATGTTGAGCCTTCCTTCTCGGACTCCTCTCTCCTCAAGTCTCTATCCATTTTCTCTGATAAGTCTCCTATCACTCCTTCAACTATTCCTCTTGACTCAATCAGACATGAAAATGTTACCATTAGGAGATCCCACAAAGTCAAGCCAGTACTCTCTTCTGGACTTCCTAGGATCCCCCCTAACACCCCACCCTCCACCAAAATAAATGAAGCGGCTAGATCTTGTCACACTTCCCACTCCTCCTCTTCTACTAGGGTACTTAGAGAAGAGTCTTCCCCCTGTCTAGGTCCTTAATGAAGCTCCTCTCTCTTAATATTCATGGGTTTGGAGGACTTATCGAGACAAAATCCATCAATTCCTTACACTCTACTACTAAACCCGATATGTTGTTTTTCCAAGAAACTATGTGGGACCATACACATACCCTCCTTTCTTTTGCTAAAATTCGCCCTGGGTGGGAATTTCGCACCATTAACTCTCATGGTCTCTCGGGAGGTCTTCTCACTACTTGGGATCTCTCGGTGAAACGTTGTAAGGATTTTATTTCATACTCAGGAATTTTGACCAAGGTTGTATTGAGAAATCAGCCTTTTGATATTACTTGTCTCAATTGTTATGGTCCTTATCATAACATGATCCCATTCCAGGAGGATGTAGTGAATGAGGGAACTTTCAAGCACCCTAATTTGATTATTGTTAATGATCTTAATTTTACACTCTCGGCTACAGAGATTTGGGGGACAGAGTGCCATACCTGATCACCTCTACTCGTATTTTGGTCAACTGTTGGCTCGCATGAATATGGTGGATCTAGCTCCGACTTGTATTAGTCCTACATGGAATAATGGAATATGTGGGGATAGGGGAATAAGCAAGAGATTAAACAGATTCCTCGTTGTTGATTCTTTGGTACCCTTATTCTCTCTGTATTGCTCCTATCATGTACCCATACCCTGATTATCATGCGGAATTAAAAATATCCTACAAAACCTTTTTCGTTCTTTGAAACATAGGGCATGGCTGTGAAACACTCCTCAACATTCATGTTTCGATACCACACTGTCACGTCCCCTCCCATCCACCACTAATCAATTTGACTATATACAAAGAAAGATCTCAAAGGGGATCGAACGACACGGAAAGATCACGGTGAAAAACGATGGTCACAATCTGTTCTACATCTGGGAACAGATCAACAGCTAAGAATCAACCCACAAGAATCAAGGGTGCAAAAAGATTGAGTTTGCGAAATCGGGAAAATGGAAATTGCGATCCCACATCACGTATCCCACATGCGGAAATAGACCATTGCAGAAAGAAAGTTGTGAATCCGCATTCCACATCCCGCAAGTTGCAGAAGGAAAATTGCATAGAACAAGATTTAGAGAATTTCGATTCTGCCTCTTGCATCTTGCATCCTGCAAGTTGTGGAAGGATATTTCTGCGGAAATTCCACCTGCTAGCAGACGTCTTGGACCAATTTGATCATCAGGACATCACCAATCCGGTCAATATAAGCCCCATAACGAAACTTAGTCAATATAAGCCCCATAACGAAACTTAGAAATTCATTGAAAGTAAACATACACAGATGCATACAATTGCAATTATACAATGGAAGCAATTCATCAATTCAACACATGAAGCATGTTCATCATATTTCATTGAGCAAACACAAATGCACTGATATTAACAGAGACAAGAACACTTATCTTTGAAAGAAGTTTGTTCCGCAACTATCTATGTCGCTACAACATTCCACCCAACCATAGGCCAATGCACTCATCAATCTCTCAGCAGCACTACCACCCCTGAGCTAGGAATGATTTTTCCAAGGAATAAGGAACTACTAGAAGACTCACACATAGCCAAGGATACAACAAGAAATCAACCAAGCCAACACGGTTGGATTTATCAGGCTACACACAATCAAGCTAGCTAACAGTTGGGTTTATCGGATTCCACACAGTCAAACCAACACTTACATAAAGGACTAGCCAAGCCAACAGATGGGTTTATCAGGATACACAGCCAATCCATCTCACTACTGGGTTTATTAGGCTAGTCAGCCAAACCAACATTCACAGTTGGGTTTATCAGCCTTTCCAGTCAAGGATCACACATGGCCAGATGCACAATAACACACAGCCAAACCAATTACCAGCCGGGTTTACCAGGATGCAAGGACATGGAAAGGTTGACTACTAATATAGTGAGCTCATTCACAGAGCTATGGACACCTACACCAGATCTATCATGGCTAACATCTACATAGCCAACACCAAGAAGCATCCTCTTCTCTGTTATACATTCCCTCGGGCTATGCCTTCCCTTTCCAGTGCTATTCAGGGTGTGCAAAGAAGAAACCCAACCCTCTAGATATGTATGTGAGGTTCCTTCTCACACTAGGTCTATCAAGCTAGTTCAGACCCCATTTCCACTCCCAAACCAGTTCAGACCAAAACAACAAAGGCATACACAACAAGATACGGAATGCACCAAAAATCGCAATTCCTTGCTGGCCATTCACTCCATAGCACCAAATTTTTTTTTCCTGGACATGTACAATGAAGAAACAACTAAAACGTGAAGGATAAAAACACAGGAAGGTTCAGCTGCATGAAAATCCCCTGTGAATGAAGGATCCATGATCCAAAATGTCCCGCAGCTGCCCAAAAACGCGAGGGAAGATGGAAAAAAATATTGCATGAGGGAATGAGCATACGTTTTTGGGTGTTTTCTTGCCCATGAACCCAAAAAACGTTCTTCAAAAATGGGTGCTCTGCCCAATTCGATTTTTTTCCCATACTCTTCCCATTCCATGCAATAACTACCTCAACCAAATTCTGGCAGAAATAAATGGTTGGGGAAAAGACAAGAAATGGGTAGTTGACAATTTTGATGGGTTTTCTCCAATGGCTCAAGGTTAAACATTCCCCCTCCTCCCTATCATTGGTAAATCATGCCCCCATCTCATTATTTGTTGCATTTACATAGCTGATTGTGGGTTTTTTTTATTAAATTGCATATTTACATGATGTTTACAATCATGCTTGACTTAGCACATGAACCATAGGCATCGACCGTGATCACCTATACATGAAACATTAATCAATGACAAGGCCTTGGCCTTGACTTATTTCCATGATTCCATATAATATTTACATCATATACATTTGATGCAAATGGGGTCAAAACCAGGGCGTTACATTCCCCTCCCCCTTCAACAACACTGTCCTCAGTGCTTTACAAAATTGAACAAAAATGCTACACTAGTACCGCCCTCAGTGCCCCACAGAATTGAACAAAAATGGATGTGCCAATCACATGGAATCCTCTAGCTCCCATGTAGCCTCTTCAGTCCTATAGCGATCCCATTGCACCTTCACCTGCCTTATGGCTTAGTTCTGGAGCATTCTGACCTTCTCGACGAGGATGTGCATTGGCTCGAATTGGAACTGTCCCTTAGGTTCCACCTGAATCACATCCCAATTTATCACATGGTTAGGATCATGTACATATTTCTTAAGCAAAGAAGCATGGAAAACATTATGAGCTCTAGTGCTAGCAGGCAATGCAAGTCTAAATGCAACTGGCCCTATTCTTTCAAGCACTTCAAACGACCCACAGTATATAGGTGACAACTTGGCACAAATTCCAAGCTTCAAGGAACTCTTCTTTTCCCTCACTCTGAGGTAAACATGATCCCCAAAACTGAACTCTTTGTTCACCTTATGCTTATCTGCATAAATTTTCTGTCTGTCCTGGGCTACTTTTAGAATTTTCCTAATCTTTACAACCCCTTGATCCATCTCCTTGAGCAATTCTGGACCAAGCACAACCCTGTTCACTAGATTATCCCAAGTCATGGGTGTCCTACACCTCCTACCATACAAAGCTCCATATGGACTGATCCCCACTGATGTTTGTTGTCCGTTGTTATAAGAAAACTATACCAAGTGTAAATAATCTTCCCACTTGGTTGGTTTTTCCATCACATACATGCGAAACATGTCTTCAAGCACTTGATTTACTCTCTTTGTTTGCCCATCAGTCTGAGGATGGTAGGTAGTGTCGAAGTTCAGCTTTGTACCCAAATCTACAAACAACCCCTTCCAAAAATTGGAAGTGAACTTGACATCTCTATCAGAGACTATTGCCTTAGGCAATCCATGCAATTTGAAAATCTCCTTCATGAATATTTCTACAACTTCATCATTCTTATGCATAGACTTAACCAGTATGAAATGTGCTTCCTTTTTCAACTTTTCCACCACAACCATGATGAAATCATGTTGTCTCCAAGTCATTGGAAATCCTGTAATAAAATCCATGGAAATAACTTCTGATTT
This sequence comes from Pseudotsuga menziesii, assembly GCA_001517045.1. Lineage (NCBI taxonomy): Eukaryota > Viridiplantae > Streptophyta > Pinopsida > Pinales > Pinaceae > Pseudotsuga > Pseudotsuga menziesii. Next base: position 147,130 of record LPNX010529236.1, on the reverse strand, counting down.
CCATTGTAGAAATGGAAAAGGCTACAACAAACCTACTGGGTGTTGATGCTCAACCTTCTCCTACTGACATTTCATTCACCTTGAAATATATTCAGCCATGTCCTTTTTCATTCCTGGCCAAAAGTACTGCTTTCTAGCGGTAGCGATTCTCTTCTGATATCTTGGGTGACCAGAATATGGAGCTTGATGGATCTCATCCGTAAAAAAATCTCCTCAAATATGCTACATTCGAAATATAAATTCCATTCTTATAAGTAAGAAGTCCATATTCTTCCAATTTATATCCCTCATACTTCTTTTCAGGGCTTTACTACTGCAACTTGTCCTTGACCTGTGAATACAATTCATCTTCAATGACATGAGTAACAATCTGCTACCTCAACTCCGATTGGCAGATACTAATTGATGCCACATGCATTTCTTGCACCTTCCTACTGAGTGCATCAACTACCTTATTCTCTTTTCCCTTTATGTGCTTGATTTCAAAATCAAACTCACATAAAAACTTAAGCCATCTAGCTTGCCTAGCATTTAGAGTAGGCTGATCAAACAAATAGTTCATACCACAATGGTCTGTCCTCAACTCAAATCTTCTGCCCATCAAGTAATTCCTTCACATCTTGAGAGCATGTACTATGGATGCAAGTTCCAGATCATGAGTGGCATAGTTCTTCTCATGCTCCTTCAATTTTATTGAATCATAACATATCATGTGGTTGTCTTGCATAAGAAATCCTCCAATTCCCTCACTGCATGCATCGGTACACACCACAAAATATTTCTCTTGGTCTGCAACTTTCAAGACTAGTACACTTGTGAGAAGACTCTTCGACTGCTAGAATCTTTCTTCACACTTCGATTCCCATTCGAACTGTATTCCCTTCTTTTGCAAAGAAGTGATTGGGTGTGCAATCTTTGAGAATCCTTCAATGAATCTCCTATAGTATCCTGCAAGTCCCATAAAAATATTACATCTATCACATTTCGTGGAGTAGGCCAATTCATAATGGCTTCAATCTTATAAGGGTCCACATATATACCCTCTTCTGAGATAATGTGACCAAAGTACTGAATTCTATCTTTATAGAAGTCACACTTGCTCAACTTTGCATACAATTGATGTTCCGTGAGAAATTGTAATGTCAATATTAGATGCTATTCATGCTCTTCCTCCTTCTTAGAATAAATGAGAATGTCATCAAGGAAAACAAGAACAAACTTTTCCAAATACCCGCTGAAGACAATTCATAAGGCATATAAATGTAGCTGGTGCATTTGTGACACCAAATGGTACCACTGCAAACTCATAATGTCCATACCTTGTTCTGAAGGTTGTCTTATGAATGTCTTCATCCTTGATTCTCACCTGATGGTAGCCAGACCTCAAGTCAATTTTGGAAAATACCGTTGCTCCTCTCATTTGATTAAAGAGGTCATCAATCCTAGGCAAAGGATATTTGTTCTTCACAGTGACTTTGTTCAGCTGTCTGTAATCAATACACAATCTGAGTGTACCATCTTTATTCTTCACAAACAAAACTGGTGCTCCCCAAGGGGACACACTTGGCATGATGTACTTCTTCTCCAATAAATCTTGCAACTACATCTTCAACTCTAGCATTTCTAGTGTACTCACTCTGTAGGGTGCCTTGGAAACTGGTGCTGCTCCTAGCACAAGCTCAATTATGAAATCGATGTCTCTCTTTGGAGGAATCCCTAGAATCTCATCAAGAAAAACATCCATGAATTCCTACAGCACATGAAAGTCCTCCAACCTAGGAGTTTCATTCTTTGTTTCCTCCACAATATGAGCTTCATACAACTGGGAAACTTTCCTACAAAACTTCTTCAACTGCATTGCTGAAATCTGCCTCACAGAAATCACCTTTGGAATGCCTCTTACCACTCTTGGGTTCCCTTCTTCATCCATGCATTCAAATTCTTATTATAACAATCGACCTTTACCCTATGAGATTCTAACCAATCCATTCCAATGAGGACATCATAGGAACCAAGTGGTAGAACATTCAGATCTACATAAGTGACCAATCTATTCATCACCAATTGACATTTCTCTACCACTTCACTAACCTTTCTCTTAGTTCCAGTGGCTAGCAGAACTAACCAAGATTTTCTATGCTTTACTTTATTAAAAGCACAAATATCCACTACTCTAGGAGGAATGTAACTGTGAGTAGAACCAGGGTCAATCAAAATAGAAATAGATTGCTCAACAATCTTACCTTCAACTTCGACCACAGTTGATTGGTGATCTTCCTGGTTGTCCTCCAGTGCTGCATAAATCCTAGGGGTGACCCTTGCTACTTGACCCACTGTTTCTGCCTCTTGAATGTTGTAAGCTAGCCTTGCATTCTCATTCTCAAGTGGACAATTCCTGTGCATGTGGGGTCCTCCACATCTCAAACATTAGAGTGGTTATATGTTCTTTTGTGGATCTCTTGGATTTTCTCCCACCACTCTAGTTGGCTGCTTCTCAACTTGGGATGGTTGCTTCTGTTGATTCCTGAAGTTAGAAGGTTTGAAACCTTTCTTCCTTTGATCAGACTTCTCATTCTTCTTGTCCTTCCATGCCTTATGATAATCAGGTTTGCCCTTGATTTGCTCATATCAATAATTAGCATTTCTTATCGCTTCTTCCATAGTTCTAGGTTCATAAAACTCAATTATGTCTTTATAAGACTAAGGAAACCCACTTAGGAAACACTGGATTTTCACCTTTTCATATTTGATGTATATGACATACCTCAATAGTTCCAAGAACTTATTTGCATACTCTTCCATGGTCTGCTGTCGCAATCTGAGCTCATGGGATTCTTTGATCTTATCATCATAGTACCTTTCAGAGAGGTACTTTTGGAACTATTTCCATACAATATTCCTTTCATTAATCTTTTTCACTTGTTTGAAGTGCTCCCACCATATGGATTCTCTTCCAGTCAAATTGAAGATGGCTACTCTAGCGTTCATATTTCCTGAATAGTCTTGGACTTGGAAATATTTCCTCATCCCAAGAAGCAAAGCTTCAACTTCTTGATTGTTCTTTATCTCACCAGTGAAGGTAGTCGGCCTTTCCTTCTTAAACTCACCACGTGAATGGTTCTGGTAATTCTTTCATTATCTTCCTCGTAACTTTTCATCTCCACCCTTAGGCTTCTCATGGTGGCTGCAAAATCTGGGGGAGTATCTTGAAACCTCCTCCCATTAGACTCCGTCTCAACATTTCCAACTCAGACATTTTCCCCCATAGCATCTTCCTTGTGCTCATAGGGATCCTATGCATCATTCATGCAGTAGGTTCTCATGGATGAGCCAACAAACCACTTTTCCAATATGCACTATGACTCTACATAATGTGTTATCAAACAACATTTGTTAGCTGCATAGCAATTCAAAATTAAAAACCATTTACTTACTGTCACCTGGCCCATCCAGGACCAATGCTGTAACCAGCAGCTCTGTTAGCGGTTCAACTTGGCCCCTTTTAGGCCCAGTGCTACATTTCGCAGCTTTATTAAACCACAATAATGGTGTTCTTTCCTCTTGTAACTGCTTGCTTTGGCCCATCCAAGCCTAATGGTGCAACCAACAGCTCTGATACAACTCTGTCACGTACCCATACCCCGATTATCATGCAGAATTAAAAATTTCCTATGGAACCTTTGTCGTTCTTTGAAACATAAGGCATGGCCGTGAAACACTCCTCAACATTCATGTTCTTATACTACACCGTCACGTCCCCTCCTGTTAACCATTGATCAATTTGATGATCTACGAAGAAATATCTTAGAGGGAATCAAACGGGAGGGAAAAATTGCGGCAGAAAATGACGGTCACAATCTGTTCTGCATATGGGAACAGATCAACAGCTGAGAATCAACCCACAAGAATCAACGATGCAGAAAGCTTGAGTTTGCGGAATCAGGAAAATGGAAATTGCAATCCCATATCCTGCATCTCACATGTGGAAATAGACCATTGCAGAAAGAAATCTGCGAAGCCGCATTCTGCATCCCGCAAGTTGCGGAAGGAAAATTATGGTGAATAGGATTTCCAGAATTTCGTTTCCACATCCCGCATTCCGCAAGTTGTGGAAAGGAAAGTTGCAGAAGGATATTTCTACATAAATTCCACCTGCTAGCAGAAGTATTGGACCAATTTGATCATTCGGGCCATCACTCAGATCCGTCCAATCTAAGCTCCATAACCAAACTTAGAAATGCATTGAAAATAAACATACACAAATGCATACAATTGCAATTATACAGCGGAAGCAATTCATCAATTCAACACATTAAGCATGTTCATCATATTTCATTGAGCAAATACAAATTCAAAGATTAACAGAGACAAGAACACTTATCTTTGAAATAATTTTGTTCCGCAACCAACTATGTTGCTACAACGTTCCACCCAACCATAGGCCAGTGCGCTCATCAATCTCTCAGCAACACTGGCACCCCTGAGCTGGGCATGATTTCCCCAAGGAATAAGGAACCACTAGAATACTCACACATAGCCAAGGATACAACAAGAACTCAGCCAAGGCAACACATTTGGGTTTATTAGGATGCACACAGTCAAGCTAGCTAACAGTTGGGTTTATCAGACTACACACAGTCAATCCAACACTTACATAAAGGACCAGGAAAGCCAACAAATGGGTTTATCAGGATACACAGCCAATCCATCTCACTACTGGGTTTATCAGGCTACTCAGCCAAGCCAACATTCATAGTTGGGTTTATCCGACTGTCCAGTCAAGGATCACACATGGCCAAATGCACAATAAGACACAACCAAGTCAATTACTGGTTGGGTTTATCAGGCTGCAAGGAGATGGAAAGGATGGATTCTAAGCTAGTGAGCTCATCCAGAGAGCTATGGACACTTGCACCAGATCTATCCTGGCTTCTAAAACATCTACATAGCCAACACTAGGAAGCATCCCCTTCTCTTATACATAGTCCCTCAAGCTACGCCTTCCCTTTCCAATGCTATTTAAGGTGTGCAAAGAAGAAAACCAACCCTCTAGATCTGTCCGTGAGGTTCCTTCTCACACTAGGTTTATCAAGCTAGTTCAGACCCCATTTCCACTCCCAAACCAGTTTAGACCAAAACAACAGAGGCATACACAGCAAGATATGAAATTCACCAAAAATCATAATTCCTTGCTGGCCATTCACTCCATAGCACTGAGACGGATTTTCCTGGACATGCACAATGAAGAAATAATTGACGCATTAAGGATAAACACATAGGAAGGTTCAGCTGCGTGAGAATCCCATGTGAATGAAGGATCCATGATCCAAAACCTCTCACAACTCCCCAAAAACATGAGGGAAGATGAAAAATGTTAATGAATGAGGGAATGGGCATACGTTTTTGGGTGTTTTCTTGCCCATGAAGCCAAAACATGTTCTTAAAAAATGGGTGCTCTGCCCAATTCAACTTTTTTCCCATACTCTTCCCATTCCATGCAATAACTACCTCAACCAACTTCTGGTAGAAATAATTGGTTTGGGAAAAAGACAAGAAATGGGTAGTTGACAGTTTTGATGGGTTTTCCCTAATGGCTCAAGGTTAAACATTCCCCCTCCTCCCTATCCTTGGGAAATCATGCCCTCATATCATTATTTTTTGCATGGACATAACTGGTTATGGGTTCTTTTGATTAAATTGCATATTTACATGATGTTTACAAACGTGCTTGACTTAGCACATGAACCATAGGCATCGACCGTGATCACCTATACACCGAACATTAATAAATGACAGGGCCTTAGCCTTGAGCTCCTTGCCATGATTCCATATACTATTTACATCATATACATTTAATGCAAATGGGGTCAAAAATAGGGTGTTGTAGCTCCTGGGTACATCTCTCGACTATCTCAGATCACTATCCTATGTGCCTAGAATGGGCTGACTCATCCCTTACTAGAAACAATCCTTTCAAGTTCAGTAGGGCTTGGCTACAAGTTGTGGATTTCTCACAACTTGTTATCTCTTGTTGGCCCTCAGAGGATAATCTGTCTTATTGTCATGACATGAAAAACCTGGTTATGAAATTGAAGAGTCTTAAAGTTGTGGTTAAATATTGGGAAAAAATTAAACGTGCAAAACAACACAAGGAAGCAGACGATCTGGATGAAGAGATCCACCTTTTATCATCTAGGTTTCCTTTAGGTATCCTTTTTGATTCTGAGGTACCCTTGTTAGTTTCTTTAAAAGGAAAAAGGTAAAGTTACTGGCACATGAGGTTCTCACATGGAGACTTAAGAGTAGAGCCCTTTGGATCAAACATGGAGATTCCAATACTAAATTTTTTCATAGTTTCACCTCATCCAGGAGAAATCATGATACTATTTGGGATCTTACTGATGGCACTGGTAACATTGTCTGCAATACAAATCTTCTTAAGAATTTGGGGAAAGAACATTTCTCTACTCTCTTCATGGATGATGGTAAAGCACAAATATCATACCAACTTCATATCATCGAGATTTTCCCCTCCTTCCTCTCGACTGAGGATTCGACAAGTATGGTTGAGGAGGTCACTATGCTAGAAATTGAAGCTGCACTAAAGAGCTTCAAGAAGGATAGAATTCCGAGACCATATAGTTGGCCTGTTGAATTATTCCTCTCTTTCTACGATCTGGTCAAGCTGGACCTCTTGAAGGTTGTTGAACATTATTAGAGGGGGGGAAGGGTGGGAAAAGCCCTTAATTCCACTTTTTAAACTCTTATTCCTAAATGTGATCACCCATATACCTTTGGGTATTTCAGACCCATATCCCTTTGCAATATAGTTTACAAGCTCATCACCAAAATGATCTCTAACAGATTGAATCCTATTCTCTCAGAGACAGTTTCCATTGACTAGTATGCTTTTCTGAAGGACAAATATATTTAGGAACCTAATGGGATTGCACAAGAAATAATCCATTCTATTAAGCATAAAAATTTGAATTCCCTCGTTCTCAAACTTGATCTCATAAAGGATTTCGATCCTTTCAATTGGACCTTCTTACGCCTCATCCTTACTCAGATAGGGATGCCCTTGCTGGCCATAAATTGGATTATGGGATGCATATCTTCTGCAGCCTTAACTGTTTTGATAAATGGCTCCCCCCTCAAGTTTTTTCAATGCTTCTAGGGGTATCAGACAATGTTTCCCCTTGTCCCCCATCCTCTTTCTGCTGGTGATTGAAGGACTTATCCGTCTTATCAAGGAAGCGAAAAGAACTGGGAAGATATGTGGAATCACACTTCCTCCTACTCTCTCCTTCACCAACTTACTCTTTGTTTATGATGTTTTACTCTTTGGCATGGGGACCTTTGTGGAATGGCATGATTATAAAGGAATCTTAAATATCTCCTGCGTGACCTCTAGGATGAATATCAGTTTGGATAAATATTCCTTTCTCCATAACAATATACCGGATGATGTCTGTAGCAGAATTACAACTACTTTTCCTTTTAAGATGGATCCTATTGAATCTGGTTTCAAGTACTTGGGTTTCAATCTTAAATCCTTGGGTATAGTGTTAAGGATTGGATTTGGATCTTAAAAATTGTTGAAGACAAAATTGGTCATTCAACACATAGATTTCTCACCTTGGGTGCTAGACTAATTCTGGTTCGATCAGTTTTATCGGGGATCCCTGTCTATTAGTTCTCCTTGATAGAATCCCAAGTTCGATATTGAATAGGCTCAGAAGATGTTTCGTTACATTCCTTTTGGGAGGAACTCCAAATAAACATAAGCTGCACTCAGTGGGATGGAAAAAACTTTCCATACCTTACTCTCTTGGAGGATGGAATATAAAAAACTTGGATTGGTTCAGTATTTCTCTCAGAACCAAGAGTCTTTGGAATGTGCTCAGTAGCAAGGGTATCTGGAATCAATTGATTCATCTTAAATATATTAAATGAATCCCTTGGGAATGATGGCACCATTAGCACAATTACTCTGTACAGAATACATAACACATTTGGAATGGTTTTATCTGTGTCCTTCCCTGGATAAGAAGTATGGTGGGATGAAGAGCAGGAGACAGTGGCAGTAAAAATTTGTGTATTGACCCTATTGCAAGCATAAAAACAAATTTTTTTCTCTCCAATGATATCCTCTCATATCTATTTGACTATGGCATTAACTATCTCAGGTAGGCCCAGAATTATGGTCTCATGACCTCTTCTTCTTCTTACTGGTTATCGACATAATATATGGAACTTGGAGGGGATTGGAAAGAAGAATAGTCAAACTACATCATAGGATTCTATCAAGGGGGGATTAGACTAAGCTCAATGACGTATCACATCCTCTGGCTTTACAACAAAAATAATGGAAAAGACACAACACACCTAGCTTATGACTACATTGCAAAGAGGCATGGTGGAGAACTATCATGATGGCAGTTTTCATAGCTGTGGCAATGGAAAATTCTACTAAAAATTAAATGTTTTAGCTGGATTTGCATGGGAAATTTTATTAGTACATGGTATAGCCTTTGTCATTGGAGATTGACGGGGCCAAATTGTTTTTGTTTATGCATGGGTGATGAGGAGTCAGTAAATCATATTTTTGTATCCTGTTCCTTTGCGTGGGTAGTAAGGAATTCTATTGATTCAATTCATAGTATGGTTCTCATTTGGAATGGATGAAATCTAATGGAGAATTTCAATCTCTGGAATGAGAACGTAAACTGTCTATTTTATCTGACTTGTTTTTACATTTGGAGTATCTCGAATGCTCGAAAAGGGTTCATTTTTGATGATCTTGTCCCTAGAGTGGATACTGTATGCTACAAGATCCTGGATCTGGTACATTCCTATCCGGTCAGCAAAGAAAAGAAGGTCTCCAGGGTTATTGGAACACCACCGATGGTTACTTTCCCATCGGGCTTCTTCGATGGTGTTGTTGTCTCCAATATTTGTGGAGCTAGGTTTACATTAAATATAAGTTCCACTCATCTCTTCCATGCAAAGTTGGGTTGTGGTGTCAGCACAAACACAAGGGATGAGTTATTGGCCCTTTGGGAACTGCTGGTATTTTCGGAGACCTTGGAACTTCCTTCTTTATTTTTTTGCAGAGATTCACAAGGGAAAGTGCACGAAGATGGTTACACTTTTTAGTGCCATTATATAAATCCAAAATGCAAGTTCGAAAATGAAATCTATAACACATATGCATTATTGATGGATTGGTTTGGAAAACTCGATCCTAAAACCAAAGCAAAAGAAAGTGGGATATATCGCACATGCGATTTGGAAGAGTACAAATCGCAAGTGCGATATATCACACATGCATTTTGGAAGAGTACAAATCGCAAGTGTGATTTGTAAAACTTAATAAATAAATAAAACACAGTCCCGCGACCTCTATTTTTTTTTATTTTGCATTGCAGGCCGCAAAGAGCGGAAGGGAGATATAAGGGGGAAGGAGATATAACTTTCATGCAATTTGGAGGGCACATTTTGAGGGAGGAGATAGATAAGGTTGAATGCAATGGAAGGTAAGAATTTCTTTGATTTTTTGGTTTTGGATTAGGAAAGAATTGCTTTGATTTTTTAGTTTTGGATTAGGTAAGAATTGCTTTTATTTTTGGTTTTAAGTTAATACATTTTTAATTAAATTAAAGAATGAAATATTAATTCATTTTAAAATTTGTTGTTTTTATATTAACAGACAACACAAATTCTGAAGAAAATGTCCAAAATCAAACCATCAATAACCCAAACCCAAACCCAAATCCAAATACCAAACACATGGAGGAGGAACACAATGGGAATTCCAAAATTCTTGCTCGTTTGAGTGCATTGAGACACCTTAGTTCACTTTTTAGAGGGGGGGGGGGGGCACATAAGACGATCATTAGTGGATGCACTAGATAACATTACAAATAAAATTTCCAATGCCTAGGGAGAACTGTACAACATTATCTCCTACAATGATTCCTAGAGGAAATACTATTCCACTGGGCTGAGCTACAAAGATGTAAAAAAATTAAAGATAACAAAAGATCAACTTTTTCACTATTCCGGGACCCTAGCACTAGATTGGTTCCTCCCACTAGTCGACCACACATTCCTAGATACTAGTGCATATAACAAAATATTAAATCCAACTAGATGGATCGTTGGTACATGGTATTCGATGAAAACCCTCATGGGAATAGAGACATCCCATTCTATTTTCTCGAGAAATTGTATGCTGAGTTTATATTGGGTAAACATGTAAATTACTTTGATTAAATTTTATAGTTCCAGGGGGTAGGACATGGGATTCCCCAAGATAGGAAAGGGGCAATAGTACTGATCCAAACCATGTGTGACGAACTCCATGCACACCAAACCCCCCTCGGTTATATCCTCCTATAGGTACCGTGATTGATCACACAAATGAGTCATTATTCACTTTGGCAGATACATTGCTTCGACATGGGACTGCTGTCGAGGGAAATGTAGGCCAAGGGGTTGGCACATATGAGCTGGACCATCACACACAGAGGATCCATGTAGGTCTCCAGACCCTACCAGATCTAGAGATCACACTGGACATGCAGAGGGTTCATAGTCACATCATGCCACATCCTTGCACAACTTGTTGAAACATATGCTATGGGCCTTCTTCAGAGGTACATGACATTGGGTTACTCCAATATGTAAGTCAAACTCGTTCTTCACATAGTTTATTATTTTTCATATCACGGTGTTCAATTGCTTCATAAAATTATTTATATTTTAAGTATCTGACAATTTATGTGAACACATTTACAACTGGTGTACACTGACACCCTAGAATCCCATACTCTACACATTGATGCTAATGATATGGATGCAGTGGTCAATGCTACATATGATTTTGGTGCTTCACCATTACTTGTAAGAACATTACTTTTTTTATTTATCATCATGATTTACATATTTATAGTATGGATTGACACATTTAATACATCTTAATATTGATACAATATATTTTATGCAGGATGGGAACGATGAGTATGTTGCATCTGAGACAGGTCCGTCGTAGATAGAGAAAGATTCACAAGTACATTTATTATTTCAATTATGCTTTTAATGATTCAACATGTACTTTTTTAATTATTTGAAATTGTCTAATTGTATCTTTATGTTTTTTTACGTAGGAACATATGTTCGATAGAGCTACTCACAGAGTGGCCTTGCTTGCTGATGGATATGTCCATCCTTTTAGGCCAGTGTCAACTGTTTCACCCATGGGTTACCCACCTCTTCACGCCCCCCATGTATATGTATATCTCTCTTAGCTTGTATCTATGTTTCACCAATTGTCCCTCCATGTAGTATAGTTTTCTTTGTACATGCAAGTATCTTTTTGGTGCACCCATTGATTTGCTGACATTGACCTATATATTATTTTATGCATATTTCTAGTGAGTGAGTGGTGATTGAAGAGCACCCAATCGGGGCCGTTGGAAACCCACCTCTCCCCCTCAGGTACATGTATGTCTCACTTTATTTGAAAAATTCATTGTCCCTCCATGTAGTATAATTTTCTTTGTACATGCAAGTATATTTTTGGTGCACCCATTGATTTGATGACATTGACATTTATTATTTTTATGTAGCCTTCTAGTGGGCTAGTGGTGCTTGAAGAGAATCCAATCGGGGCAATTGGTCACCCACCTCTCCCTCCCCCCAAGGTACATGGTATGTATCGCTTTCTTTGAAACATTCATTGTCCCTCCATGTAGTATAGTTTTCTTTGTACATGCAAGTATATTTTTCGTGCACCCATTGATTTGCTAACATTGACATATATTATTTTATGCATCCTTCTAGTGAGAGAGTGGTGCTTGAAAAGAACCCAATCAGGTCCGCTTCTCACCCACCTCTTCCCCCCCAAGTACATGTATGTCTCGCTTTCTTTGAAAAAGTCAATGTAGGATGTAGATAAATTTTCAAATATTTATATAATTGACTGTCTTATACAGGGTTGTACATGTATCTAATTGTTGGTACCATTTATTTTTTGCAAGATGTTAGTGAGGCACTGACAGTACATGTAGTTACACCCTGACCCACCATCACTTACACACGGACAGTAAGTAAAAATATTACATTGTATTGGAATTTGAACAAATGTACATATAATTTTTATAGGTTGGTAAACTAACTTACAAATTTTGGTTTGTGTGCAGTCTCTAGAAATGAGATCTGATCCTCTTGTTCAATGCTGGAAAACACCATCGAGCAACCGAAAAAGAAATATAGACTTCTCAAAAGCCATTGACAGTTGCAGTGAAACGGGGGATAAATAGAATTCATGTATAGGGGGGATAAATATAATTCATGTTTAGGGGGGATACATACATGTATTGTTTTGTTTGTATACACACATATGTACATTATGATCCACTATTTTTTATTATGGCCATGGCATGCCATTTTTGAAAACATTATATGTACATATAATATAAAGCAAGGTTCATATTTATATATATGTTTGACTTGATATGGGAGCATGATATTTATTATATGCCTTTCAGATATGCTTAACTATGTCTTTCATTAAGTATGTGTTGAATTAAACTGATACTTAATGTGTGGTTCACCTATGTGATATTATGATATTATAGACCTTATCATGACATATCCTACTAACTATTTGAAGATCTCCAATACTCCAAGGAAGAATGTATGACTCATCCAACTAAGATCAAGTAACCATTAAGTAACTCACCTCTAATATGTAAATATGTCACATACCATCCAAGGGCTAATCATACACCATGTACCCCAAGTCTCATGAAGCACCCCTACACATGATGTAAAATATTTTGTAGTAACTTTGAAAGCTAATACTCCCTCTTATAAGGAAAGTGTTTTCACCAATACAAGTTAGATCCCATTGCAAATCCACTAGACCTACCATCTAGTTAGATCACAACATCTCAATCCTACAAGAATGTTGATCACCTCTGAATATGAAGGAACATAACTCTGCATCATCAACAACTTTCCAAAATCCATCATCCCGCAAGTCAACACCATAGGAGAAAATCACTAGACACCACATCATAAGTTGTTTAGGACATCCTACAAAGATAATAACATCTCCATACAAGACCAAGGCAAATGAATTGTATCTATGAAAATCACAAAGATAAATAACTTCAGAAATCCATCCTTAATGAAATACCAAGATCATGGTACAATCAACAACCCATGTAGGGCTATCATCAACTCTTTAACATCATAACTTGTCTCACACACCTTAAAACCTTTGAAAATTGACACACTAACCTGAGCCAGGTCAAGTTCAAGAAAGAGTATCATCAACGTCAATTCCCTCTACCTAAAAAATTCCAACAACCCTATCCCTATAGTTGAAAACACTCATCATTTTAAATCCTAGAATCAATCTATAGGTTCTAAAAATATCTTCATGACATCTCACCATGCATTCTCTATGTATGCCTCCAGAAAAAATAGATGGCCCATCTTTCATTTCCATGGAATGTACAAGTGTCACTTGATCAACAAGAAACTTGTAAATACCACCCTCTCTCAACAAACTACAATGATTGATGGTGCACTATTTTCCTTCAAATGTAACTTTATACTATACATATATCATATTTTGGAATTCTCTCAAAACACTCTTATTCAAACAAGGAACAAATAGAACATCACTCACACGTGATAAGTAGCATCATAACCAAGATCCACACTCATACCTCCCTCTTTCTCTTGAAACATGTTTGATAATGACCTACCATATGTCACACGTCTTAAAGATCCAATGTCCACATACCATCCAAGGCTAGACACAATCTTATAATATAAGCAAGACACCATATCCATATCCATGTTTAAAAAACAACAATACAAAGAAGACAAAAAAAATTTAGGGTCCAAGAGCTTCTACCAAGAAACTTAGGGTATCACACCCAACAATATCAACAAATTCAAGCACCTAACCTAAGTACACAACAATTGGAATACCGAATCCCTCTTTCACCTATAGAGTGATCCTAACCAAAAATTACTATGATGTCATGTAGAAAAGTTTTGAACTAGGTAAAATTAATGAGACTTTAGAAATTAGCATATGTGTGTCACCAATGTAAGATTTGCATTCAAGGAAACTGAGAAAAACCATAGTTTATGAATAAAATGCATATTGTAGTCACCAGGCCATGCAAACGCGGTGAAGAAACCCCACTAGATGTAGTCGCATTCCAGGAGACCACCGTAGTCGACTATTCGTAGATACGACCTCCGGTTGTTGATTTATGTCCAGTTGAAAGTCACCTAAAATTGTGGTTCAGGGACACTTGGTGAATTTCGGTCCTTGAGAAAAAAACCAAATGGAGCAGCATAATTACATGTCGTTGTGTCCTACAGGTGTGTGTGAGAAAGGATGATTTGGGAACACTACCAATAGTTGCACAGTGGAGTTTTTTACAGAGTTGACCCACCAATGCAAGAGTTGCATTCAAGGTAACTAAGAAAAACCCTAGTTTATGAAATCAATGCAAAATTTAGTCACCGAGACATGCAAACATGGTGGAACCCTCCCCCCTAGATGTAGTAACATTCCAGGAGACCAACTGAGTCGACGGTTCATAGATCCAACCTACAGTTGTCGATTTATGTCTAGTTGAAAGTCACCTCAAAATGTGGTTCAAGGACACTTGGTGACTCTTGGTCCTGGAGTGAAAAACCAAATAGAGAAACATAATTGCATGTCATTAGATCATACAGGTGTGTATGGGAAAGGTCGATATGGGAGCACTACAAATAGTTGCATGGTGGAGTGTTCTATAGAGTTGACCCACCAATGCAAGAGTTGCATTCAAGAAAACTAATAAAAACCCTAGTTTATGAAATTAATGGACAATGTAGTAACCGGGCCATAAAAAAATGGTGGAGCCCCCCAATATGTATTCGCATGCTAGGAGACTAATGGAGTCGACGGTTCATCGATCCAGCCTCGGAGTGATGATTTATGTTTAGTTGAAAGTTGCCTCAAAATGTGGTTTAGGGACATTTGGTGACTTTTGGTCCTTGAGCGAAAAACTAAATGAAGCAACATAATTACATGTCATTGGCTCCTATAGGTGTGTATGGGAAAGGACAATATGGGAACACTACCAATAGTTGCACGGTGGATTTATTTGCAGAGTTGACCCACCAATGCAAGAGTTGCATTCAAGAAAACTGAGAAAAACCTATCTTATGAAATCAATGCACAATGTAGTTTCCGGGCCATGCAAACAAAGTGGATATGCCCCCTAGATGTATTCACATGCTAGGAGACCAACAGAGTTGACAGTTTGTCGATCCGACCTCCGGTTGACAATTTATGTCTAGTTGAAAGTCCTCTCAAAATGTGGTTCAAGGACACTTGGTGACTTTTGGTCCTGGAGAGAAAAACTAAACGAAGCAGCATAATTACATTTTGTTGGCTCCTGCAGGTGTGTATGGGAAAGGATGATACGGGAACACTACCAATAGGCACATGGTGGATTTTTTTGCAAAGTTAACCCTCCAATGCAAGAGTTGCATTCAAGGAAGCTGAGTAAAACCCTAGTTTATGAGATCAATGCACAATGTAGTCACCAGGCCATGCACACATAGTGGAGAGCCCCCCCTAGATGTAGTTGGAATTATAGGAATGTTGTGTTTTTGAGAAATGTCTCTCCTATTCTACACAGGTTTCTACTGCTATGTGCTCTTTGGATAAACATTTGAAGGAAGAGTCGAATATTAAGACCAATAGATATAAAGCGCATATGCGTTTTATATTGCATATGTGTTATAACACATATGCCTTTTGTATCACATATTCATTTTGTATCACATATGCCTTTTGTAAAATTTAAAATTTCGGTTGGAATACGGCTTAAGAAGATGTTCAAAAATAGCTTCGAACAACTGAACCTATTGGCTAAGACAAATAAAATAGGGCTATTGCCTATATTTCAGAACTCTTTGAATATGCTTAGTTTCGATGGCAATTTTTGCTATGATAAACACAATATTCTTTTATGAAAATATAGAATATTGTAGAAAACAATCTTATGATTTTGAATATGTATTTTTTTCCTACATATGTTGTTAGGATATTTAGACACTTAGGAGTTAGTTAAGATCAACTTGTGTAATATATACATTAGGTAAAAGTGTGTTTCTTTAGTATGCATTTGTAAATATTCTAATTCGACGGTCACGATATGTTCTAGACATAAAGTGATTCGATGGTTTAACTTCTCTTAGATCATACCTACCATTGATCCATGGTTTAACACCCGATTTGGTCCATGATCTCTATTTAAAGAGCATGGAGGGTCCTTGGCTAGTCGATCGATTATGAGAAGCTCATATGTAACTTTCTTTCTTTTGCATAATAAATTGCTCCAAGTAGCTATTTGGCTGGGGCCGTGGACTATTTCCCTCTCGATGGTTTTAACCACGTGACAAACATCAATGTGTTGATCTGTGATCTATTTGGGTGAAGCAGTTGCTCAAGGTGTTTGGTCTTTTGGGAGTACCCTGTGTACCCAAACATGGTATTAGAACGTTTATGAAGAGCTGCTTTCGATTTTGATCAAGATCTGGAACCGATGTTGCCGAAACTTTGAAATGGTTTTTGGTTCTATATTTTCTATGCATTTATGGCCTATGAGAGCTATTCCATTGCATTCAGAGTGCTGTTTCCATTGGGAAATAGTTTTTGTTTCACCAAAAACCATTTTCGTTTGATCCAAAAACACCCATTTCGGCAAATCTGAAGGTATAATGTTACAGTGACGAATTTGTTTATTTTTTTTTAAATCTCTCATTTTTTGTCAGTTTTATTATTAGATATTTATTGTTTTAGTCTTGGACTGTTTCCTTCCCTGGCTGCGTATGCTCTTTTTTGTGCACCTTGTGCGATTGCGGCGAATCAAAAACAGGAAGGGAAAGTGTTTTTTCTTGTCTTCTCGGCTACGCATGCTCTTTGTCGTGCACCTTGTGTGATCACGGCAAATCAGAAACAACGAAAAAACTTGAAAATGTAGACTTTCTAGGAAAACTAACCAAGATCTAACCCCATTATGTGGAAAAAGTTGTTTTTTTGTTTTTCATTTTTTTGTGATTTGCAGGAAAAAAGGGCAAGCATGGAGAACGAGAGAGAAGAGTAAAAAAAAAAACCCTTCCTCTTTCCATTATTTTACGTACCTTTTAAACTTAGCTCACTTGGTCCAAAGTTGCTTTATTCCTTAATAGGTCTTGATTTCAAGTCTTATTAAGCTACTTTTTAGTGCATGCAATTTCTATTTTCAAGTTACTTTATTGTAAAAGTGCATCTTACTTAAATAAAATAAAATAAAAAGTGAGTCACTTTAGTCTTTTAATTTATTGCCCCACTATTTAAAAGTAACATCATTGTAAAAGTGAACATCATTTATTCTACAAAAGTGATTCACTTAAAAACAACTTTATTGTAAAGTGATTGTCGAAAGTTGATCTTGGGAAGAGGGTTTTTTTTTTTTTAGTTGGTCAAGTTAATATCTGCCACGTCACTATTGGAGACATCTTCAACATTTTCTTTGATCAAGCATAACTTCATCATCCAGAATCAGTTTTCAGTGTTGTTTTTTTTAAAACTGCATATTTGTTTGAGCGCTTTACATCCATACAATTAGTTTATGTTATTTCAGCCATTCATTTACAATATGACCGCCCCTTGTGATATTATACTTACAAGTTCTAACTATTTCTCATGGAAATCTCGTATGGAGGATGTTCTGCGAAGTAGAGGACTTTTCAGGATAACCTGAGGAAAAGAAATAGAACCCACTGATGATGATAATAAAATTAAATGAAAAAATAGATGTGATGAAGCTCGTGGATTGATTGTGATGTCAATATCTATTGATGTTTGATTCCACATATCTGGAATTGATGAACCTAATAAAGTTTGGGAAAAGTTGGAATCTGTGTTTGGTAAACACAATGAAATTCAGGGTCATCAACTTGAGAATGGGTTGATTTCCTTGAATCCAAATGAGTTTTCATGCATTCAAGACTATTTATCTAAGTATAAAACTCTTAGACTCTTATGTGAAGAATGCAAGATTAAGAAAGAAGACGAACAATGTATTTATCATATTCTTTCCAAACTTGAACCTGCATATTCTGTTTTTGTATCTACATTCTACTCCATGAAAGAATCTTTGACTTCCTTTAGCTATCAAGAGCCTAGTCTTGAATCCTTTTGTGATTCCTTAATTAGAGAGAAATATAAGCTCATTCATCTTGGAATAATTAACAATGCAGATACATTTGGGAAAGCCTTATTGTCCCAACAGAAAGAAAAGTCCAAGCCTCCCAAGAAACAAAATTTTTGCAATAATAAGCCAAACAACAAGGGTCCCAAACCCTCTCAGTCAGCTCCTTCTTTAAAAATTAACAAAGGATCCAAGCCAAAAGGAAAGAAGACTGAGCGTCATTGCAATTTTTGTGGGAAAGATAATCATGATGAATCTAAGTGTTTCAAGAAGATGGCAGTCTTGGAAGTAGCAATGAAGAAGCACCACATCAGCCTAGATTCGTCTTCAGAATATACCTATCATGGACATGCAATTTGTGCTTTTGGTTACTCTTATACATCTTCTTCTTCTACTTCAAATAAATGGCTCATTGATTTTAGAGCATCTTATCATATGGCTAAGGATCAAGTCATCTTTTCTACTATGCTTGAATGTAACACCAAACAAATACTTTTTGGTTATGATAGATCTCTAAGTGTTGTAGGATCTGGAACAATTCTAGTAGAAAATAGTCATTTTAGTGATGTACTATGTGTTCCAAAAATTTTCTGCAATTTGTTATCAGTCTATCAAATTACTCATTCGGGTGAAGGTAAAACTATGATGTTTACACCTCACCAAGTTGTAATCAAGGATTTTAAAAATCCTCAAAATGTCCTTGCTACTGGAACTGTTGATGATATTACCAGGTTGTACAAATTTAACAACTTTGGGTCATCACCTTTTCCTTCAGTTTTTGTTGGTCACAGTGATAACTTGAGCAAACTTTGGCATGAACGATTTGGTCACTTAAATTATCGCTCATTGAAACAACTATGTAAATACAATATGGTGGCTGGTCTTCCGATGGTATCTTGCAAGGATGGTGTTTGTTCCAGTTGTGTACTTGAGAAACATCATTGGGACAGTTTTGACAAACGTGCCTCTTGGCATGCCTCGGTTCCCTTGGAGCTTGTGCATAGTGAATTGTGTGGTCCTCTTCCATCTGCTTCATTTTCTGGTTTCAAATATTTTTTAACTTTCATTGATGACTACTCCAGATGCACTTGGGTTTACTTCCTAAAACTTAAGAGCGAAGTATTTAACATGTTCTTGGCCTACAAGGCCCTTGTTGAAAAACAATCTGGTCATCAAATTATTAAGTTAAGATCCGACAATGGAGGAGAATATGTTAACAACAAGTTCACTACTTTCTGCATTGAACAAGGAATCCAACAGCAGCACACTGTTCCATATACACCACAACAAAATGGTGTAGCTGAATGTAAGAACCACACTTTAAAAGAAATGGATAATTGTATGATCCAATCTAAGGGACTAAGTATTCAATATTGGGATGAGGCCATAAATTGTGCAAATTACATAGTTAATCGCACACCCACTAAAGTTTTACAAGGTATAACCCCGGAAGAAGCATGGAGTAAAATTAAACCAGATGTAAGTCACTTCTGTGTGTTTTGTTGTGAAGCATGGGCTCACATTTCAGATAAAAAATGAAAAGCATTGCAGCCTAAAATGAAAAGTGCATATTTGTTGGATATTCTAAAGATGTAAAAGGTTATAGAATTCTTTAGCCACATTCTCATGATATAATCATTAGAAGAGATGTTAAATTTGATGAAAATCTCTTAGCCTGCGAGCCTAACTTGGCGGGTGTGCCATCTTTGGCCTGCGAGCCTGATTTGGTGATTGTGCCTTCTTCTTCTTCTTCTTCCAACTTCCTTGACAGGTTTCCAACTCCAGTTTCTGATGATGACAGTGAGGATGAAAATCCACCTCCGCCTACTCATGTTCCTCCAATTGCACCAACACCAATGCTTCCTCGATGGGTCCATTCAACATGTGAAGCAACTGGTGATCTTGCCGGTGATCCTAGAGATCAATGTCGAACACATTCTCAATTTCAGCGAGCCTCTTCTCTTTTGGCTCAAGTTTCTGAGAATCATGATCCAAATTTTTTTATAGAAGCTTCAGGAAATCTAGATTGGGATGCAGCTATGGATGAAGAATATCGTTCCTTAATGGCGAACGATACTTGGGATCTTGTTCCTCTTCCAAAATGAAGAAAACTTGTTAGATGTAAATGGGTCTACAAAACTAAGTATGCATCAGACAGAAGTGTTGAAAGACTTAAGGCAATGTTAGTTGCCAAAGGTTTTTCCCAAGTTGAAGGGATTGACTACAATGAAACCTTTGCTCCTGTCGCAAAAATGAATTCCATTCGCCTTGTTCTTTCCCTTGCAGCCTTACATAACTGGGAAGTACATCAAATGGATGTCAAGTCTAGCTTTTTACATGGTGATTTACAGGAGAAAATTTACACGGAAAAACCTCCTGGATATGTTCAGGATAACTCTAGCCTTGTTTGTCTCCTTAAGAAATCCTTATATGGCCTTAAGCAAGCTCCTAGAGCTTGGTATGCCAAAATGGATAGCTTTCTCCTTGACACTGGTTTTTCTAGATGTCATTCTGACCCCAATGTCTATACGAAGAAAGTAGGAAACCATCTCATCATACTTGTTCTTTATGTTGATGATCTTATCCTTACTGGTAGTGACCCTAAACTTATAACCCATGTGAAATCCAGTCTTAAGCAAAATTTTGAAATGTCAGACTTAGGACATTTGCATTATTTTCTTGGTCTCCAAGTCTTGCAAACCAAAGAAGGAATCTTTCTTTCCCAGTCTAAGTATGCTTGTGACCTTCTTCGTCGCCTTCACATGGAATGTTGTAAACCAACCCCTTCTCCCTTCCAGTCTGGAGTCAAACTTTCTACCACTTGTACTTCCCCTGAAGTAGATGCCACCTTGTATTGTCATCGTGTTGGTAGTCTCTTATACTTGACTCATTCCCATCTTGACCTTTCCTTTGTCATTGGTCGTGTTTCCCGTTATATGCAAACACCTCATGAAAGTCACTGGAAAGTAGAAAAAAAAATACTTCAATATATTCTAGGTACAATTCAATTTGGGATTCATTACAGTACAGGGGGGAAACCTTTGTTGGTTGGTTTCACTAATTTAGATTGGGTCAACGATCCTGATTATAAAAAGTTTACTGTAGGTTATGTTTTCAATCTGGGATCTGGACCTGTCACTTGGGCTTGTAAGAAACAACAAGCTCTTGATCTTTCTTCAACAGAAGCAGAATATCGAGCCACAGTTAATTCCATTCAGGAAGCTTTATGGCTTTGATAGATCCTTTTAGAGTTTGGATTCGAGCAGCAGTAGTCTGCTCCACTTTGGTGCGAAAATCAAAGTGCCATCAAGATTGCCAAAGATCCAGTTCTACATCAACGCAAAAAACACATTGAGATACACATGCACTTCATCATAAATCTTGTTCATGATCATGTTCTTGAAATTCTCTATTGCCCTACAGATGATCAAGTTGCAGACATCTTCACCAAGTCTCTTACAGAAGCAAAGTTTTCTAAACTTCGATCTATGTTATGAGTTCAGGAATGTGTCCTTAAGGGGGGATAGGGTCTAATGCCTCCTTCCTTCTTCTAATAGTGTCACTTTTGTAAATCCTTCAATCCTATCCCAAGTTGTTCTTAAGGGGGGATGTTAGGATATTTAGACAGTTAGGAGTTAGTTAAGATCAACTTGTGTAATATATTCATTAGGTAAAAGTGTGTTTCTTTAGTATGCATTAGTATGCATTTGTAAATATTCTAATTTGACGGTCACGATATGTTCTAGAAATAGAGTGATACGATGGTTCAACTTCACTTAGATCATACCTACCATTGATCCGTGGCTTAACACCTGATTGGTCCATGATCTCTATTTAAAGAGCATGGAGAGTCCTTGGCTAGTTAATCGATTATGAGAAGCTCATATGTAACTTTCTTTCTTTTGCATAATAAATTGCTCCAAGTAGCTATTTGGCTGGGGCCGTGGACTATTTCGATCTCGAGGGTTTTAACCACGTGACAAACATCAGTGAGTTGATCTATGATCTATTTGTGTGAAGCGGTTGCTCAAGGTGTTCGATCTTTTGGGAGTACCCTGTGTACCCAAACAGATGTATGTCTTATTTATTTATTATTATTTTTCTAAATGACACACATCACTTTTTGAAAATAGATACATCCATTGTTTTTTATATAACTTTTGATTGCCTTCACCATTTGACAAGAAAACTATATGGTGCACTAGAGGAGAGCGAGCTCTACACTATTATATATAGAAATCAAGAATTTCATTAACTTTATCCCCTAAAGTGTTGCACATGCACATAACGTTTTCGTTTCAAGGTTTTCATACTTCAATAATTAATAATAATAATAAAAAATTCATGTTTTTTTTGAAAAACTAGTGTTGCACTCGTACCATATGTTCTTTATACGTCTGCAAGAGTTTATCAAAAAATGACATCATTTACTTTATATACTGCTGCACCCGCACAAACATATATGTTATGATGTACTGAAAATTTGAAAACCCAATTTAAGGGAAACTAATTTTATAATCATTTACACAAATTTTATATAGATAAAAGTTATATATTATGAAAGCTTATTCAATTACCTAAATTTTGTCTTTTTACTTTATCTTCAAATTGGTTATGGAAGTACGTGTAATTGTCACCTAAAGTCAGAGGTTCCATGTTTTTTCTGTGTTATGTGGCATCTAAAGTGCCTTTAAAGGAGTCCATGATTGTGCCTCATCCCACAAGTGATCATTAATTGGGAAAACTTTATGGCTTGATTTGATGTTGTGGACTTGGATCACTGGTGTGATCGCATTGTTGAGATAAAAGCCTCCTTCATCTCCATAAACTTCAAACATGTTTACAGGGAGCACAATCAGAGTGCTGATAGCTTATCCAAGGAAGCTCTATCACTTGAGATGGGGAAACTTATATATGAAGAATTTTTGGATGGTGAATCCATCGGAAGGAAAATTATCCCGTTCTTTTAAGGGATGTGAGACATCATGGATGATGATATTTCTATTACTCGTTTCGAGTCAGTTATTCCTTCTCTTCGCATAGGAGATATATTTTTTGGCATTATTTTGTATTAATATAGGGGCCTTTCACCCTCAAGAGTTTCCTTGGATAAGCTTCCAGGACTGTGATTGTACTCCCTTGTGATGTGTTGTAGTTTTTTGGATGAGAGTGTGAGGATTTGCTGAAGCTCCATTTGTGTCCAGGATCTTTCCTTATGCCACTAAGATATCGATGTTATTTGTCTTTGTTGGATAGATGTATATGATACTATGTATTATTAGCAGTGTATTAGGTACCTTTGATTCATATTGAATATCAAGGAACCGCTCTATCTATACTGAAAAAAATTAATGTATATTTAACAATTTATGTCATTGTAAAGGTGTTTATGTTTGAACCATAATGGACTAATCAATAGTCTTCGTAAATTGCAAAACCAACAATGTATGTCACTACAAAGTTGTTTATGGTTCACCATAATGGATAGATTAGGCATAAACAATACATTGTTACAAATTAGCTTTACTGCTAATTTCACTTGTTTATTTGTTTATATGCTATTTTTAGATTAGATAAATACATAAATATGGAGTATTTATTATTCTTACTTTGATAAAGACATATTAAAAATGAAATATTGATTTTATTTAGTTATAATTAATTTGTATGATATGTACATGAATTATGAAATTTAAATTTGAAAATTGTTGTATGGTGTGAAAGTGCTAGTTCAAGTTTATTATAATTGATAAGAAGTTAAATTTATTTGACTTTCAAATACTTGGTTAGTGTTAATTTTTTTTTTCAGTGAAAAGGGTGTATATCTCTGTGTATTTTAGCAGTTAAATCATTAGGCACATGCATCCTTTATCCGACAAACAAAAAAGTCACATACAATAAATTAATGTCTTCCTTAAAGATGATCTTAAATATACGTTATTATTATTATTATTATTATTATTATATTAAATCAATTATTTTGAAAATTTAAAAATAAATTGTTATTGTTCTTACTTGTAATTGATTGTCATTAGTTATTACTTACGAGGTCATTGCGCCGCCGAAGAATCAAATTCTACAAACTAGCAAGGGAGAGATGTTTAACTCCTTCCATGCTCATCCTAGAGTTGACACATGTCCTTTATAAAAAATAATAAAATATTATTAAAAATAACATGTAGCCTCAAATTAAATTTAAATTATATATATATATATCATACTTATTCTCATAAAATTAGGGTTGTCCATGGAAATAGTGGAATGGATTATGGGATGCATTCAATCCACGTCATTTGCAGTTTTGATCAATGGCTCCCCTTCTAGATTCTTCAGACCTACAAGAGGGATCAGATAGGGGTGTCCTTTATCCCCCTTCATCTTCTTACTAGTGGTTGATGCCCCGAGCAGGTTGATCTTGAAAGCAAGAAGTGAAGGCAGGATTACAGGAGTCAAAGTGTCAAGGATAGAGGAAGTCACATACACTTTATTCGTAGACGATGTATTGATTTTTGGGATAGGGGAGGAGGAAAATCTCAAGGAGTATGCCATTTTGATAAAAAAAATACAAGAAGGCTACAGGGATGGTGATCAATACAGAAAAATCGATGCTAGCTCACAAAAATTGATCAAAAGATATGACTCAAACGGCTAATGAAATCATAGCCTATCCAACTAAATTGATGGTAGATGGGTTCAAGTACCTAGGGTTTCACCTCAAACCCAATAGTTATACATTCAAGGATTAGATGTGGCTATATAAGAAGGTAGAATCTCGAGTCACTTCATGGGCTAATCGTTTCTTGTCTAGGGGAGGAATATTGGTCTTAATAAAAGTTGTGCTTCAGAGCATCCCATTCTATTGGGCCTCTATAGCCTACATCCCCAAAGGAATATTGAAAAAAATACCGAAAAAATGCTTCACATTCCTTTGGATAGCAAGAAAACAAAGCTTTGGTATACCCCTGGAAAAATGGACCACCCTTGCCCTGCCTAAAGAATTAGGAGGTTGGGGAATCAAGAACATTACTCTTTTCAACAAATCTCTAGTAGCAAAATCACTATGGAGACTAGTGCAGAACTCTGGTACTTTGTGTGGAAGGGTTATATGCTCTAAATACTGTCCCAATATGAACATCACAGACTAGATTAGAAGCCCTAATAAATCCTTCAAAAATGGGTCTGTAGGTTGGAAAACGATGGTGTCAGCATTCCCACTCATTAGCAATTGGACAACGTGGGAAATAGGGAATGGGAGAAGTGTTAGACTAGGGATAGACCCCTAGGTGGGAGAAACAGAGGATTTTAGGCTCCCCCAATTGGTCTTAATCAAGATCAATGAATAGAGATGCTTCAAACTTGCAGATGTCTAAATCCAACTTCCAAACCAAACAGGCAGAACAAGGTTAAAGGATGCTAACGAGCTTCAGTTGGAAGGAGCTGATGATGCTAGTTGGAAAACCTACACAAACTTGTTAGAATCCAATTTTGTAAGACTTGATGAAGATACTTAGGACACACTAATTTGGACAAGAAATGAAATAGATGGTCACTATACAGCCAAAAAGGGTTATGAAGGTGCAATTATGGAACAATTTGAAGGAGAGAAAACTTGGTGGTGGCATGATCTTTGGTATTCAAATAGTTCGTTACAAACCATACTTACTTTTTGGCTAGCAATAAAAAACAAATTTATGATATAGGAAAACTTGAGAAAAATAGGCCTGCATGGCCCAGGCCTTTGCATTTTATGCAAACAAGATGATGAAATTACATCCCATCTCTTTGACGCTTGTCCTTATGCAGGTCAGGTGTGGACTGAAGTCTCAAGAAAATTAATCCAAGGAAGGATGGGCAGCTTGGAAGGAACCTGGGAGAAGAAAACCAAAGGTTGGTGGAACAACAAAGTGGTATGTGAGTTTAGTGCTTTTCCTATGCTTTTCATATACACCATTTGGGAGGCGAGAAACAAAGCAATCTTCAGGAATGTGTGGAATTCCACTGACATCTCCTCATCTCTGCTCCTACAGAAAGTACAAGAACACTGAGTATCACCCAAAGCAGGAAAAACAAGAGCATCAATAGCCCTAATGATAGACAAAATCACCCCGTGGACTTATTTTGACGGTGCTAGCCAGGGTGATCCCACCATCGATGGGGCCGGTGGGGTGATCCATTTGTATGAAACAAATAAAATATCTTTCAAGTTGGGACTGTGTAGGGCGACTAATAGTAAAGATGAACTTTCAGTGCTATGGGCTACCCTCAAGATAGCAAAGGATAAGCAGATAGGAAAGCTGAATATCTATGGGGAATCCAAATCAGTGATAGAATGGGCGCAAGGAAGGGACAACATAAGAGCCCCACACCTACAAAATTTGTTAAGGGCTATCCGTTCATTACAACCCTCATTTGAAACAATTCATTTCAACCACATCTACAGAGAGTTCAACACAGGGCCAGACGCACTGTCTAAAATAGATTTAGCTATCCAACCAGGGATCATAGAAGGAGAGGTCTCAGGTGAAGGTGAATTCGTTCTGTTTTACATTCCGAGCCTTATGAGGATACAATAATTGCTCAGCTATGTCAATGAGAAAGGAAAACAGCAAAGAACTAAGATAAAGAGCAATATGGTCTTGATGCTCTTGAACCTCAGAAATGTTTTTGTATACCAGGAAGAATTTTGAATCTATATGCTGTTTGAAACAACTCAAACAATTAAGAACTAGAAATGTTGTAAGCTTGGATCTACAAAGCAGAATTGTAAACTCGTAAGAGTTGTTCATGTTATTCGAATGAATAAGGTGTTTTTTCTCAGGAATATATATATATATATAACCACACAAATTAAATAAATTAAACCCATAAACATTGCATTACACACTTTTTCAACATTAGAGGCACATTCTCCAATAAGAAAGAGATTTGTAACTCCTTCCGTGTTCATCTTAGAGGTGATATGTGTCCTTTATAAAAAAAATAAAATACTATTAAAAATAACATGTCAACATTTCTACTTTAAAAACAGATTTGTGTCAAAAAGATTAGATCCCTCTCGACGCTTCATAGTCAATACCTTACCTCTAACCTACTATTAATTGCAAAAGTTAATGAGTTTGAAAACATATTGGGTTGAGATTGATGCTTTTCAAGTATTTATATTAAATTTATGTATTTATTTTTGTTGGCAAAGTGGTGGAACCCCCTTGATTAGCAGGTTTTCCATTGGCTAAATTACCACGAACTAGGGGCATCTAAGCCGTAAAAAACACACAGGGATCGCACCCGGCCTGGACCGCACCAACCCTTAACATGGTTGGATTTTTGGTATTTGCGGGATTAGAACTGACAACCTTTCGTCTTAGGGGGCATCTTAACCATACCCTGCCACCAACTCTTCTACATCTCATGGATATATTAATTTTATGTATTAATATCTTACTAATTTATGTATTAATATATCTTACTTTATTTGAAAATGTAATTAATAATAAAAAATTAAAGATATGTTTAAAAATATAACTATTAATAAAATAAATTTAAAAATTAAGAATATATTTAGTGACCAGAACTATAATTATAAAACAATAGTAAAATAATAGTATATGAATATATTTTACAATATAATATTTTAATATTTTAATTATTTTCATAAAATATAATTAAAAAATATATTGCTTGAAGAATTGATTTTTTTTGTTGGTTAAGTGCCTTGTAACTTGTTGGGCGAACCTTTGGTATGAGAAACCACGATCTATGGGCATCTAAGCCGTCAAAATCACCTAGGGATCGCACTTGGTCTAGCCACACCAACCCTTAGAATGGTTGGATTTAAA
This sequence comes from Pseudotsuga menziesii, assembly GCA_001517045.1. Lineage (NCBI taxonomy): Eukaryota > Viridiplantae > Streptophyta > Pinopsida > Pinales > Pinaceae > Pseudotsuga > Pseudotsuga menziesii. Next base: position 119,007 of record LPNX010529236.1, on the reverse strand, counting down.
TGTCGCCTTCCAGGAGCAACGAGTTTTGATCCTAGACCGCCAAGCAAATGAAACCCGTTTCGACCGTTTACTCTACTAGAATTTGACTTAAGAATTGTTATTAATATACAATTAAAAATTGAATATTAACAATTAATAGTTAATATATATAATTTTAATATAAATATATTTTAAAGTATAAATATTAATAAGTTAATTATTTTCATAAATTATAACTAAAAATATATTGCTTTAACAAAATTATTATTATTTAGTATCTAGCCCAACTGACAAGGTCAAATTTTAGCTTCCAAATTTTGATTGATTGAATTTTCGGCTCTAGGTATTATATCAAGACGTTTTGTATATGATCCTCTTCAAACGAGGCTTATTGGTATTGATTCTATGATTCCTATAGGACGTGGTCAGCCAATTTACATAATTCATACAAGTTAAATTATTAATATATCAAATGATTATATATTATTTATGGTATTGGTCAAATATAAATATTTTTTTTAAGCATATTGTTTTAAATTTTGAATTAAAATAAATTTTTAATATTATTTATTAATAAATATAATTTAAATTATATATATATATATTAAATGAACCAAAACTTCATCCCAAAAAAACTTTCTGAAACAACCGAAAGGAAAAAGCATAATTTCGACCTCATCTAAAAAGAACTCTCCTTGTGGAGAGCAAATAATAGAAAAACACATTATCCAAGAAACCTCTTTAACAAGAGTCAAGCACAAGGATAGGATATTCGTCACATTTGTTTTGTGTGTTTGTAAATTTGTAACTCGTACAGGGACAGCATCTTAGACTAACTCAGGTTTTATTCGTTGATGACACTATTCTATTCAGAGGGTTCGTGGTAGGATTTAGAAAGATTGCATGCTATCCTTGTGAGTTTTGTAGGGCATTTAGAATGCAAGTAAATGATGGAAAATTATTGCTAATCTATTTCCATACTCGGTTGGCCTCTTGAAGGTGGATTAATTACTTGGGATTTATATTAAAACCTAGTTATTATGTCAATAAGGATTGGGATTGGCTGGTTACAAAATATGAAGGTAGGATAAAATATTAAACATACAGATGATTGTTTAAAAGTGGGAAATTGGTTTTGGTTGAAACACTATTTGAAATTATAGTTTACTAGATGTATTTCTGGATTCTCGTGGGTGATATTGAAAATATAAGGAAGAAGTGTTTTAAGTTTTTATGGCTTGTAAGTCGGGATCATCAAAGAATGGTTTGGATTAAGTGGCAAAGGTTGGCTTTATCAAAAAAATATGGTGGTTGGGGGTTAAAGATTCCAACCTTGTTTTCTAGAGCTGTTGCAGTCAAAAGTGTATGGAAAATCATACAAGGCTTGTGATTATGGTTTCAGATTGTGTATTACAAGTACATTTCTCTGAAGTTTGTGGTGGAATGGGTTCAAAGTCAGATAAAAGGGAGAAGGAATATATTTATTTGTTGGAGAGTTGTTCTACAAGCTTTTGATTTGACCGATAATGGTATTTCATGGAAGGTGGGGGATGGATCAGTTATTCGTGTTGGTGAGGACTCGTGGGTGGGTTGTAAGTGGAAACACAAGATTTTTGAGCATATTACTGCTCATCTACATGCTTGGGGCTTTACTTTTCTAAAAAATATAGCCGATGCGGGGAATACAAACTACATGGGTTAGGGATGTTTACAGGATGGAAATGTTGGTTCGAAGAATGATGATCGGGATATATGGAATGGTTACATAGGAACTCTTAAATCCAAAAATGTTAGATGATCTGTAAATGGGGATGCTTTGGTGTGGGTATTATCCCCTAATGGGAGTTATGTGCCGTAATTCGATTATGATCATTTAATTACTGACATAGAGAATTGTGATCAGTTATGGTGGTGGCAGGCTATATGGAAGTTTAAATTCCCTTTAAATTATAAGATTTTTATGTTGATGTATTTGTAACTTCGGAATGTATTCACTAGTATATCTTATATTATACTCTGATGTTCCTGTCGGGAGAATCATTTGTATTTCATTGTACCCTGATGTTCCTACTGGGAGAGTCATTAATATAATAAAGCCATGTAAAGTCATTGAGGTTGACCCTCCATTGTAAGTCGGGGCAATAGTCCCCACAATTGAGTTGAGGTTAACCCTCCTTGTTGATCAGGGGGGAAAAGTCCCCATAGTTGAGGGGCACTAGGGTTATTAGACTCCCCTAGTGAAGTCAGCCCTGGTAAGTAATTGTCAAGTCAAAAACTAGTATAAATAGAGAGTGCACCTCTCTATTTGTTACACACACTCACCCAACTATAGTGCATAGGTGAGAGAATAGGAGCTCACACAAGTGAGAGAGAGAAAAGCTGTTGAAGATCATCTTTTTGTCTTTGGGTTTTACTACTGCCATTGGTGCTCATTCTATCTCTGAGGAAGTTGTGGGGTTTTCTCCTTTATGGTTTCCCTGAGGAAAATCTTTGTGTCTATTGTCTCTTGTGATTGATTGCTGTGCATGTTATTCTCTCAGATAACATCCTAAGATCATATTGCTTAAATGATAAAAATCTAACATTTTATGTGGTTTTTGTTATCAAATAAAGCCCTCACTTGGGATGTTTTAAGGAGAAAAGGCAAAGAATGATCCAACATATGCTATCTTTGTAAAGGTGTTGAAGAATAAAATTATCATCTGGTTGTGGAATGTACTTATGCTAGGATAGTATGGGATGAAATTGGTAAGAGGCTTAAACTTGGCATTTTATGGAATGTGTATTCGGTGGATAACTGCTTAAAGGTGTGGGTTATTAATGATGAGGTGAAAGAGTATAGATCCCTTCCTATGATTGTTGCTTTGGGTATTTGGAATGCAATAAATTATAGCTACTTTGATGATAGATTTATTCCATTGATACAAAATGCCTATCAAAGTCTTGGTATCATGATTTTTTCCCACAAGATAATATCCATATTAAAACCAGATTGGTGGTTGAAGAAGATATTGACATGCCACTTCCTAGGGGATACTTTGATGGTGCGACAAATGGTGATCCGAGGATGTGTGGGGCATGGGGTTATCTTAATCTTTTAGGTGATCCATGGTATATATTCAAAGGATGTCTTGGGGAAGCCACCAATAATTATGTTGATATAAATTCCCTAAAACTTATCTTGAGATTGGATGTGGAGCATGATGCTATGAACTTGCATATTTTTGGTGATTCACAGATAATCATAAAGTCAATAATGGGTCAGAATAGGTTTCAATGTATCCAATTGGTGTCGTGTTTGGAAGAAGTTCAAATACTTATTTCTATTTTGTGTCAAGTGACTATCAAGCACATTTTCAGGGAATGAAATTCCTTAGCGGATGAGCAAGAAAAATACGGTACTCACATGTAGGAAGGATCTTGGGTCATCATTGAACATTTAAATTCTCATGAAAATAGTTATGTACAAGGTTTCTCTTGAGATCTTCTTGTTTTTTTTAAATATGTGGAGATGTGGATATTTGTTTTTTTTATGGATTCGATACTTTGTTGATGTAACATGCTTATTATGTAATATCTAGGCTATGAAAGGCCCGGACTATATGTAATTCATATATGTGTTTCATGTGCTTGGATATAACATGATATAACTCAAATGATTTTTGTGATATGCTATTTGTTAAAATTGAACAATTTCTGATTTTGGTTTTGAAAATGCATCATGATAGCCATAAACGCATCTAAATAGTTTAATATGTTTTAGTAAATAAAATGATTACAATTTGTTTCCTATGGAGAAATGTGTAAATTTGTAATAGTTATTCTCATAAAACATAGGTCATTAGTTTTCAATCACTTGGCATTGTAATATTTATTATAACTATTTAAAGAGTATTAAAATTGTTGTTATATATTAATTAAGTCATTTTGTACTCTAAAATATATTAAAAAATCATTAATTTAAGGTCTCAAAAAATGTTAAAATTATTATATCATTAAAAATTTAATAAAACTACATATAAATAAAATTTTACAGAAAATCAACTGATCTTTTATCCTTTTAAGATTTAATAAACAAAAGTTCTTCTTCGTAAATGTTAATAGTCATCATCATGTTGATCATCGTAAATGTTAATAGTCATCATCATCTTAATATTTATTATCATTATCCATGCCAAAGAATTTAGACGTGTTGTTATTAGTTTGTGCCACTAAAACACATATGCCTCATTAATCCTTGGCCTATGTCTTCTAATCTAAAAATAAAGGGCCATATGGTTATGGTTTATTACTTTGTTCTTAGTATACTATCCCCCTTTCATATAAGGATCCAAATAATATTGTTCAAAACAAATATTGTTGCTAATATTTTTTAAAATATGATTTTGTTTAGGATACACGACTCATGTTTGAAAAATGAACATTACATCTATTTCTTAAACTATTAAGTTTTATAAACTTTATAATCATTGAAATCCACACTTGTGATATATTCATTTTATTAATTATCTCTAACTTCTAGTTCTCTCCAATTTTACTTCAGCTTTTAAAAGCACAAGGACCAACAATAATTAGACATAGCTTCTTCCTTTATTTCAGATTGCAAAAGCTCACTATATTAAAATATTAGTGTTTAGGTTACATGCTACATATATTTCATAATTATTTTAACTTTTCTTATAAACAATTGATACACTAAAATATTTTTGAAAGTTTTTAGACTATGCACAACTATTATATTAACTTTTCTTTGTAAAATAAACTTACAATTTTTTTTAAGAATTTGGTTATCTTTTTGTTATTGCAAAATAACATTTCATATTTTCTTTTTTCAAAATGTTTATTGTAATTCTTATCAATAATATATATTCCTTCTATTGTCATTTTTCACAAACTTGGGGTTAAGTGCAACATAAATCTTCAAGCTACTAGGTGTGTCTTTGGGAGCAAGTCTCGAGTCAAGTACTATCACTTGATCTTGACTCCTTTGTTTAGGAAAAAATCCTGATGAAGTAAGGGATGTGGTCCCTAAGAAAGAGTTGTCTAAGGCTCTTAAGTTTTAGTCATTGATGATGGAAGTTATTGATGGTCTCAAAATTTCCCAGATTGAGAGAGATCGGTTCATTCTCCAACTGATAGGCTCTCAAATAATCTTGCTTGCCAAATATTTTATCAAGTTGTTCGTACACTTCCTTGGGAATATTCAATCCAAAGATATGGAAAAGGAGATCCTTGGAAATGGAGAAGCATGCGAAACCATACACTTCATCTAGTTTGTTCCAAAAATTTTCCTTAGTATAATATTGCAATTGGATCTATCTTTGTGCCCATGGTGACTCTAAAGAGTCCCTTGGAACACAATGATATCTCAATATCCTATTTCCACTAATGATAGTTGAAAGGAGTGAGAATATTGAGAGAGGAAGAGTCCATTTTCCAATTGTAGCGAATGGAATAGAAGCTTATGAAATACCCGCAATCACACAAAACAAACAAAATAAGGTTGAATACCCAGTACTCTTGGAGTTGATTCACGCCTAGATATACTTCTCTAGACAGAATCCAAAGGGAGCAAGTTTAGATTCCAAGACTAATGTGGAAAACTCTCCACTTCTGGTGCATCGTTGGAATAGTTTTCAGCAATTTTGGTCAATCTTCATCAAAGATCCTTCAAGAAACCTGTAGAAGATTTTCCTTTTCCTGCCATAGCTCTGATACCATATAAAACTGAGGCACACCAATCTAAGAACCAAGAAAAAAATTACTATAGATGATACATATCTATTATTTCAATTAAATGTCAGACTCACAATGCAAAAAGACCTGCATCTGTATATTTGCTTAATCATTAATCATAAGAATAGATTACAATGCAATACAATGGCATTAGTAGCCATAAAATTTGAATCCTTGAGAGGTCATTCGAATTGGGTGCATGAGAGTGGCTTAGTTGTCATTTGACACCACTCAACACATTATAGTAACCACTTAACTCCAACATAATTGAATCTAACTGACTCGGAGGCATTTTAGACTGAGTATAACTAAATCGAACTCAACTGCATGCCAACAAGTAGGTGAGGGCACCTTTTTGACTTTTGTTAGGTGATTTAAACTAAATTGAGTCACCAAAGTTATGTGAGGGTGCCTTTAACACTCCAGTTAACTACATTTAAACCGGAAATAACAATAAATCATGGGAAAGACTCCTTTATCACTCCAGTTAGTTGAGAAGTAGGTGAAACAACTCCTAGTTGACTGAGTGGGGTGCATATCTCATGCACATTAACCCAGAATTTCTCCCTTATTGAAGGAGGAGGCTTAGTTAGTCTCCATTATTGATGGAGTTGATCCAGTTTGATGATGCAGATATATGTTTGAGTCAAAACTTAGGATAAGTGGTAAATTAGGCCAAAATAAGCCAAATAATGATGTGTGGTTGGATAATGACTCGAACATTTAGAGATGTCAAATAAGTTCCCATATAGGAAGTGACTCCAACACAAAAGGAACTAGAGAAAATAGAGTTTGAGTTGGAATATGAAGAATCTGACTCAATGGAAGAAGCTGAATGAGAAGAAAAAGAACCACATACCCCAGTTTTGAGGAGATCATCTCGAGAAAGAAGTATACCATAAAGGTATTCCCCTCTTGATCTTCGATCTGTTTTTTTTACTATCTATTACTAATGATTATCCTATAAATGTGAAGGAAGGTTTTGATTCAAAGGATAATGATCTTTGGTAGAAGTCCATGGTTGAAAAAATGGATGCCTTGGACAAAAATGAATCTTTGGCTCTAGTTCAGTTACCAACTGGAAGAAAATTTGTTGGCATCAAATGGTTATTTAAAAGGAAGTTGAATGAAAAAGGTAAAGGGGAGAAGTACAAAGTCGGCTTGTTAGAAAATGGATATTCTCAGATAGAGGGAATTGATTTTGGTGAAATATTTTCCCCATTTGAAAAATTAAATTTTATTAGATTCTGTCTTTCTATTGTTGTTTCTTTCTATATTAAGGTAAAGTAGATGGATGTGAAGACAATGTTCTTACATGGGGATTTTGAAGAAGAAATATACATGAAACAACATGAAGGGTTCACAGTAAAGGGAAAGAAAGATATGGTATGTAAACTAAAGAAGTACCTTTATAGTTTAAAGCAATGTCCAAGGATGTGGTACCAAAATTTTGACACATACATACTTGGATTAGGGTTTGTGAAAAGCAAGGTTGATCACTGTGTATGCTCCAAACAGGTTGGTGATTGCTTCAATAACATAGTATTATATGTTGATGACTTGTTGTTAATTGGAAATAATAAATATGTCATAAAGGAGGTGAAGTCTCAATTATCCTTCAAATTTTACATCAATGATCTCAATGTTGCAAAATCCATAATGGGAATAGATATTAAAAGAAATCGTGCAAACATGAAGATCTTGATAAATCAAAGAAAATATGTTGGGACAATACTACAGATATTTAACATGCATGAAAGTAAGTCGGTCAAGGTCCCTATTCCTGTAGGTGTAAAGTTATCTGCAGATCAGTGTCTCAATACACAAGAAGAGGAAGAAGATATGGAATGAGTTTCATATGATAGTGCATTTGGTTGTTTGATGTATGCAATGGTGTGTACCAAACCGAGCATTGCTCATGGAGTGGGAGTTTTGAGAATATATATATATAAACTAAAAGGAGAAATAGGAAATTGTAAAGAGGGTGTTTAGATGATTGCATGGCACCAAAGGTTATGCAATATGCTACCAAGGAATACCTAGACCAAGAAAAGTAATAGATGTACAGGGGTTTGTTGATGCAGGCTAGGCTAGATATATTAATTACAAAATATCTATAAGTGGGTATGTATTTAACATATTTGTAGGAGTTATCAATAGGATGAGCAAGAGACAAGATGTAGTTGTACTCTCAACTACAGAAGATGAATATATGGCAGCCACTCATGTAAGCAAATATGTTGTATGGTTGCAGAGATTGTGTTTAGGTGTTCAGTTTGTACAAAGTTGTAAGGTTAGATTGTGACATCCGAAGTTCAACCTTCCTAGAAAAGAACCCTACTTTTCATGCTAAGACAAACATATTGAAGGGAAATATTACTTTGTTAAAGATATGGTTGAGGACAAGAAGGTGTTGCTAGAAATGTTTGACACATTGAAGAATGTTGCAGACTCATTAATGAAGTTTGTCAGTATTGAGAATGTAACATCCATTTAGTTCGTAAATAAATTAAAAATTATTTAATGCATGTAATATTATAAATTCCTAGCCGATACTTTAAGAGATGTTATTTCTCATACTTCTTTTTCCATGCAACATTGTTCGTTAAGTATCTAGGTTACTACTAGCTTTGCTTAACTGGTGTTTTGCCTATGTGACATTACTTTGTGTTATAAGAAAAATTGTTTCAATTTAACTTGTTGTCGTAAGACAATTTTGTCATTGTCGTTTGTTTGATTCTATTCTTGAGATACACAAGGATAACTCATGGTCTTCCTTAGTCGTTATGACTAATGCCTGAATTTCTGTTTCACTCATGTGCAGGCAGGTTAAGTTATCTCGACATTGCAAATCAAGAACAAAATATCTATAAAGCCATAAAAGAGCAAGAGGTAAGCTTTTGGTTTCGACAAGGATCAAACCTTATCCTAGTTTGATGATCTTATACCATCCTACATTCTAACCATTTTATCTTTGTTTTAGAGTAATTTTTAGAAACTCCAATCTAACCAAACTCGTATTTTTGTTTACAGTTTTAAGTATTTATCTGAACAAGGTTGATGTATCCACGTGTATAACCTTTAACAATGTTAACGTTTTCAATATGTATAATGGGTATGCTATCTTTATTAAAAGGTAAATGAAGGGATTTTAATGAGAACCTTGTTCTTCATAATGGCACACTAGATCACTTTAATGAGACAGTGATAGGTGTGGTACGAGTAATAAACTCGTCACCCTTCAGACCATGTGAGGTTGTTTCAGACTCCAACTATTGGCAATTTATGGAATGTAAAAAACCTAGGGTTTTTTGTTATGTCTTGATTTCTGCGCGAGTCATTTGATTAGGGTTTAGGAGGAAGTTTGTAGTTTTATTATTTTCTCCATGGCCTTGAGCTTCTTACCCTTGTTATTCTTCTGTTCGACTCCAGAAGTAAAGGAAAAATCAGACTCGGTCCTCGCCATGTTCTTTACCAGTCCATTCTTGAATCACTTGCTAAAGGAGTTGGAAAATCATCGCCTTGGTGTTGACAGAAAGGTAACTATAACTTCAATTTGTTCCTTTTCTTAATACCGAGTCTTTCTCTTAAAATAAACATGTCAAGGTTTAACTTCCTAGTAATGTATTGTATGGAGGAAAACTCTGCATTAGAATGTGGATGGAGAGACTCACCGCGAAACCCCTCCTTTGACTGGTAAGACCTATGACAAAGCCTTGAGTGGTTCTTGAGGTGATAATTGGATTTCATGGTGTCTTCTTAATGTCATTAGATTTTTACTCCACTCTGTGCTAGTTGGTGATAAGGGAATGATTCACTCTTTTAAGTATATTTACTGTAAGGTTATTTGTGATACCCATGGAAGCATTTAAGTGACTATACCACTATGTGTAATTTTTTTCTTGGTTTTTAAAACCTTGTTACTACTGTGTATACTTGTGAGGGTTTTGATATTTGGAAACTCGATTTGTTTAAACTATTGTGAAAATTCCCAGAATGTAAATAAATGGTTTAATGGTGGAGTTCTTAGGACTGCCGCCTTCTTTTGAAAGATGGGGTTTATAAATACATTTATAATTTTTTTCTATCAGTTCTATTTATGTGCATTCTTTAGTTACGTTGACCCAAGAGAACTGTATAGTTTAAATTGTTTCTTTATAAAACCTGTTATCACTCCAGGAAACTCCTCTAGGTTGTAGCTCGAGGATGCCTGGTAACTTAATTTTTTTTTTAGGGTTTTCTAATATGGATCAAGTCAGGTGACCTATATAATCTCCCACTCTCAAGACATGCATGAAGCTCACTCAATTACAAGGCTTTTAGTTACAACTTGTTTAGTAGTTTGACATTAAGGTGCAGGGATGGAGAACTCATCAAGCTAGCAGACTTACATACAAAACAGATGCATATAAATGGCTAAATCCTGACAAGGATGGTACTTATAAATCAAATAACATTAACTCACCAAAAGGATGATAGCTATTAGCTATTAATCAACTTGAAAATCACCTAAATGCACATTCAAGCATAAGTACAATAAAGATAAAGATGATGGCTGAACAAATCATAACAAAAGAACTTATATTTAGAATAAACAAGATGAGGCGCTTGATAATAGAATAGGTTTACAAATCCCTGAAGTCAAACCTTTATTATAAAATCAATCATAGGCTTTATAGCCTTCTACAAAAATGATAGATCTTGAAACTTCGATATGTTTTCACAAAAAATACTCGGAAGTGATACTTTTTTCAGATTAGGGTTTCAAACCCTTGCTAACTATTTATCTATCTATTGTGAAGATCTAGTTCACTGAGCGAACTTTTAATAACTGAAGTGGTCGATGATAATCACCACTACTGGTTCAGTGTGAAATTGCCGCCAATAGCCAGTGTCTCGGTGTTTAACTAAAGTGGCCTTTCTTGTTTAATTCACCAGAAATTTCTACCTTGTCGCCGCGATTGCCGATCGGAAGCTCTGACCTCTAGCCCATCGGCTCTCCAAGCCTGAACATATCAATGCTTTCCATCACTAGCTCATCGGCGATCGAAAGCTGTAATCATTAACATGTCAAAACTTCTTGTCTGAACGCTGGCGTAGTGTCGGAGCTTTAAACCACTAGCTTCGCAATTGAAAATCGGAAGCTCTATCCTCTATCTCATCGATTCCTTAAGCCTCAATGTTGCCGCAGTGTCGATGCCTCAAATGACTAACGCCGCGATGGTTTCTTCATCGACGATCGAAAGCTTTGTCTTATAGCCCATCGGTGCCTTAGACCGGAACACTGCCGCAGTGTCGGAGGTGAAATGAACTAATTTTATCACTGTCAGAAGTCGTTTGATGAAGGAATTGGGACATTAGTCCTCTATGCCACCAATTGACAGTCTTGTTATTCGTCGATGCATGTTATCTCTTTTGTTTTACTTTTCAAAACTTTATATTTTCTAACTGTCGGTGATTTTTCCTTATCGCTATCGGAGGTCAGTAGAAGTTTGAATCGGAGCTTTAGTTCTCTATGCTGCCACTATTTTGGAGCCTTAAACCACTATCTTCACAATAAAAAATCAGAAGCTCTAGCCACTATCCCATCGGTGCCTTAGACCTAAACATTTCCGCAGTGTCGGCGTCTCAAATCACTAGCTTCGCGATCAGAAATTGGAAGCTCAGCTACTAACCATCGGTGTCTTAGACCTGAATGTTGCCGCAGTGTCAGTGGTTCAGATCACTAATTTCTAAGCATCGGCGATCGAAAAGACTAACCGCTAATCTGTCAGTGATCGAAACCTCAGACCACTAATGATCGGTGATCGAAACATCAAGCCACTAGCGCGTCGAAACTTTAAATCTGAGCGTTGCTGCTGTTTCGGAGGTGAAATGAACTAATCTTCTCAGCATCGGCGATCAGAAGCTCTTTCCTCTAGCCCATCGAAACTTTAAACTAGTAGCTTCGTGATCGAAAATCAGAAGCTCAAGCCACTAACCATCGAAACTTTAAATCTGAGCACTACCACTATTTCGGAGGTGAAACAAACTAATCTTCTCAGCATTGGCGATCGAAACCCCAAACCACTAACCATCGGCTTTAAACCACTAACCATTGGAACTTTAAAACACTAGATTCTCCACAGTGGCAGCGCCGTAGCCGACTAAAACTCCAAACGTTGGCGTAATAGAGGACTACACCTCCGATCATTGTTTAAAAATGTTCCAATGGCAGTAAAATTTTTAGCAATACACGTAACTGCCGAAGGGGTTTTCCACTTGTTATTTATCTTCCAACTTTCGGTGGCTAATGAGATGTTCTGATCCTCACTCAAGCCACCGAAAAGCTACAACTTGTGAAATTTTTACCCAAATAAAAAAACAGAGGCTTTCAAACTGTTAGTGATATTCATATCCTTCATCGCATGAGTTAAATTCTTCATACTATCAAAATAAATTTATTTTGGGAGATAACAGTACTAGTGTCGTGGCTAAGGGCCTTACATTATCGATTTTGTTTGGTTTTGGAAACAACGTTTATTATAGATTCTTACCTTGACGAAAAATGAGGGAGGCATGTCTGTAACAAACCGTCAGGGCTATTAGTGACGATGCCACAAATGTTCTTAAGTTTTCTCTGCAGCGACTGTTTAAACATGTGCTTTGTTCTTGTAACTTTTACTATTTCTAATTCTTAAAGTGGGATCAAGGCCATAAATATTACCGTCAAGACTTGAACTCAGGATAAGCATACTCTATCATAAATTCATTACTGGTTCACATTTGTAAGGGATGTATTTACAAGACAATGCTCGTGAGAGGTTCCTACTCGAGTTATTAAAATTGTGTTTTTAATTTATTGTAAACTCTATGTTAATGAGTTCCCGAGTGTTTAAAATTTATAAAATAGCTATAGTTATGCAGTTGTGACGTAGTTGTTAGGTGAAAATACTGCAAAGATTTGGCCATGGAATCTCTACCATTCTAAAATAGGGTTTGAGAGAAAAGGGATGTAACTCCTGTTTAAATAATATTGACTATAAAGAACCTAGTTAAAACATATCTAGGGTTTCTTTATTTCATTTAAAGCTGTAAAGTTCGAGTAAAAAGATTTGTTTATTTAATTTTTATGGCTCTGAGACTGTAGGTAACTATCATCAATAAGAATCATACTGTTTTATCATTAAAAGGTTAAGCCCTAAGGATGCATGTAATGTTTGTTTTGAAAAAGAAACACTACAGGAACAAAACTAGTTTAAATCAGAACCCTATAACTAGTGCTAGGATTTGTCGATAATATCGACTTGGTGTTACATTAATAGTTTAGCTACTAAGAATATGGGTTAGGATACCCTTAAAAGAATTCTAGTTTAGTTTAAATATGATTCATTATTAAAGCTGGTTATTCTAGATTAATATTAGAGTTTGATTAAGGAAATATGATTTCATCCTAGAGAGATTATTATGAACATAGTAATGAGAATAAGCTTGGATATGTACATTTATGCTCTTATACAGTTAGAAGTTAACGTGTTTGAGAATAATGAATACATTAATACGCACATAAAAGAAAAGGACTCTACACTTACCTTCTGTTCCTATACTTGTACTGTAATGAAATATTGATTTCACTAAATGTGTAACCTTTAAATTGAGAGCTGTAGCTTGTATTTACTTAATTACCAGAATTCTAGCTAGCAGTAAATTGTAAACTGAATACACACACACACACACACACATATATGTATATATATATGTATATGTATATGTATATGTATATGTATATGTATATGTATATGTATATATACATATACATATACATATACATATACATATACATATATATATATACATATATGTATATGTATATGTATATATATATACATATACATATACATATACATATACATATACAT
>LPNX010529236.1:49148-101978 GCA_001517045.1 Pseudotsuga menziesii | reverse complement strand
ATATCTCCCTGTGTTTTTACTCAAATTTCGATTGGGAGAGCTCGTTGGATGCGTAATTTGATTCCGCATCCAACGAGTACCCACACTGCATACTTTTGATGGACCCCGCTACCCCAAAAACAAGAAATACCTGGAAAAACGTGATGATGATGTCATCATCACATTTTTCCAGGTATTTCTTGTTTTTGGGGTATCAGGGTCCGTCAAAAGTATGCAGTGTGGGTACTCGTTGGATGCGGAATCAAATTACGCATCCAACGAGCTCTCCTTATCGAAATTTGAGTAAAAACACAATGAGATATGTTGAAAATACGAACAAAAAAAGTAGTCTTTTTTAATGACAAATATGCCGATTCAACCATTATGGTTGACTTATTTTATTGAAATTCTATTGGTTCTTGAATTCCAACTCACAAAAACTTATTTTGGCACGTTTTCTTATAAGGCCCATTTTAGACCCCAAATTTCCTCTAATGTCTTCCTCATCTGACAGTTCCGTGACTACCTCCTTTATAGCTTGTTCCAATGAAGCTTGCTTCTGGGCTTGGGATGCTAGGTCTCCCTTCTTGCGCTTGATAACTTGTTTGCGTGCCTTTGGTTTCTTCGTTTCCTTGGCTTCCTGATATGCAACTGCATTTTCCTGGATTCTGACCTCTATGGTAGCGACATGCTGAATGGAATATATCTATGGCAAGGTCAGCTTAGAGAAATCCAAAATTAATGTGTCCAAGCTATGGACACTTTCCTCTTTTTCTCCTTATTCTGTAGAAAATTCCTGCACGGGAATTTCTATTCTTAAGGGTAGGAGAAGCACTGGTGTCGCCAGAGTGTATTCTCGGTCTACACCATAGGTTTCATCCTGCATGGTGTCACACACTTCTGCAATGGTCTCTACCAGCTAGTCAATTTTTGTAGTGAGGGAACCCGTCTAGTTGGTTTGCATGCTCGTGATCTTTCCCAAATTTTTCTTGGCTACTTCGACGACCACTTCGCTAAGAAGAGTAAGATCCTCTTATGTTATGCCCATGACTTGGGGTGAGTTATCCTTTTGCTTCTTCCTATGTGGGATTCCCAAGGCTTCTTCATCTTCCTCCATGGGCTCTTTGCCCTTCCTCTTCCTGGTTCTTTCGGCGCGCACCTCCTCATCAATGGTGTGTCTTCTTCGTTGGCATTGGGCGGGTCTCTCTCTTATTCTTATTCTTCTTGGGAGCCATCATGATGCTCTTGGGTACCGGTATCGGTGCAGTCCTGGGGTGGGTTCTCTTGTGGACCCCCTTGTGGTGCTTGCTTCTCTACATGCACTTCTTGATGATGGCTAAGCCATTCTTCAGGTCAGTCTTTGATTTCCCTTTCGATATCTGCATCTCTGAGGATGAAGAAGGTTGAAAGTGCCTGCTTCTTGGGGTCATTACATGGATGCAGGATGATGTTGTGTGGCCTTGCATGGAAGTGAATGAATGGATACTTGGCCACTATCGTAGGTTTTAGTCGATATTGCTTCCACACAATCTATCTAAGCCTTTGTCCTTGGAGAAAGAATGCAAGCTTCGTATTGGCCTTGCGCTTACTGACCTTGTGGTCCCATAGGTTTTGGAACAGCATGCCGAGGAGCTCTACTGGGATATCCATGGGTTGATAATCTGGTGGTGGACTCCCATGCTGTAAATGACATTGGAATTAAAAGCCATAAGAAGTGGAACTTCGATGTGGGATGCTCCTGCGCATCAAACACGTCGTCCATCAGTTCGTTCAAGAGGAACTGTGACTAGTTAATGTGTACTCCTTGTGCACACTTTTCTACTAGCTCTACTATTGTGGCAGAGCACTCAATAGGCCTCATCTTGTGCAGGACCTTACTAAACAAGATTTTTGTTGCAATGCTTACAAAATTGTCATCAATAGAGCTAAGTAGGAAGCCCTTTCCACCTTGGACAAGATGGTACTTGGTCTTAATGTCATTCTTGTCTAGTTTTTCCCCGTCCTTATGCAGGTACAGGGTTGGGTTGACTCCTTGCCGTGGAATACCTATGATGGCTGAGACCAGGTCCACCGTTACCTCATATGTCTTGTCCAGCCAGAGGTAACCTCCATGGAAGCATACCAGTAGCTGCATGACATACATCCTAACCGGGGCAGAGCAACCGAAATGTGGCATAAGGAGCAGGTTTTAGATACTTGACTTCTCCAATCCACAGGCCCACTCCATTGCAAAAACAACGTCTGCATTCAGCGGTTCATCGGGCTCCGTGACCATGAATTTATTTATGGACAACTCTTGTTTCCTGGTGTCGTAGTCTTCAAACTTCAAGTCCTGGAGTTTGGGAGTGATGGTATTCAGAGACCGTGTGACACCTTCTGGAATGGTGGTCTCTTCTAAAAGTTCATGTGTGTCCATTGGCACTCTTGCGGTGCTTGGCTTCCTCAGTGATACATACAGAGGCAACAAGTTCTTTTCTTCATCAGTCAACTCTACCTTTGGTGGTGATGGTGGTGGCAAAACTGGGTCGGCTCTATGGGCCTTGGGTATCTTCACTATGGGGCTAGAAGAAGTGGGGAGGTCTGCACTCGATGGGGCTCTGGCCGCAAAAATTTGGGCTCCAGCTGGTTGTACTAGTGGCCGGGTTGCAGGTACCTGCGTCAGCTAGCCACCTGCCGGTGGCGGACGTGGTGGCCTTTGCGGTGGTTTGTGTGGTGTCCTCGGCTTAGCCTGCATCTTATTCATCTTTTTCATGGTCCAACTGGGTTCAGGGATGTAAGGCACACCTCTACTATCGGGCGGGGTGAAGCTGGTGAAACAATGGAGTGTTCATTGTCACTAGATAGCTCAATAATCATGGGCTTCGGCTTTGAGGAGGGGTTTTGGGTCACTCAGTGGGCTTGGATCTCTGGTCTCTTGGCTTGGTAAGGAAATGTAAAGGTTACAATAACAGAGGTAACTAATTTTTATAGGCGATCAGGCCCCCTAGCTATGACTGACCGCAATGATGGACCAAATGACGGAACACATGGGATTGTCCTTCGTTGCCTTAACTCACACACTTAGGTTCCATTATGTACTTTTCAGGGTAGTAAAGGGTAATACGGTGGATGGGACCAAAAATCCTGCCTCCATTCTCCTCGGACTTCCCGAGTTAATGCTACTGATTTGTCACTAGCATCAAATCTTTTTGTAATTCTCATGCATTTAATGATCCGCTGGTGTCTACTAGCTGTCTGCCACTTCCTACTAGTTGTCTCTTAGCTAGTTCGTTGGTGGTTTTACAGCGCACCATTTTTCAGTACAACTTCCTTTTCCTGCACTAGGTTGCGCTGGAGATGCTTCCCGCGTTGCTTTCCTCCTTTTAGATCATTTTATTTTTATTTATTTATTTATTTATTGTGTGCACTGGCCTTATGGGACCGTGCCATAGTCATTGTGGTATGGTTTTAATCGACTGCCATTGATCATACCTGCAACCAGTGTTCCATCCATCTTATGTATTTTTACAGCTCTTGCTTCAGTAATTTGCGCAACCACATATGGGCCTAGCTAATGCGTTTTGAGATTACCTAGGTGGCTGAGAAACTTTCTATCATACATCAGAACAAGTCCACCAACATTGAGCTGCTTTGTTTTGATGTGGCGGTCATGCCACACTTTTTGCCGCTATTTTTCCACATTTTGATGGAAGCCCACAATGAAGCATTCTTTCTCCAATTGAATCAGATGTGCAAGTATTTATTCTACAGCATTAGTATCTGTTAGCACAGCAATTCGTAGGCTCGACACAATGTACTCCATGGGCACGACTGCTTCTTGTCCATAGACTAAATGGAAAGGAGTGTATCTAGTTAGTCATTTGCATGTTGTTCTGTAATCCCATAATACTGCCGATACTTTCTGGTCCCAATCATCTTTGTGCACATTACAGACCTTGGTCAAAGCATTCTCCATTATCTTGTTGAAGGCCTCAATAGTTCCTTTTGCTTGAGGATAGTAGGGTGTTGTATTCTTGTGTTGGATATGGAATTTTGCAGTCAGTTCATCAATTAGCTTATTTACAAAATGCGTACCTTGGTTGCTGATAAGGATCTTCGAGAAACCAAACCTTGTGACTACATTTTCAAAAAGAAACTTCGCCACAATTGCGGTGGTGCAATATTTCACAGGTTTCGCTTCTTCCAATCTTGTCAAGTAATTTGTAGCAGTTATAATATAGCACACACCAGTCTGTTTCCCTGGCAGACTAATAGGGCTGACAAAATCCACTGCCCATTTATCAAAGGCCTACAGTGTAATTTGTGGCGCAAGTGGCATTTCATCACGTCATGATGGTTTCCCTGTTCTTTGACACTTATCACAATCATGACAATATTTCCTTGTATCCATATGTACAGTTGGCCACCAGAGTCTAGCTTGCAAAATCTTATACACCATTTCCTTCCTGGTGTAGTGTCCTCCTGAAACGCCCACATGTGCTTCAGCCATTACCCATTTCCTTTCATGATCAAATATGCATCTGCGCAGTATTTCATTTGGTACCAACTTATACAGTTGTCCTACGATTAGCATGTAGTCTATGGCCTTGACAACTAGTTGTTTCTTTTGCCATGTCGAATCACCTTCAGGCACATAACCTGTATTCAATAAGTGTATAATAACATCAAATTATTTATCGACAACGTTGATGGAAAATAGCTGTGCATCCAGTAGATTATCCTCTAAACTATTTGGTTCCTCACCACTTCCAATGCGTGACAACTGGTCTGGCCCAACATTAGGTCGGCCTGACTTTACAATGACTTCAAAGTCAAATTCTTGAAATAGGAGGAGCCAATGGTAGATATTCCCCACCAACACTAGCTTATTGACCAGGTACTTCAGCGCAGAATGATCAGTGAAAATTTTGAAGTGTCCACCCAACAGATAATGTCTGGACTTTTGTAGTGCATAGACCATTGCAAGGCCTTCTCTTTTAGTTGTGGTGTAGTTCTTCTATGATGTTGATAGTTTCCTGCTTACAAATGCAATTTTGTGGTCAATTACAACCTCTCCTGGTTGTGCTAATACTATACCAAGCGAAATTGATGACACATCAACATGTACATGGAACTCCTTCTTCCAATCTGGGAATATCAATATAAGTGCAGTGGCCGTCTTGTTCTTCAGCTTATCGAGACTCTGTTGACAGTCTTCGTTCCACTCGAACTTGGCATCCTTCTTTAGCAGCTTCTCCATTGGGTCGGTTATCTCCGGGTATCCTATTATAAATTTTTGATAATATCCAGTATGTCCTAATGTGGATCTGAGTTGTGTGACTGATGTGGGTGGTGGCAGGTCTAGAATAATTGCCACATTTACGGGATCGACCAAGATCCTGTCGTGGCATACTACATGGCCCAACAGTACACCAAATGGTGTGCAAAATATGCATTCTCTCAAATTTAGCGCAATTTGATACTGGCGACACATTTCCAGCATCATGCGCATATTCTCGATATGGTCTCTTACTAGACAAAATACTGTCCAGTCATCAAAATATACTTCAAGAAACTTATGAATGAAATATTTAAAAGCAGAAACTACTATTATAGAAAAAATAGTAGGGGCATTTTTAAGGCCAAAGGGAATTACCGTGTATTGGTATCATCCCCATTCTGTTACAAAGGTTGTTTTGTAGCAGTCCTCTTGTGCAATTCTGACTTGATGGTAGCCCAAGAATCCGTCTGTGAATGAGTACATTTCTTGTCCGCCGACACTCTCTAAGACTTCATCTGTAAATGGTGTTGGAAATGGATCATGTAAGCAGGCATCGTTTAAATTCCTAAGGCCGACACAGATCCTGACCTCGCCTGTTGCCTTTTTGTCCTGAATCACTATAGGGATTATCCACTCTAAATCTTCAATAGGTTCAATGATTCCTGCTTCCAGCATGCAATCTAGTTCTGCTTTCACTTTTTCTTTATAGCGCGGATTTAGTCTGTACGAGCATTGTTTTACCGTCCTTGCATCGGGCTTAAGCGGAATTTTCATTTCACCCAATTCTCCTACTATCCCCTTCATTTCCCTGAATTTCGTCGGGAATAGGTCCTAGAACTCATGTAATAGATCAGTGATTTTGGCTACTGTCTCTTCATCCCAATAGTCTCCAATGTTAGAAAATTTTGGATTTTCCTCTGACCCAATGTTAACTTTCTTAATCTTTAGCAGCTTGATGAATTGCTCACTAGAAATGTCACTTCCTTCTAATGCACACGATCCTTCCACATATAGAATATTAATGTTAGTTGGATCATCCTATGGATCTTCAGAGAGGTTATAGCAGGTCATCTAGTGCTGAACAGTCTCACAGTACTGGTGGGAATGCGCAGTGAAGGGTTGAGAATATGCAACCTCTAGTGGAATCTCTACAAATATCTTCTCCTTAAGGGTCTTGAGCACAATATCAACTATTGGTTGCTTGTCTGCGAACTGGAATGTGTATGTGAAATTCTTTTCAACCTTTTCCCATTCTCATGTTTCCTGGCGCAGCTCCGTAGATGTGTACTAGCCTCTGGGTTTCGTTTCGAGAGTATGGATGAAATTGTGAACCTACTCCTGGTGTGGGTAGTTCAAGAACGTTGCGGAACACTGCTCCAAGTGTTCAACAGGGTCTGATAACCCTATATACCTTTGTGTCACAGTTGTGACCTCATATCTGAACCTTACTTCCAGTAGCCATCTGCACTGCGGCCATTTAGTTATCTAACATTTGTGTGTACCCCAACATCGCGTAGGTGTAGCTTTTAGTGCAAATTCGAGCGCAGATAGTCACTGTGGCTATGTTACTAGTTCGTCAAACTCGGTCAAGAATGTTGCCAAATTAGGTAGTCCTTTGTATGTAGGCAGCGGCTGCAACTGAGTTCCCACTCGTCGGATGAACTTAGTTATCCTCGCACATCTCTTCATAGAGACATCATGTAATCGGTTCTGCCATTTCTCAAGTGCCTCCACTAAGTCTAACGTACATGAACTCACGCATCTCTAGGTTAGGTTACCATCTGTCGTAGGATTAATGTAATCTTCCTTAAGGGCAGTGACATTATAGATGTTGTCAAGGTGATCACCTTGCCCTTCATTGAACACAAGATCAACGTACCTTTGTCCTTCCAATGGATCAAGGGGTGCAACTACCCTCATCTCATCATCTTCAAATGATAGGGTCCTTCTTTTAATGTTTATGATAGTTTGGTTTTCCATTTCCAATCAATCCCTAACAGCACATGTTATGGGTTAGTATCGTCTACTATATTGATGACTTGGAAGTCCGTAAAAGTGCGCAATCCTTCAATATCCACTTGGACCTAACTCAATCTACCAATGGGTAGGACCTTTTCCTGATTAGCAAGCCGTAATTGAATTGGGGATCATTCTAGGGGTGGCTTGCCCATAATTTCCCACATCTGGTGCATTAAAATGTTAACATTGGATCCCAAGTCGAGGATGATATACTCCATGTCATAATCACCGATTTATGCAGACATCTTGAGTTCCCGTCCCGTTTTGAAATTTTTCTTGACACTGTTAACCTTCTTTGATGGCAGGTTTTCCTCTGAAAAGTGTTTCGATAAGCGCTTCCAACTCTGCAAGTGCATCCTTATCCTGTATTAGCGCTAAACAACTCGACAGGAATGGTTTGAGTCTACTAATATTATTTGCACTCTTGTTTGCACTCTGTTGTTTGAATATCTTTTGGAATCTCTTAGGAATATCTTTTTCTTGGCCTGAGGTAGATGGCTGTTTCATTCCTACAAACTATGGTTGTACATCCATGAATATACACTTATGCTCTTGAACATCAAGTGGTGCTTTCTTCTACGCGATAGGTCGCACCTGCGGTTGCGCTTATGTCACAGGTTCTATCTACGTAGCTTGATCTGCACCCGTCGCGACATCTCCCCTTGTTATCATAGCTATACTTGGATCTCGTGGTTCTGCAAATATCATCTGTATGTTGGCATTATCGTTCGGGTTGGGAGCATTCGGCATAGTATTTGGTGCTGGCTTAGCTGCTCCAACCATTTGGGATTTCCATCGAGTGATAAGTTACAGACATTGCTCCACATTGTGCTCTTGTTTTCAATTTGATCAAGTCTTCGCAGGTTTAGGGCAGTCTCTAGAATAGTGACCCTGCACTCCACAATTATAGCACACCACTTGCCCTCTTCCTCGGCTAAATCCTCCTCCTCCTCAGCCCCTTTAATTTCCACGCCCCCTCAACTGAGGTTGAGGTGGTTGCGAAAGGTATTGTGGTTGTGCGTATTGCTGTTGATATGGGTTACATGGGCCCTTATTCTGAAATTGTGGTGCCATCTGAAACTGCTACGCATGTTGAAATTGAGGCACAACCTAAAACTGAGGCACAACCTGGAACTGAGGCGCAACTTGGAACTGAGCTTGATCTTGTTTAATCTTTATTTTCTCCTCAGTCTTCATTAGATATGCATCTACCATTTTCTCTCTCATGAGTTGGTAGGCCCTACAATTTTTTTCATCATGGCCTACAGATTTACAAAATTTACAATATAGACTAGCTGGGGTACATACAGTCTTCTACAAGAACATGCATTCTATGTCACGGTGTCCTATTTTCTATCTGATGTTGCACTAGGGCATCCCCTGGGTACTCAATGGGTTTGGTGCAATGGATGAGATGTAGTTCATGTAGGTCGGGCAGTCATCTTTGGTATGTCCATTGGTCCGACATTGCGTACACTAGAGGTCTTTCTGCACCTCTTTTCCTCCTTTTATGTCTTGGAGTTGAATGGTCATATTAGCTAACTATGACTGAATCTCCATCATTCCTATGGCGCCATCTCCAATAGGTTAAGCCTATAGCTTCATTTCCAACTCCAATGCCTCTGTCTGCGTTGCAATCTTTTGCTGCATGAGTGGTCCTCTAATGTGTGGTAGTAGCACAGCAATAAACCACTCTTTATGTTGCACATACGACATCTGGAAGCTTACTTTGGCCATCAATGTCTTGAACCATTGATCAAAGTCCCATATAGTTTCTGTCGAAGGCTTCTTAATCTCCTTGATCTCGGTTATACATTGGGATTTAGATTGTGGCTTTTTGAATTCCGATATCATTGCACGTCAAATCTCCTCAAGAGTCCTCTGTGGTTTCCCTAGTGGTACTACACAGTATTTCATAAATCAATCCAATGCATAGCCCCATAGAGTCGTAATCATTTGAGCTTTTTAGATGTCATAATTGAGCATGAGGCAGACCGTCCATATTTCCTCGTAGAGGAACCAGTGCTACCCTGGATCCTATGTTCCATTCCCATTTAAGGTGGGTAGTCTAACATCTGTCCCCGCCATTAGGGTGGCCCTGGGATTGTTCATTGGATTCCCTGGATCTGCTAGATTTACTGGGGTTGCTGATGGGATTTCTTGCGCACTAGTCCCGACACCAAGGCTAATAGTGTTCACATGCGGTTTAGGTGAGGAACTTCTAGGTCTCACTTCAGGGGATCGTCTTGGAATGTTGTAGTCACGTCTTGTCCTTGGCGTCTCTGCAGACTCTTCTAATTCTACTCTCTCAAAAATTGGACTATACTCCTCCTCTTTGTTGTAGGACCCTCCTGCCTTCTGCTACCTTCCTCCTCTTTCCTGACTGGAACCTCCTTTTGCTTCTTAAGAATCTAGTGTCCAACTCATCTTCTGAGCTTCTTGAAAACATTTCTTCTTACTACCTTCCATATTACTCCTAAATATTGCACAGCATATCCATTTCACAGACTGCATGACTCAATCGTTGAGTTGTAAAATACCCTTTTCATAAAGGAGCATTTTAATCCATAGGTTTACAGAAATAAGGTACCTTCCCCAAGGTCCTTGGTAAAAATGTCTCTTTGCCTCACTATACGAGGTTGTCGCTTCAACAAAAAACTCACTAACATATCCTTCTAATATGATATCAATACAAAAATCAATAGCTCTGGAAATAGGGTTACTTACTTGTGCCACTTCTTGTGTCAACTAGTTGGTCTAGTCAGTCACTCCCCTTCTCTGGAAGTTATCCTGCTGGGATGGTAACTCTGACAGCCATTCTTGCAATATAACGGGAAATTCCACGAAAAAAAATTCATGGATATCTGAATATAGATATCGCTGCAACCAGTTCTCAGGGTTCAGCCATGAACCCTCGCTTTCCTTCTGCGCAAATATCAACGTCTTTGACTCCAGCCAATCCTTGACTTCATTGTTAGTCGGGTGCCACAACATAGTCCCTTGTTTTGATCAATAGGGTCCCTGCACAAAACCATTTGTTGGCCACTTTTCCTAACTCGCATGACCCAGGTTCTGCATACCCTATCAACCCAACAAACACCCGAGATACTAGCCCGATAAAGAAATCCCCGTCAGCAACTCCTGCAAAGCAGGCCCAGTCTCACCTGAGATATCTCTTTGATGGGTAACCTCTGGAACCATGTTTCTGCAATTGTTGAGGGATTATAGTCCCTTGGCGTGCAACTAAGAAGCTCGACCAAGTCACAAGGATGGAGTCATTCCCGCTGAACTGTAGCGCACACCGCACATATATTTTATTGACTACTAATGACGCGACACAGATTTGGCTTTAGTACTTTGAGCTTAACTAAATATAAAAGCAGCTAACAGATAGGCACAACATATTGACACTCGATAGCGCTTGTGCCGTAGAACTAAACTAATACTCATAAGCAACATGTAATAACCTATTCATGCATTCGAGCTCTTATTGACAGTGCGACATTCTTTCAATCATAACATGACTTGCATCATAAGTATAAAACAAAAACATAAACAACCATACACCTTCAATCATCAACACACATGAGAGTTCACGTGGAAACCCATATGGGAAAAACCACAAGGTGCTCTTCATCTGGCATGCGAAATATATGGCACCTTCAGCCTGTATTTGACTGCACACTGTCCTAGATCTAGGTTTTGGATCAGACTCTTTCTTTCTCTCATGCTCTCTGTCTTATTTCTCCTAATCTACTGCTACCATCTATTGATTTGCACACGTCTTGGATCAACCACTCTAGCAGAGCTTATCTTCTACTACACTAACTCTGACTGGATCTTGCAGAATTATGACTACTCCACTACTCAGATCTCTCAGCTTCACTCTGCTCTTTCAGAGATCTCCCCTCTGTCAACCCTTCACAAGCAACTAAGACTAAAACACCCAACAATAACCGACTACAAAGAAACCTTCACCAAACCTCTAATTATTGAATCCCTCCTATTTATACTATTTTACTTGACCACATAGGGTTGACGACATACATGCAATCTGTTAACTGTCACCATCAGCTTCCCCTCAGGCTACAACTGTGGTGATCACAACTTGACACAAGGCACTAACGGCCTTAATTACAGTGTGCTTTCACTCATGTGGCATTTGCCAAATTAAGCTGACTTCGGCACCCACGATATCCCTATCGCTTTCAGCAGTTATTTTGCACTTGTGCTACTATTTTACCCTGTAGCATCTTCCTTATGTGTAGTTTCCCTTTTTCGCACATGTGACATCTCTTGCGCCTATTCCTTTTTTTTGCGCAGTTTTCTTCTTCTGCATCGGTTTCCTTGCTTGTGTTTACGCTGCAGATTGACTCTTGTTCTTATTTCCTATGCGCTTTCCCTAGGGCCAACATATATACCACTTGCATATCGCTCTCAAGTTCTAGGTTGCTTCATCTGGACTGAGGTGTTTCCACTGCACCATTACCTGTCCAATGGTGCGATTCTGGAGAAAAAAATTCCTACTATCGAGAATACAATCTGGTTCCACCATAAAATCTCCTTCTGGTTATACCTGAATCACATTCCTGTCAATCACATGAGTGGCATCATGTATAAACGTTTTCAAAATAGAAATGTGAAAAACATTTTGTATCCTAAGATTAGGTGGAAAAGCTAGTTGATAAGCCACTGGACCCACTCTTGCCAATATATTGAAGGGTCCACAATACCTGGGTGCTAAATTAGCACAACTCCCTAGTTTAAAGGAGCTCTTTCTTGGTTTCACCTTAACAAACCCATTCTCACCTGCTTGGAATTCCTTCGAAGTTCTTTTAAAGTCAACATGCACACTACAAAAAAACCCTGTGATTAGCGTCTCTTTTAGCTTCCTTTTTAGCATCCACTATCTCTTTTAGTGTATTTTTCATCTTTTTTGGACAAAGTGGACACTTTTCCATGTGATGGAGCTTTTAATGGCGTTATTTTTGTCCCCTTTTAAAAACTAGCGCTATTTTGGATGCTAATTAGCATCCCAATTAGCGTCCCAATTAGCATCCCAATGGGCATCCCAATTAGCATCCCAATTAGCGTCCCAATTAGCATCCCAATTATCATCCTAATTAGCGTCCCAATGGGCATCCCAATTAGTGATCATTTTTAAAAGTTGGCACTCTTTTGGATGATAATTAGCATCTCAATTAACATCCCAATTAGCATCATAATTATCGTCCCAATTAGCATCCCAATTATTGTCCAAAAAATCATACCATATAACGCCTAGAATAGCCTCCAAAAAAATGTCTTGAATAGCATAGCACCATATATTCATCCAGGGTTAGTGACAAGAATTGCGCCATGAATTTCAGCAAGGAAAACATCCAACATAACGTCAAGTATCGAGCCAAGAATTGCTCCTAGAAAACATCCAACATAGTGTCGGGTATATAGCCAGGTATAACGCATGGAATAATGCCAGAAATTTCGAAAGAAACCGCGCTAGGAATTGCACTAGGTTTAGAGCTAGGAATTGTGTTCGAAAAATGACTGACATAACGTGCGATATATCAATGTCAATGTCAATGATTATGATTCATGTGATAGTACTTTTGGATCTTGATTTATCATGGTGGCACCTAAATGATCGTAATCGTGAAACTTTTGGATCTTGATTAATCCTAATGAGGGGTAAATTACCTTAATGTCACCTAAATTTCTCTAATGGCATTTGAGTGTCCCCAACAACATTTGACAGACATGAATGGCATATGATTGGAATTGGTAAAGAATTAGACCCTTAATTTAAATCTTGGTTCATAACAACCATCCTTAATGTTACAAATATTGATATGGCCACCATATTCCTCTTGCAGGTTAAAATTTTCCTATGAAGGGATTATATGTGATAACTAAGGCCCTACACTACAAGGTGTACCAACACAAGTAACTCATAATAACAATTTAATAGAATAATCAATATTGTGCCTAAAAGGACTTCAAGTGGAATGCAACGATTTTGTTCTATTGCAACAATATGTTTCCCAAGCATGCCAATAGGCATCCACCTTGACTCTAAAGGTTTGTTAAATATCATATAAGACAACTTAGAGAAGTCACAACTCTTCACTTTATATCTTTATATGCTTGATGTTGTGCTATGTCTCACCTGATTTTTTATTACATTACTTTTAATTACTTAGAACAACAAAGGAACTTTCATTGAAAACATTATATATCAACATTAGCTACACCCATTAAACTCAAAACCATCGAGGCTGGGACAGTTACATCTGAAAATCCATGTCAACCCTCAATTTGACCATTAAATAAATCATGTAAATTCCTCCTTATTAAGCACATGACCATGTGAGATTCCTTCGATAGTCGTGTTACATGTAATCGTGTGATTTATGTAAGCCTACATCTCATTGAATGGAAGGGTTTCTCGAGAGCTTGGTTGGTGAAGAAAACCCCATGTACCATACAAACCTCCTCATTGAATGACAATCATAAAAGGCTACCCTTGAGTTGAATGTGAACATGTGGGTGAGGCATGGGTTCAGATTTGATCCAAAGCTCCCCTTCCCTCTATTATACCTCCATGAAAATATATAATGAAGTCCTCCTCCTTTTATATCCATAATATTTCTTGTGTTGATGTTACTTTGCTACTGTTGTGTTTATAATGCTATGCCAAATTTTGAGAAGCCTCTTGCTTCCATTCACCATTCTTGAGTTTCCTTGGCATCATGATGCCCAATTTTCCTCTCGAAGTGTTCATTACATAATGGGAAGTTTAGATAGGTTTATGCTACATTAACCAAGATTGAAAAGTCCCTTGCTCCAATATTTCATTTGATCTTACATAAGTGGTCATGATAACCATTTCTTCCTCTTATTAGTCCATTTCATAAGGGGAGGCATTATGGGATTGCTTCCAAATCAAATAGAGGCTAGTGGAGGAAACAAAGAACCCTCCCACACATAGAGTTTGGAAACATATGCCCCGACCTTATTGTTTTTGTTGGGGGGGCCATACTTCTTGGCATTGATTATGTAAGATAGTGAAAGCGAGGCTTTAATCGCATGGAAGAGCCTAATACTTGACCTTCCCTATGATCTTTGGTTGGTATTGAGTGGATTGAGCCCTTAGACATCATCTTAGGCATCTCAAGGATTTTATTCTATTGAGGCTTAGAATTTTTCCCAATGTTTATTTTCATGTGAAACACCTAACAATACCAAGTGGTCAACAACATGGTCACATGGAAACATCCCATTTCAACCACAACTTGATCATAAGGGAAGGCGTAGAATTTACATGATTGACATGATAATACCCCTCAAACCACATCTCCTCACTGAGAGGAACTTCACAAAATTTTTATGTTTTTACTCACTTTAGGGGTGTGCACATATTACGCTCCGTTAATCTATATTATAGAATAATAATTCAATGTTAATGAATATGTTTAATTATTATGTTTATTTTATAAATTTCTGCATTTGATAATGATTCTTTATATCACAAAAAAATCCACAGAGCAATTCACATTTTAGTTATGGTCATTCAATATTTAGTTAGATCATAGTTTAAAAATTAAATTATTATTATAAATGTTATATTAACAACATTAAAAATTTAAAACAATAACACAATATAAAGTTATTTTAATTTCGATTCAATCCAATATATCATGGTATAAATATCCTAAAAATAATCGTGATTGTGATAAGTTTATTTAAAAATGTTACATAAATAGCTAAATGAACATCTTACAAACAAAACAAAAACAAAATATAAGTCTTATTTTCATTTTCAGACTTGAGTGTGAAATTGAATTCTTAAATTTGGATTTGCCTACAAAAACCATGAATTGGTCACGGAACCTAAACCCTCTGAAATAATGGTTTGATTTTGGTACCAAATTTTAGGTGCCTTGAGACCATAGTGAAGCCAATGAGAGGACCAAGGACCGATTACAATGACAACAATGGTCTTCTCATTTTCCTCATTCAGGTGTAGAGACAACCTCATTATAATCCTATCAATCTCCATAGCATCTGCGTTTGTGTGTGAGGGAATATCATGGCACCTCATCTACATCTACAAAACCCCATCTATAACAAATTCCTCTTCTCCACCATCAAAAAAACCAGCAAAAACTAGAAACCCTAAATACTACCTTTGAATTGGCCTTGTCCTCTTATGGATAGTTCTAAACTTGTGTAACCAGATCATTATAGTCGAGCAATTATACCCTTGACATGCAGATTGCAACATGCAGTTGACAAACATGGCGACAGATTCTCAACTTATAGAAGCCAAGGAATTTGTTCCTTACACAAAGCAAATAATCCACCAGGGCCTCAAGATATTGATCTTGAAAGAAGGGGAATCGTGTTATGCACCATTTCCTGGAGATGAAGAAGAAGGTGAGATTTCTAACACACATACATTTATTTTTTGTTTGCCAAATATGCTTTGTTCAACGTAGTAGAAAACTATGGAGTATATTCATATATAAAAATGCTTGCATTGCATTACATTAATTTGCTACTCTTTTGGATGGAACCCATTTCGATTCTATTAATCCAAAACAATCTATACCTTCGAAAAACAACCTTATTAAACTTATTTTTGACAAATGAAGGGGAGAACGCCATAATACAATCTCAATTACAATGTGTTTTTTAATGAATCACCTTTATAGACAAATTACATATTATATTTATATGTCTTTTTAACTCAAGTCCTTTGCAATAAAATGACACAATTTAAATCACACCATTGATGCAACATGTTAAACTTGAAAAATTTGGTATGGCACATTACATGTGACCTAACATTAACCTATGGAAATTATTCTAGGTTCCATATTTTCTTTGTTTCCTAAGTTTATTACTTAATGTACGTGAGATGCATAATGTCGACACATGTTACTTGTGTGATGTCTATGTCATTGTCAGTAGGCCTTTTTGTTCATACTCTTGATTTTTAGAGTATGTGATCAACATAAAAATGGGTAAATGGGTATATTGTTATCTTTTAATTGGAAATTAAACTCCTTAATAGAAACATATATTTTAATTGAAAATTAAAATTTTACAATTTCAATTACATCATTCACGCAACATGTAGACCTTGCAAAATTTTGTATGTTGCATTAAGTGTGGCCTAGCATTAACCATCGAAAATGATTCTAGGTTCCCCTTTTTGTATGTTTCTTAAGTTTATCACTTAATGTAGTTCAAGTGCATAATATTGCATAATGTTGGCACATGTTATTTTTGAATTGTTTAAGCCAATCTTAATAGGTTGTTTTGTTCCACCTTCTATTTTCAATTCATATGATAAACCAAAAACATAGGTAAATGAGTTATTGTTATCTTTTAATTGAAAATTATTCTTATCAATGAAAACATGCAAACATATATTTTAATTGAAATTGAAATTTGTCTTATTTAATTGAAATTTAAATTCCTTAACAGAAATATTATTAAAGAAAGGTATTTTTTTAATTATAATATCATTGTTAAAAGGTTATTGTTTCATAAAACGTTGCCTTCTGTGCTGGATAAAATTTCAAAACATAATAATAACAAAAATTAGTGAAAAAAAAAAGATGAAATAGAATTAAAAAAAATAGTTGGAGGGAAAAAATTTGAAATGAAATTCAAAAAAAATAATTAGAAAGAAAAAATATGAAATTAAATTCCCAAAAAATTAATTGGAAGGAAACAATATGAAATTAAATTCCAAAAAACATTAATTGGAAGGAAACACTATGAAATGAAATTCCAACCATGAGCGGGAGGCCCATACAAGAAAACATAGTTCTTGGCGCCTCTGTCTCTGCATGAAAACATAGTTTTTAGTGTTGTCCATTGCAGTAGGCTGCAGAGGTGCGTTAATCTTATTTCAAATTGAAGAAATTGCTCATATTTGAGTAGGTTTTCAGAACTGAAGATCCTGATTAGATAGGTTTTGTAGGGTTTGTACACAATTGGCGGAGAATTGGATGTTTTATCACATAAGGACTCGCTAAAATGCGTGATTCATCAGGATTTGTAACTAGATTTGATGTTGTAGACTTTGGATTTCTTATGTAGGGATACAAATCCATTCATAAAACTAATTGAAGAAAGTTGACTTGTTGAATAGTGCCAGCAGCCAAGGTAGAGTATCTCGGGCCAAGAAGACTAGCAAAGGGTTGGAGGAATTGGGATTTTGGGAGTTTCAAATAACTCCCTCTATTTCTTCTTTGCCTATCGCACTAGCTATACTTAGCCCTGATCGCAGCGCGAAGAGTTCCTAGAGGCCGATTCAACATTCCCACTCATCTCAGTAAGTTCCGCAGTTCAACTTGCATAAGCCATTCTTTCTTGGGCAAGGGTCACAAGTTGCTATAAAATTTAGAGGTCGGTGATGATCAACCCGACTGGCCTTTGCTCGATAATACCATTCCCAGATTTTCAGCTTTCTTCTAAGTAATTCCTTTCCTTCACTAGCTATGGGAGTACGATTGATTATCTCTGGCATCTAGTATGTCTGCAAATATGAGGCTTGGTCTAGTGATGCAATTGATGAGGCCTCAGAGAACTAGAAAAGGCTACGTTGGTGGCTCCCTGGTAGGGGTTTAAGCTTCCCCCATATGTATTTCAGTTTCATGTAAAAGGGTTTGTTACGTGTTATTTATTTCATTCTTTCATTTGTATATGTGGCTATGTGTTGTTTCTTTTGTTTGTTATGTATTGTTTCTTTCATTTGTATCTGTGGCTTTGTGTTGTGACAGTTCATGTAGTTTCTGTGTTTTTGTTTGGAACATTTAGTCTGTATGGAACAAAATGATTCAGTAAATAGCATAGTTCTACTTGACAGTTTCAAACTACTGACATGCCCGATCCGGTAGGAAATATAAGTGCCGCAGGAAATATAAGTGCCCCACCTACCCATTCTTCTTTCTTTACACCAAATAATCATCTACTGTGAAGAAATAATATGATCTTTCAATTTCACTAAACATCGCTTCTCGACCGGATCTAATTCCACTACTAGCTTTCTCTATTCCAATGTGGCTCCTCATTGGGATATCCATCATTGGTAGGAGGATCCAATTGAGATTACCATTTCCAGTTTGAGTGGATAAGCTGCTACTACTATCTTTTCCTCCATGAGCTTGGAAGCTTCAATCTGTCTAGGGTTGAATCATTGTTGCAATATAGTATTAGCTAGTCCAATATGGAAAATGGTTAGACTTGCAAGGTTTCCTCCTCTGATACCTATAAATTAATATAGTTCAGAACATGGAAGACATCAAGAATAGACTTTCCAGGAACATAAATGAAAGTACTTGACCAAAAGTGCCAAGGAAAGGGGTAGCTCAAACGCAGTCATTAGGGGGTTTGGTTTGGGGAGATCCCTTATTGGTGTCAGTGAATGGAGAATTTTGTAAGGAGTCATTAAAATATATATGTAGTTTTTGTGTTTTTTTTTGGAACATTTAGTATGCATTTGTTGGCATTCAGTTTGCGTTTGTTGTTAAATGATGAATCTGAGAGAGACGGCCACAGCTTGACAGATACCTTTCCGCCAACAAGTTGATGAACAAAAAAACAGAGGCATGGCGATGACTGCATGATATGATTATTGATATCTACCAGCCTCAATCGTGAGGGTGATGGTGAATTTCATCAAGTTTAAATTGAATTTCAAGTCAGAGAGGAGGGAGATCTATATTAATATCGAGTGTGAATTGTCATTTTATTGTTGACAATGAAAAATTAGAACCAAAGGGTTTCCTTTTCCAATTATTGCTTTGATTATTGTTGGTTCACCATTCGAGAAGAAAATTTATTATGAATATGATTTTTTATTAAAATTTTCATCAAATTCCAGAAGGTGGAAAGTCTCTTCTGCTGAATAATACTAAAAATAAGCTATTGAAACGATTGAATAAACAATATCAACTGTTGCTCCTATCTTTCCCACTATCGAGTGGTCAACTTCTTTCTACGCCTTGAATTTTTATGTCTCACCTGCGCCTATAACTACTACTGTTCGATCTATTTCTTCTTTCCCAATGGGTGAACTCTACCTAAAGGTAGAAAACTACTGTCCTTCCCCAATTAATTAAATATCGGACTGCCAGGCTATAAAAAATAAGAGCTTTCTTCGCATAAGGTATTACCTTCCTTTCACTTGTCTACAATTTGCTCAGGATCCAGGACACTTGGGGTAGGAAGATGAGTTATGGTGAGGGGATACAACTCTTGTTTACTTTGCAAGCATAATAGAAAGGTAGACCAGGGAAATAAGTGGTAGTAGTGGTGGGCTATCTTTATAATGGGGCAACGACTTCAAACTCATTATACAAAGAAATCATAAGCCATTGAAGCATGCTGGAGAAAATATACAGGAATTGGAGAACTGGTTGGAAGTGGATCATAAGCTCAAAAATATCAAGAAGAGTAAGTGAAATCAAATCTGAAAAATGCAGTTGCATCCAACAGGAGAAAGGATTCTTGCAAGAACAACGATCCTAAGAGGAAAGTGAGATAGGAAGAGGTAGACAATCATCTCTATGCAATGCTCTTTTTTCTTATACTTCCTTTGGCTCTCTAATTTTGATCTCTAATCCTTCAGATGATTTCGTCTCAAATTTTTAACTCTGTTTATTTAGATCAGTCCCTGGGAAACAAGTCAGGCATTCGAATCATGCAGCAGCAGTATGAAAATACCAAATTCCAGGGAAGTATTATTGAATATGATTGAATATCTGCTATCTGGACATTATTGAAAGTTAGTAGCAATCTGGGCATCATTGAATAT
Source organism: Pseudotsuga menziesii (assembly GCA_001517045.1). NCBI lineage: Eukaryota > Viridiplantae > Streptophyta > Pinopsida > Pinales > Pinaceae > Pseudotsuga > Pseudotsuga menziesii. The sequence continues at coordinate 81,888 of LPNX010529236.1, read as the reverse complement.
CTGCAATGTGGGCATCGTTGAATATCTGCAATGTGGGCATAATTGAATATCCATAGCAATTTGGGAATCTGATGTATCTCAGCACCATTGAACACTCTTGACATATGATCTATCTGGGCATCTAATATTTGAAAACTCATTGATATTTTACTCAATGAATTGCAACTTATCAAAACTCGTTGATGGTCTTGGTGCACATTATGAATGCAAATTGTTTTAACCCTGCCATGCTTATTTCCAACAACTTGCAATTTCATGAAAATTATGATGGAGGTTACTTAGTAAATGCATCATGCGCTAAGCTTTGAAGAACCCAAAATACTTAAACATGGGATGTGAATCAAGAAAATTATACATTGCAAGATATAAGAAGAAATGTTGCAATACTATTGAAGGATATGCCACTATGCATATCATTTTCTGTAAGATGACTTGTATAGAACTTTGATGCAAAAGCAAGATATTTCCCTAAAAAATTCTATGTCTATTGCAATGCTAACAAATTGGCCATGGATTTTCAGCAATACAAGCGGAAGGTATGCATTTTTAAGTTGCTTCAAATAAATTCAATTGACCTGGAGCATTTTTAAGAATCCTTTACCAAAGTATCGCTTTTAGTCTATGAATGGTCACAACTCTTTTTACAAACTGATTGTAATTAATAATCTATGTTCGTCTTTTCATATTTTTAATATAATTTTATCATAGATTTATTTCATTGTGACAATATACCCTAGATACTATTTTCATTTCGTTCCAAGTTATTTATCTTACTAACTATTATTATGAACCACAGTGGAAGTGCATGGAAGAGGTGCCTTGGAATGGTTCAGATAATGTTTATGGGGAAAGTGTTGGAAAGGGACCAATAGCTTATTTTAATCTAGCCAACTTTATACTCAAGTGTGTACGATTGTCGATACATCAATCTCAAGTAGGTAAAATACATAAGTCTATGATAACTAGTAGGCAACAGTCAGATAATAGAGGGAATGCTAACAGTGAAGCCCCATTGTGCAATAGTGAAGGATTTTGATTGGTTGCTGATCCATATCGCTTTGGAATAATCCATAGGATAATTTCCAAGATATCCAATGATTCTATAACCCTTTATGCAAGAAGATATTAAGGATCTAGATCAAACCATGAATGCCCTACGAGGGAGAAGAAGAGGTGAGCAAGATAGATCATAGTCAAGCGTTCACTTACAACATTAATTAATGAGAGGCCGCGGGAGATCTGCAGACATCTGTAAAATCCAACAATGGGAGAAGAATTGGTGGGACATACATCTGTGCACTTACAAAGAGAGGAAGGCATGGAGTTGCTTTGCTAGTGGAGTATTCAACTTACTTTTGCACATTACGAACGGGGGAGAGGTGAGTGAAATAGATAGGAAGGTGGTCACATAACACATTCATTAATAAGGACATGGAATGAATGAATGAGTCCATGGGAGATCCATTGGAAACAATAGATCCTTCAACACTCGCATGAAGTTGTGGGAGATCATAGCAGCAGACGTCCTTACCTCTCGTCTACTAATGAGACCGAACAATATATGTACCCATACTTACCTCTTGGCACTTAGGAGGAGCATAGGAGGAGGAAGTGGAAGAAGAAGAAGAGGACCTCATTTGAGCATTGATTATTACTAATACAGAAAAAAAGACATTGAGAATAATTAAAGAAAGAAGAGGGCCTAGGAACCTTGGTGTTGGTTACCTAGCACTGAACACTGGCGTTGGTTGGAAGTCGATCATAAGCTCAAAAATTTGTCATTTGTTTCCATGATGATAGTTAAAATTACATATTTAGTTTCCACTTAAAGATTCATCATTTGTTTCCATGACGATAGTTAAAATTTAATTATTCATGCATGTATTGCCAAATACCTGGATCATTTCTTAACCCCAAAACTTTAGACTACTTGTTGTTGGGTTTCACTCTGTTTTATGTTTCATTTCCCATTTCTCATTTTAGGTAATATAGTTGGCCCCTGTGATCATTGCTATTTTCTTTGTAATTCTGAATAAATTTCTCCTTTGAGACATAAGTTTTCCTTAGGATTAGCACAACACAGAATCAGAAGTCTCGATAGCCTCTACAAATCTCTCTAAACAACTAGCACATGAAAGACATGAAAGTATTTGAGAATGCATATTTTCACAGTTCATCATAGTAGTAGTGAATCTTCTGGAGTATGCATTATGTTAAGAGTTTTGAATTGTTTTGAAAGTATGTTTTCCTGGGTGCTGACATCACTATTTCTAGTTCCCTATCTTCCTAAATTTTGAATATGACAAAATAATTGAACTATCACCAATTAGGTAGAGTATAGAAAACAACATTTTCTTCATTTAATGTATTATAATTTAGAAGTCTTATGCACTCGTGCTTGCATCAGACTTATTATAGGATATAATTTATGAATAGCCTATGTTCTGACTTCTTATATGGTTTTTTGTTTTCTATGCTTTTTAAATGACATCCATTTTCATATTATTTAAGTTTTAACATGTGTATTCATACTCCTACAAGCTGGGAATATTTTAGTTGATGAAAGCAGTACAATTGAGTTAGGAGATTTTTGTGTCTATACTTGCATGTATGATACTGGTGATAGACAAAGATCTAGGATTACTTTTGTGGGGACGCCCATGCTGGTGCATGTTTCAAGCTCTTAACTTACTCTTCTAAAATGTATTTTTGGATTTGTTATCCTTTTCATCAGTAAAATGTTATTGTGAATGTTACGTTAGGTGCATATTTTTTTGAATATGTCATTGTCAATGAACATTAATGTTTATTTGTATTGCAAAAATAATATATCCATTTTATTATTGGTTATATGTTGTACAGGATGCCACCTGAGGCTATGGAGCAAATTCATGGATATGATTTCAAGTGAGTTGCTCATTCTTTTCTTTTACATTCCTATGTTTCTTGCAATATTAGTACTTAGCTAAATGATTATTTTGTTTATCAGTTGTCAGGTTATGTTTTACCATGAGAAAATCATAAATGTCAGGGTCAATTTGGAAGTAATTAAATTGGTAATGAAGAGCATTTTGCAAAGGAATAATGGAAGGAATGAAATCTCAAGTTTGTAAAACATACTGTAAAGGGGAAGAAAAAACACCCATTAGAGGAAATTTCAACTCAAAATGGGCCTCCTAAGGAAAATTAATAAAATAATATTTATTAATTTTGGAGGAAGAAAAGAAAAAACTACATTTTTGTTCGTATTTTTGACATATCTCCCCGTGTTTTTACTCAAATTTCGATCGAGAGATCTCGTTGGATGCAGAATTAAATTCCACATCTAATGAGTATCCACTCACCATACTTTTTATGGGCCTTGCTACCCCAAAAACAAGAAATACTTGGAAAAATGTGATGATGATGTCATCATCACATTTTTCTAGGTATTTCTTATTTTTGGGGTAGCGGGGCCTGTGAAAAATATGCCGAGTGTGTACTCATTGGATTTGGAATTTAATTCCACATCCAACGAGCTCTCCCGATCGAAATTTGAGTAAAAAACAGGGAGATATGTAAAAAATACAAAAAAAAAATGGTTTTTTTATGATACCTATCCCCAAATTTATATTAAAAATTTGTTTAAGAGGTGCTCCCTTTTTCAATTTTAAAGTATTTTGATTGGCTAATACATGATGACATGGAATTTGTATTATTTTTGGAAGGCCCATTCTAAATTGAATTTCCTCTAATGCTAGCGCTCTTTTTAATTGAGATTTAAAATTCTGATTTTATGATTCTGTGGGTCTCTCGAAGAAATCATCTGATTTTGATCGTTCTAACTTCTAGCTCAACATCTGCTTATTTATTTCTTGTTTGGTTTATGAAGGTCTTGGTTAAAAATATTGGAGTTCCAAATCTAAATACAGGCGATGAAAGTGTCATTGTCAATGGTGGCACAATGAAATTATGTGAGTGTTTATGCCCATTATCTTCTCTAATAAGATATTTAGTATTTAAAATTCTTGTCTTTTTACAGCAATACACTGTATAATGGAGTTATATCAACTAATGGTTGAGCCTCATCTTTAGATTTTTTTATGAATATTTATAGGTAATTGTGATTGGTGGATACACAGATCAAAGAGGTTGGCTTTGTTTATCCAACATGTCATTTATAAAACTCTATTTATTCAACATGTGGTTGATTTACCATTGCTACGAATACCATTGGAAGGAAAATTAGTGGAAAAGGGACACCATCTGCAACACATCCAAAGTTGAGTTGTAAAAGAGTATTTTATCACTATTGGACAAAATCACGGGGATTTTGGCTGGTTTATTCACTACTGAAAAATAATATTGAGGGAAAATTTATGAAAGATGATCACTTGGGAGTATGCAGCTGGAAAAATGAATCAAACTACCATTTGTTTGTGCACTCCATTTGCTGATTGAGAAGGGGAATCGACTCCCATTGTTGTTGGTGAAGACGTCCCGAGAGAAGGGTAATCCTTATATGCTATAGGCTATCAACTATTGAATGATAGTGGGACATTTTTGAGTGACTATCTTGCATATATCAATCATTTCCAGCCTTGTACAATTTTTTCCTTGCTTGGAAAAGAGGTACTTCTTCTCTATAGTTTTCATGCTATCGATTCTCGAAGAGCAAGAACCATTACGTTGTATGTTAATGACTTAAATCTACAACAGTAACCTTCTTCTTGAAATCTGGTGTGAACATTCATTGTGTATTAGATTTGAATTACATTCATGTTTATAGATATGTATATCATGTTCTCATTTTATAATGGTCCTCTTGAGAGGGTATAAACATGTTGTCAAGCCTCAAACAAACTCAAACATAAAAGTCACAGTGCCTACAATACTCAAAAACTCATGTTGACATTCAGTCCAAATTGGTCAAGTGTGGGGCAAGATATTCAAGTGCATTGAACCTATAAGAATATTCCAAACTAGTGAGTGTCATTCCACATTAAGTAGTTAATGAAAATAAATTCTAGTGCATTTTAGCAGTCATCTTGTCTGGTAGTTTGGGATATTTTTGGGGTTAGATTGGATAGGAATCTTATAGAAGAACATTCAATAATGTACCTCAACATTGCCTATAATAGAGAACTAGTTAGCAATTCACATTTGCTTACCACATCATAAGTGTATTATGATTATGAATGTTCCCTCAATCATGATTATGTCTTGGTTGATATATTTTACATCATTTTCTATCAACGTGGAATGATGACTCTAACAATACCTTCCAAGAACATTCCAAAATTCATTTAATCTCATTTCCATTTATACTCAAGAATAAATTCGAACTGCATTTTGTATGTCCTTGTATTCGATTAAGGATTTGATCATAGTCCATTGGTGGGTTGAATGGAACTATTTCTTTCGTATCTAGTAAAAAATGGAAATCCTCATTAGAGTGGTGGATCTATATAATGTGTGACGGTTTTCTTTATGATCCCACTTTATCACACATTTATGAAATAAGCTCTATCATCATTAGTTTTTTTTGGATATTTCCAATCCGATTTTAACATGTTTGTAGTGATTTCTAACCATAGTAAGCATGTATGTGTAGAGAGCCACTATGTTTTAATTAATACCTATAAAAGGAATGCCAAGTTATTAGAATCAAATAAGTAATAGTGAAAGGGTGTTTTTATGCCAAAGTAGTAGTATAAAATGCGTGTTAACCTATACTAGTAGTATATAGTGTGTGCATGATTTTTGCAACATCTCTTGATTGAAGTTTGAATACATTTTTCCATGTACTTGAAGAATTTAGTATTATTAAATGCTACAATACATAGTAGATTAGATTTTATTTAGTATTACCATTTAGTATTAGGGTTAGATTAAGAAATATTTTTAAAAACCCAAATTAAGAGTTTTTTTAAGTCCATGAACTCATATGTGTTGACATAGAAAACTTGTCTGGTTTAGGTCAGGATTAGACTAGTTTAAGTTGAGTTGACTCGTTCAATACCGAACTAGCCACTTGATCCGATATGCAGGATGAATTGGCTTGGTTCAAGGTCAAATTGGTAAAATTTACCGAGTGGATTGGATTATATTTAGTATTACCATTTAGGGTTAGGGTTAGATTAATAAATATTAAAAAAAATAAAATTAAGAGATTTTTTAGTCCATGAACTCACACACGTTGACACATGCAACTTGGTCGGTTTAGGTCAGGATTCAACCAAGTTCAGTTGAGTTGATTGGTTTGGTACCGAACTGGTCACCTGATCTAACATGCAAGCTAGCTTGGCTCGGTTCAAGGTTAACTTGGTCAACTTGACTGAGTTTGAGTCTGAGTTAACCGATTTTCAAAACAAGGATCCTAACAGGGCTGCGAATCAACTGAAATGGGAGTAAAGGGGGGGAATGCTAAACCATTTCCTTTCGACAAATGGGAAACTAGGGGCACCTTTCCCCATTTTATACAACCTGTATCTGGTAACTAATCCTTAATGCAAGGGAATCGGATTTTCTAGGGAATCTTTTCACAATGTTTCAGAATTAGGTGGGTGAGCTACATATCCCCACATTTTCGTCAATCTGCTTGTCCATTTAGAGGATCCAACAAGGTAGCAACAACAAAGAAAATATCTACTTGTCGTAAAGAAAATTCATCTCGTAAAACATATCTACTGAGCCTCAAAGAAAATAGTGCTTCCATTTCTCCAGGTATTACTGAGATTAGACATCATATGTTGGATTTAAATTGAATAGTATTGGCTTGTTAGGCTGTATAAATCCCTTTTAATAGGTACACATGGAAGTTTTTGTTTCGACTTTGATCATTGTAAGCGTGATATGGTATTTTGCATTACTTTTAGGACAATTACATTTTAGAATCGTGTTTTATTGTATAATCAAGTATCAAGTTTGGAAAAGGTCACTTCACTAACACTTAGGGAAAGACACATTTTCCTAAACTTTATAGTCATATTTCAAGAGATGTATGCATTCATGGCTCCAAAACAGGTCATATTAATTTCTGAAGCTTTTCCATATATTGAAATATAAGGGTTTTCTAGATTTCCATTCATTGAGATATATATTGGTAAAATTCAACAAAAGTTAAGGTATTAATTTGTGGATACATCATACATCAATACTAAGTGAAAAGTCGAAGTTTTGATAGTGGACAAGGTGGTAATTTTTTATTTTGTGAGAAAGTTATTTTAAAGCTTATTCATAGCTTATTCTTTGCAGACCAAAACACAAGGGTCATCAAAGAGGTTGCAATTATTTGTAATTCATCTGTAGGGGAATATGAATTTGGTTTTATCACATCATCACTTTTCATTCAGGTACTTGTTTATGCTCTAGAGTCTAGATATCCTTGACGTTGACTTAATGACAAGTATTCTACACGAATATTGAAATTGAGTGATAGATGGAAATGTCTATTGGATATCTAAAAATTGATATCTATTTGTAGATGACTATTGACATCATAAAATGCAATAAAACTGCATGTTTATTTGTTATTTGTAAACATGTAGTGTATTTTGAAATGATTATAATTTAAAAATTATTTCAATTTGTATTGAAGGCAGTTCTTATTTTTCTCCATTTGTCATATGTAGGTTGAGAGTGGATATGAAGAACTATGCAATGTCTATGTTCCCATGAATCATCTCTATATTGGTGACATTTTCCTCGTTAACTCTAAAGATATCATTCGACCAAACTTGTTTGTTCATGAAGGCATAGGTTGGCATACACACATTTTCCTCTCTTTATTGTTCATTATGCATGGTGTATATGTTTCCAACATATATTTCTTTCTATTTTGGACTTTGTTCCATATATCTAGGGATGATACTTTATCCTCTTCCTTTAACTAACCAAAACATTTTCTTGACATGTTGTTTTATGTTGTACTTGGTCCTAAATGATTTGTCCATCCTAACTTCACTAGGAATATGTCCTGACTTTATATCCTAACTTCACTAGAGACATGAACTGTGACTTTATATACTGTGCATCTATGGAAATGGGAAGTAATCATAGGAGGAAGGATAAGATTAATAGTGTGGTATGGTATCCCAATCTAGGGATATGCTACTAAAATAGTTATACTTGCAATTATTGTAGTCATCACATAGATAAAACCCACAAGCCAAAGAAGGCACACAAGACATGACACTGAAATGATCGGTGATGTTAATGTATAGTGAGTGAGGATGCTAACACATCAATCTAGAGATTTGCACTTCAAATCCAGCTTGTAGATTGGAAAATATTTTGGCAGGGGTAACGCCCAAGTTCAAATCCTATTGGTGACATGTTTGAAGCCATATCTATGTATGGTTTTCATAACTTACTTGATCATATCTTATGAACTTATACAATCTATCCTCTTCCAGCGATTAGATACTCAAAGGCATGCATTGGTATTTTTTACTATTATAGAGGACTCTATAAGTTAGGTTCTCAAATTTTTAAAGGGTGCTAGCTCAAGGGAAGAGCACCTTCCTTACAAGCAGGAGGTTGGTGGTTCGATTCCTCTGTGCCCTAATGATATTGCAATATCGGTTAAAAATGAATAAATTAGTGACAAAAAAGGAGAGATAGGTGACTAAATAAAATGACCAAAATTCACATATAAAATGACTAAAAACAACTAAATTAGTGACAAAAAAATGAGAGATAAACAACAAAAAAGACCAAAATTCACATATAAATGACCAAATGACAGTTTTGGTGGCTAATTTTTCGGTGCAAATTTGGAAGCAAAAATTGGCACATAATTGGAAGTAAAACGTGGTGCAAAATGGGATGCTAAAGTGGTAGCACAAATTGTTTCAATATTGGATGCTAATTTGGATGCGAATATAGTGCTAACGGGGATGTCATTTAGGAAGCAAAAGCGGACGCTCTTTAGGAAGCAAAAAATGACGTTATTTAGGAAGAAAACCTCGATGTTGTTTAGGAAGAAAAGTTGGGCGTTATTTTGGAAGAAAAAAAATAGACGCTATTTTGGACGTCATAAAGGAAACCATCTAGGATGCAAAAAAAGATGTTTTTGAGACACTTTAAGTTTTTTCCACGATGCGTCCCATTTAGAGTCTAGTTTGACCACTCAAACTAAAAAAAAAATACACTAAAAATGGACGCTAAATGGGATGCTAATGTTAGAATAGTAGAGTCAAGATAAACTAGTTAAACTATCTAAGCAACCAACAACATATCATAAAAGATAAGAACAGGAAAAGAAAAGGACAAGAGAACACCGATATACGTGGTGCACCCTAATGTGTTACATCTTCGGGAGGGTAGTCTTCTATTATCTTCAGAATGTCTTCTCCAATATTACATGAAAGAAAACCACAAATACCCCAAATAATATAGATGATGTACAATAGTGTCACAATAGTACCACTACTACATCAAGAATGCATGATATGTAGAGAGTCACTTGACCCTATTATATACTAAGAGACGAGGAGGAATTACTCTCACATATTGCATGTGGGATAATATAATTCTCCAAAATAACATCTCTTAATACAATACCATGGACAAATACTCTACACAAGTAAATACATCACCATATAACTATGGGTTAAATGTATTACTCTTTTACATAGGATTGTAGACAACTTTCGACATAATATTGTTGATGTATATGTAACTTCAGAATGTATTTCACTTGTATTTCTTATATATTGTAACCCGATGTTTATTCTGGGATGTACTTGAGTCATGTCATGCCCCGATGTTCCTATCGAGAAGTTCTATAATGTAAACAAGTCATGTCAAGTCATTGTGGGTAACCCTCCTATTGGTTAAGGGTTAAAGTCCCCGCAGTTCCGGGGCACTAGGGTTATTAGACTCTCCTAGTGAGGTCGGACCTAGTAGGGTTTAGTTAAGTCGGGAATTAGTATAAATAGAGAGCTTGCCTCTCTATTTATCACACATCTTATACACACTCAAGTGTAGCGCATAGTTGAGGAAGAAGAAGACACTGGGGCTATATAGAAAGAAAGTTACTGCTGTCAGGAGATCACCCTACTGTTTTGGGTCTACTTTTGGTGTTGATTCTATCTCTAAGGAAGTTGCGAGGTTTTTCCCATTTATGGTTTCCCCGAGGATAAAAACTGTGTTCATTGTCTCTTGTGTTTGATTGCTATGCTTGTTATTCTCTCAGTTAAATATCCTAATGTATTGCTAGCTTAATGATAAAAATATAACATGGTATCAGAGATAACCTGAGAATAAGACACTATGCAGTTGCGAGAACTAGGGATTCCTACTTAGTGGATCTTCCTCCATAGATTTTTAGCAAAAGAAGGTTGGATTAACTCTCTTCCTTAGGGCGCATCTTTCTGTCGAAGCAGAATCCAATTCTGAGGTTTTTCAGTTTTGGACCCAACACCAAGATCCAGAATGCTGAGATGAATCTGAGAAACCAATTGAAGAATGTAAAGATCCAGAATGCTGATACTATCCAGTCTTACTTTACAAGGGTATCTCAGATCAAGGAACAACTGGAAGTAGTAGATGAAGAAGTGGAAAATGCAGAGATTGTGATGACCACCTTAAATGGTCTCCCTAGATCATGGGACTCTTTCATTCAAGGGATGTGTGCCAGAAATAAGTTAGTCAAGTTCAGCAGACTATGGGAAGAATGCTCTCAAGAAGAAGCTTGAGAAGAGAAGATGGAAAATGAAAATCAAGCTCTCATAGGTCACTCCAAGAAAACGATAAGGAACCATCATCACTCCAAAGGTAATATCTCACACCCTAAAAGAGATTTGTCTACCATTAGATGTTACAAATGTGATGAGAAAGGTCACATATCCAAATTCTTCCTTAATAAAGAAAACTTAAAGAAGAAGAAGGAAAACAAGAGAAGATATCATGTTCATGCTGCAGAGGATGATGAACCTTCCACAAAGAGAGTCAGACAAGAAAGTGATGAAGAATATGTGCTGATATCCACTCTTACGGGAACTGTTTCACATGGAAACAACAATTGGCTCATAAACAGTGGTACTTCCAAGCACATGACAGAATTCAAAGAATCATTCATGAAGCTATCTGAACATGAGTCATCTCACAAGGTGAAACTTGGGGATGACTACCTGTATCCAATAAAAGGCAGTGGTGAATCCTCCTATATACTAGACTCTGGAAATTCTATGAAGATGAAGAATGTATTATTTGTTCTAGGACTAAAGAAGAAGCTCCTCTCCATATCTGTATTGGATACAAAAGGAATGAGGGTTGCTTTCATAGATGGCCAAATTCTTATATGTCCAAAGGGAAAGACTTTTGACGATGCAATAGTGATTGGGGAACAAGAAGGAGGTCTATACAAGTTGAAGGGTCAACCAGAACAAGCTTTGGTTCATGACTTAGTAGAACCAAATGAACTTTGGCATAGAAGGCTTGCACATGTGCATTATAGAGCACTACCACTTGTAAGCAAAGCTGTTGAAGGTCTTCCAGAAATTCAAGCAAAACATCATGGAGTCTGCAAAGGATGTGTGAAAGGAAAGAATACAAAGAAGACATTTCCAAGTAGCGAGAGCAAGGCAAAAGGAATCTTGAAAATCATCCACTCCGATGTATGCGGACCAATGTCATCAAGTTCTCTAAGTGGGTATGCATGCTATGTTTCTTTTATTGATGACTTTTCTAGGAAGACATGGATTTAATTCATGAAGAAAAAAGACAAAGTATTCAGCAAGTTCAAGGAATTCAAAGCCTTGATTGAGAACCACACTGAAAAGAAGATCAAGAATTTTCGGTCAGATAATGGCAGAGAATTCACTTCGAATGAGTTCAAAGAACTATGTAAAGACTCAGGAATTAAGAGGGAGTTGTCCACTCCTTATAATCCACAATAGAATGGGATTGCAGAAAGGAAGAATAGAACTATCATGGAAGCTGCAAGAGCTATGTTTCATGATCAAGATATTCCTATGCATCTTTGGGCAGAAGCAGCCAGAATAGTAGTGTATGTACAGAACCGTACTCCACACAGGGTACTCAATAACAAGACTCCTAAAGAAGTCTTCTTCGGCAAGAAACCATAAGTCAGCCATCTCAGAATATTCGGCTGTCTAGTGTACATACACATTCCAAAAGAAAAGAGGAAAAAATTAGATCCTTTAGGAAAGAAGGGTATATTTGTGGGATACTTTGAAAGCTCAAAGGCTTACAGAATATACTTCCCAGGGTTCAAGAATATTGACATCAGCAGGGATGTAACATTTGATGAAGATTCATCCTACATCAAATCCATAAAGAAACATGTTGAAGAACCTGAAGAAGCAGAAGCACCCATGATTCATGATACAATCATGAATGAAGAAACTCAAGAAGAAGATCGAGAAGTTGAATAACCACAAATACCTGTAGATCCACTTCAGGAGAAGAATCCTCACAAGAGGAAACCTGCTTGGGTATGAGAAATTATCCAAGGTGTGGAAAGATATGGGGTTCAGGAAGAGAATCATAGAGAAAGAAAGAGGACCAGATCCTGTTCCAGTTATGTAGCATTACTATGTGATTTCATTGATAAAGAACCTTCCAATTATGAAGAAGCGACAGGATAGAAAGAATGGAAGGATGCTATGATCGAAGAGTATCAATCGATCATGAAGAATTATGTTTGGGATGTTGTCCCTAAACCAGAAGGAAAGTCAGTTGTGACTTCCAAGTGGATATACAAGATTAAGCATGCTGCAAACAGTAGCATAGAGAAATATAAAGCAAGATTTGTTGCTCATGGTTTCTCCTAGAAAGAAGGAATAGACTATGAAGAAACCTTTGCACCTGTAGCTAGATACACTTCTATCAGTTCGATACTTGCTTTGGCTGCAGTGATGAAATGGAAGATACACCAAATGGATGTCAAGACTGCTTTCTTGAATGGTGTAGTGGAAGAGGAAGTGTATGTGGAGCAGCCACTTGGTTTTGAGACACATGACAGGGATTCTCATGTGTGTATATTGAAGAAATCCCTGTACGGCTTGAAACAAGCACCTAGGACATGGTACGACAGAATTGACAGCTTTCTATCTAGTTTGGGCTTTACCAAGAGTAAAGCAGATTCCAACCTTTACTACAAGGTTGAAGATGGCAACCCAGTGATGCTCCTACTATATGTAGATGATCTGTTTGTGATAGGTATGGATGGGTTGATTGCTAATACAAAGAAAAAGATTGCTTTTGAGTTCGAAATGAAGGACTTGGGTATGATGCAATATTTTCTAGGTATGGAGGTGTGGCAGAATATAGATGGAATCTTCCTTGGACAAGGGAAGTATGTAATAGAGATCCTGAAGAGATTTGGGATGATGGAATGCAAGGCATTAACCACACCTATGGCATCGAATCTGAAGCTATTGAGTGATGCTTCATCAGAGTCCGTTGATGCCACGATGTATTGTCAGATGATTGGGTCCTTGATGTACCTGATGAACATGAGACCAAATATTTTCTTTGCTGTGAACACCTTGAGCTAATACTTGACAGATCCGATAAATGTTCACTTGACTGCTGCAAAGCACATTTTGAGGTACCTAAAGGGTACGGTTGATTATGGGATCAAGTATAAGACTAATCAAAGGATTAAACTAGAGGGTTATGTTGATTTATATTAGGTAGGTAATGCCATCAATAGGAAGAGTACTTCAGGGTGTTGCTTTAGTATGGGATCAGGTGTGATCTCTTGGTTTAGCAGGAAGCAATCTTGTGTGCCACTGAGTACAGCTGAAGCAGAATATGTCACAGCTTGTTCAACTAGTTGTGGGGCAATATGGCTGAGGAAGCTATTGTATGATTTATTTGATCTCCAGTTATATGCTACTTGTATATACTGTGACAACCAGAGTTGTGTAAAGTTGTTAGAGAATCCAGTATTCCATGACAAGTCGAAGCATATCGAGATCAAGTATCACTATATTAGGGATATGGTGCAAAGAGGAGCAGTGAAGCTCCAGTATGTTGCGATGGATGAACATATAGCTTATGTGTTAACTAATCCATTAGCGAGGGTGAAGTTTGTGTACTTCAGGGAGAAGCTTGATGTTCTCCAGATTAAGATTCCTCCCAAGAGGAAGTGATGTGTCCGTGATGTGCCCTTCTGACATGGTGAGAGGATTGGTTCTTTCCATGGTCAGATGTAAGAGTCGTGACATGGTGAGAGGATTGGTTCCTTCCATTGTCAGATGTATGTGATGATCCCACATCCAGCATGAAAAAGGGCTGGCTCTGTGAAGACACATCTGGTATGTAAAAGGACTAGATTTTTGTAGGTCCCACATCCAGCATGAAAAAGGGCTGGCTCTGTGAAGACACATCTGGTATGTAAAAGGACTAGCTCTGTGTAGGTCCCACATCCAACATGAAAAAAGGTTGGCTCTGTGAAGACACATCCAGTATGAAAAAGGACTAGCTCTGTGTAGATGCCACATCTAGTATGAAAAATGAATAGCTCTGTGAAGACTCATCTAGTATGAAAAAGGACTAGCTCTGTGTAGATGCCACATCTAGTATGAAAAAATACTAGCTCTGTGAAGACTCATCTAGTATGAAAAAGGACTAGCTCTGTGTAGATGCCACATCTAGTATGAAAAAGGGATAGCTCTATGAAGACTCATCTAGTATGAAAAAGGACTAGCTCTGTGTATATGCCACATCTAGTATGAAAAAGGACTAACTCTGTGAAGACTCATCTAGTATGAAAAAGGACTAGCTCTGTGATGATACATCCAGTATGAAAAAGGACTGGCTTTGTATATGTACATTCAACATGAAAAAGGGCTGGCTCTGTAGAAATTCCTATGATGAGAAGAATCAAGAGATAGCACCTGTGATGATGACCCAGTGATGATCCAGATCGAGTGATGATGATCCGACAGTGATGATCCATATCTAGTGATGATGTCTAGTGATGATCTAGATCGAGTGATGATCCAGATCCGATGATGAAGATGACTTGAAGATGACAAGGAATCGATGATGATCCAGAAGATACAGAGAAGAAGACTTGTGCTAAAAATTGTGTCGAAAGAATACCTTCCTAGTTAAGAGGGAGTGTTAACGTATATGTAACTTTAGAATGCATTTCACTTGTATTTATTATATATTGTAACCCAATGTTTATTCTGGGATGTACTTGATTCATGTCATGCCCTGATGTTCATATTGGGAAGTTCTATAATGTAAACAAGTCATGTCAAGTCATTGTGGGTAACCCTCCTATTGGTTAAGGGTTAAAGTCCCCGCAGTTCTAGGGCACTAGGGTTATTAGACTCTCCTAGTGAGGTTGGCCCTAGTAGGGTTTAGTCAAGTCAAGAATTAGTATAAATAGAGAGTTGGCCTCTCTATTTATCACACATCTTATACACACTCAAGTGTAGCGCATAGCTGAGGAAGGAGAAGACACTGGGGCTAGATAGAAAGAAGGTTACTGCTGTCGAGAGATCACCTTACTATTTTGGGTTCTACTTTTGGTGTTGATTCTATCTCTGAGGAAGTTGTGGGGTTTTCACCATTTATGGTTTTCCCGAGGATAAACACTGTGTTCATTGTCTCTTGTGTTTGATTGTTGTGCTTGTTATTCTCTCATTTAAAGATCCTAACGTATTGCTAGCTTAATGATAAAAATATAACAAATACAAAGACATTATTACCTTCCAAAGAATATAATATATTCCAACACTCCCCCTTAGTAATGGATGGGAGAAGGGCCCACACTAACACTAAGGAAGGAAGGAGTCATTACTGCTCCCCCTTGATGACAACTTCCAGAAGAACCAAAGCTGAAAAAGAAGAACACTTTGGTTGATGGAATGACGATGAACAACCACTTCTCACTGAATCATGAAAGTGCGCACAAACCAAGTTGTATGATGAAAGACCCAACAATAAGATGCTGAGAACATGTGGCGTAATCCAATCGCAAGATTCCCAGATCACCACAAGAATCATCACAAGTGTACATGATAGCTGAAGAACTATGATATACCATCGACACTAGTGTACAGATACCTTCTAACGACCGATACAATAGAACATGTGGTGAAGAACACCACAACAATGTACAAGAAAACCCAGATGGCCAATACACATGCGGATAGCAGACATTCTTCCAATCAAGGTGCAATATAAATATCTGTAGAAGACCTCAAACATCGAAGAAACAAGACCCCAAAGGTCTATACATCAAAAATGATATCACACAGATGAACATCATGACTTTAACAGTCGAAGATGGTGCTTCATTACTTATGGAATAAGGTGAAAGCCTAAATAGAGAACTTATCTGCACAAGAACTTTCAAGATTAAAGCATATAAAGATCATAAAACAAAATTTATCATACAGAAATGAAAATGCTTATATACCAAAGGTTAGCAAACATCATATAAAGGAATGGAAACATAATATGATCAAATAAAAGATTAACTTTCTCATTAAGGAAAATGAAGTTACTTTTACACATTAAGTGTCAGCCACAACATATAAATAGTGAGCCAAATATTTCACTTAAATATATGAAAATTTAGTCATCAAGGAACTAATGTGAAGTATAGGTGCATTTCTTATTAGTATGAGGTTAATATGCAAGAGATGAATGCCCTGAAAATGTCAATGCTTCCATATAGGAACATTAGAGACAAGTAGGAACAAGATAACCTCTGCAATCATAAGAATAGAAATCTCATTGCAACAAGAACAAGGTGCTCCTAATAAATAGTTCAATATTTAAAGATTGCTCAAAGCCATATAAATATTGAGTAAAAGATGATCGAAATAAACATGACATGAGATATAGATAAATCAAAATGTTTAATATGATCAACATATAACAAATTATGATCAACTCATGATATCACTTATAAAAAATTATGAAATGACAAGTCACTAATGGTCTTAATCATGGGTTCATTTCTTGTTAACACTACGTAAATATGCAAGCGATGAAATGCCCTGGAAATGTCAATGCCTCCATATTGGAATGTTAGAGACAAATAAAAAAGGAACTAGATACCATCTCTACAATACATGAAAAAGAAACTATATCCCAATTAAATAACTTATGACAAGCCAAAAATATGATATCACATAAATTAAAAAATTTATTTTACTTAAGAATTTAATTAGCAAGAGAATATAATGATCATAAAGATATTACTTATAAAAGAATGAAATTCATTTTACACAAAGGTTAGCAATAACATATAAATAAAGTAAATAATGATCACTAGATAACACATATGAGATTGTTCTTATAAAATTGTTTTTATAAACAAAACAAAGAAAATAACAAATTAATTATTAAGTATATTTAAAAAATATTAAGCATTACATGGTTTATAGCTATCATCATGACAAAATACTAGAGATCCATGTCCTTAAAAGATTCCAATATTTTCATATAGAAATGTGAGACAAATGTATAGCAAGAACAAGAAATAATATCTTTATAAACATGATTAGAATCAAAACCCAAATAAAAAAATGAATAACAGAAAAATTAAATACTTTACCGTATTATCTAAATCTGCAAAAAACACAGTTAGAAAAACAGTAAAGGAAAGAGAAACTTTTACTTACAACCCTGTGAAAAAAATGTGCCCAGAAAATCCCAGTCTTCTGTTCTAGTCATGTAGGTGGATCCAGAATGGTTGTTCCAATACCAAAAATAGGTTAAAACCCACAAGCCAAAGAAGGCACATAGGACATGACACTGAAATGACCGGTGATGTTAATGTATAGTGAGTGAGGATGCTGGCACATCAACCTAGAGATTTGCACTTCAAATCCAGCTTGTATATTGGAAAATATTTTGGCAGGGGTAATCCCCAAGTTCAAATCCTATTGGTGACATGTTTGAAGCCATATCTATGTATGGTTTTCATAACTTGCTTGATCATATCTTATGAACTTATAAAATCTATCATCTTCCAGTGATTAGATACTCAAAGGCATTTATTGGTATTTTTTACTATTATAGAGGACTCTATAAGTTAGGTTCTCAAGTTCTTAAAGGGTGCTAGATCAAGGTAAGAGCACCTTCCTTACAAGGAGGAGGTTGGTGGTTCGATTCCTTTGTGCCCTAATGATATTGAAATATCGGTTAAAAACAACTAAATTAGTGACAAAAAAGGGGAGATAAGTGACTAAATAAAATGACCAAAATTCACATATAAAATGACTAAAAACAACTAAATTAGTGACAAAAAAATGAGAGATAAACAACAAAAATGACCAAAATTCGCATATAAATGACCAAATGAAAGTTTTTGTGGCTAATTTTTCAGTGCAAATTTGGAAGCAAAAATTGGCACATACTTGGAAGTAAAACGTGGTGCAAAATGGGATGCTAAAGTGGTAGCACAAATGGATGCTAATTTGGATGAAAATATAGTGCTAACGGGGATGTCATTTAGAAAGCAAAAGCAGATGCTCTTTAGGAAGCAAAAAAGGACCTTATTTAGGAAGAAAACCTCGATGTTGTTTAGGAAGCAAAGTTGGGCGTTATTTTGGAAGAAACAAAATAGATGCTATTTTGGACCTCATAAATGATGCTATCTAAGACGGAAAAAAGATGTTTTTGAGACACTCTAAGTTTTGTCCATGATGTGTCCCATTTAGCGTCTAGTTTGACCACTCAAAGTAAAAACAAATTACACTAAAAATGGACGCTAAATGGGATGCTAATGTTAGAATAGTAGAGTCAAGCTAAACTAGTTAGCCTATTAAAGCAACCAACAACATATCATAAAATATAAGAATAGGAAAAGAAAAGGACAAGAGAACATCGATATATGGGAGGGTAGCCTTCTATTATCTTCAGAATGTCTTCTCCAATCTTACAAGAGAGAAAAGCAAAAATACCCCAAATAATATAGATGATGTACAATAGTGTCACAATAGTACCACTACTACATCAAGAATGCATGATATGTAGAGACTCACTTGACCCTATTATATACTAAGAGATGAGGAGGAATTACTCTCACATATTGCATGTGGGATAACATAATTCTCCAAAATAACATCTCTTAATACAATACCATGGACAAATACTCTACACAAGTAAATACACCATCATATAACTATGGGTTAAATGTATTACTCTTTTACATAATATTGTAGACAAATTCTGACATAATACAAACACATTATTACCTTCCAAAGAATATAATATATTCCAACACTTCCCCTTAATAATGGCTGGGAGAAGGGCCCACACTAACACTAAGGAAAGAAGGATTCATTACTGCTCCCCCTTGATGACAACTTCCAGAAGAACCAAAGCTGAAAAAAAGAACACTTTGGTTGATGGAATGACGATGAACAACCTCTTCTCACTGAATCATGAAAGTGTGCACAAACCAGATTGTACGATGAAAGACCCAATAATAAAATGCTGAGAACATTTGACGTAATCCAATCACAAGATGGCCAGATCACCACAAGAATCATCACAACCATACATGATAGCTGAAGGACTCTGATATACCATCGACACCAGTGTACAGATACCTTCTGACGCCCGATACAACAGAACATGTGGCTAAGAACACCACAACAATGTACAAAAAAAGCCAGATGGCCAATACACATATGGATAGCAGACATTCTTCCAATCAAGGTGCAATATAAATATCTGTAGAAGACCTCAAACATCGAAGAAACAAGACCCCAATGGTTTATACATCGAAAATGATATCACACAGATGAACATCATGACTTTAACAGTAGAAGATGGTGCTTCATTACTTTTGGAATAAGGTGAAAGCCTAAACAGAGAACTTATCTGCACAAGAACTTTCAAGATTAAAGCATATAAAGATCATAAAAAAAATTACTCATACAGAAATGAAAATGCTTATATACCAAAGGTTAGCAAACATCATATAAATGAATGGAAACATAATATGATCAAATAAAAGATTAACTTGTTCATTAAGGAAAATGAAGTTACTTTTACACATTAAGTGTCTGCCACAACATATAAATAGTGAGCCAAAAATTTCACTTAAATATATGAAAATTTAGTCATCAAGCAACTAATGTGAAGTATAGGTGCATTTCTTATTAGTATGAGGTTAATATGCAAGAGATGAATCCCCTGAAAATGTCAATGCTTCCATATAGGAACGTTAGAGACAAGTAGGAACAAGATAACCTCTGCAATCATAAGAATAGAAATCTCATTGCAACAAGAACAATGTGCTCATGATAAATAGTTCAATATTTAAAGATTGCTCAAAGCCATATAAATATTGAGTAAAAGATGATCGAAATAAACATGAAATAAGATATAGATAAATCAAAATGTTTAATATGATCAACATATAACAAATTATGATCAACTCATGATATCACTTATAAAAAATTATGAAATGACAAGTCACTAATGGTCTTAATCATGGGTTCATTTCTTGTTAACACTATGTAAATATGCAAGCGACGAAATCCCCTGGAAATGTCAATGCTTTCATATTGGAATGTTAGAGACAAATAACAAAGGAACTAGATACCATCTCTGCAATACATGGAAAAAAAACTATATCACAATTAAATAACTTATGACAAGCCAAAAATATGATATCACATAAATTAAAAATTTTATTTTACTTAAGAATTTAATTATCAAGAGAATATAATGATCATAAAGATATTAATTATAAAAGAATGAAATTCATTTTACACAAAGGTTAGCAATAACATATAAATAAAGTAAATAATGATCACTAGATAACACATATGAGATTGTTCTTATAAAATTGTTTTTATAAACAAAACAAAGAAAATAACAAATTAATTATCAAGTACATTTTAACAATATTAAGCATTAGATGGTTTATAGCTATCTTCATGAAAAAATACTAGAGATCCATGTCCTTAAAAGATGCGAATATTTTCATATAGAAATGTGAGACAAATATATAGCAAGAACAAGAAATAATATCTTTATAAACATGATTTGAATCAAAACCTAAATGCACAAAATGAATAACCAAAAAATTAAATACTTTACTGTATGATTTGAATCTACAAAAAAAACAATTAGAAAAATAGTAAAGGAAAGAGAAACTTTTACTTATAACTCTGTGAAAAAAATGTGCCCAGAAAAGCTCAGTCTTCTGTTCTGGTCATGTAGGTGGATCCAGAATGGTTGTTCCAATACCAAAAACAGGTTATAATAAAAAATTCAATAGGAAATGACCAAGTTAAGGCCCTTTTTTATAACTGTCATTTTTATTACTGAAAGGAAGCCCAAAAATGCCCAATTTTCTATTCGGGTCACGTTGGTAGATCCAGAATGGTTGTCCAAATTCCAAAAACATGTCATAATAAAAAAACTGGTAAAAAAATGACCAAGTTATGGCCCTTTTGTATAACTGTCATTTTTATTACCAAAAGAAAGCCTAGAAATGCCCAGTTTTAAGTTTTGGTCACGTGGGTGGATCCAGAATGGTTTTTCCAAATCCAAAAATAGGTTATAATAAAAAAACGGGTAAAAATGACCAAGATACAACCCTTTTGTATAAATTTAGTTTTTATAATCGGAAGAAATATCTCTTTGAGGAGAGCCCCAAAATCATGTAGATCTACAGAAAAAACATCAAGACACCCTTGAAAAAATTCTGCAAAAATCTTACGCAACAATTAAGGGTTAGGGTAAAAAAGAAAAAATGCAGAAATATGCCCAGATCTAAAGAGAAGCCTAATAAATACCAGATAGAAAACAAATTTACAACAAAATGACAATGCCAAAATGATAATCGTTATTGATTGAAAGCTATAGAAGGTACTAGATCATAGCAACCTGCTCTCATACCATGTTAGAATAGTAGATTCAAGCTAAACTAGTTAACCTATCTAAGCAACCAACAACATATCATAAAAGATAAGAACATGAAAAGAAAATGACAAGAGAACACCGATATACGTGGTTCACCCTAATGGGTTACATCCATGGGAAGGTAGTCTTCTATTATCTCTAGAATGTCTTCTCCAATCTTACAACAGAGAAAATCACAAATACCCCAAAGAATATAGATGATGTACAATAGTGTCACAATAATACCACTACTACATCTAGAATGCATGATATGTAGAGACTCACTTGACCCTATTATATACTAAGAGATGAGGAGGAATTACTTTCACGTATTGCATGTGGGATAATATAATTCTCCAAAATAACATCTCTTAATACAATACCATGGACAAATACTCTACACAAGTAAATACACCACCATATAACTATGGGTTAAATGTATTACTCTTTTACATAAGATTGTAGACAACTTCCGACATAATACAAAGACATTATTACCTTCCAAGGAATATAATATATTCCAACAGTTAATTTCAAGATTTTTTGTAGTGATGACTCTTTTGTCTGTCTTGAGCAGTTTTTAAGTTTCCTTGTACCCGATTCAATGTTAGTTCCAATTATTTTAACATGTCAGGTCCTAACATCAACCAGTCTACTGGATTACTCCATGTAATAGGAGTGTTACACTTTCTACCACATAATATTTCAAAAGAATTAAGCTTTGTTGTAGCTTGATAATGGTTATTATAAGAAAATTCAACCAAATGCAAATAGTTTTCCCACTTCTTGGTATAGTCTCTAACATACATTCATAACATGTATTCTAATATTTGATTGACTCTTTATGTTTATCCATCAGTTTGCGGATGATAAGCAGTACTGAAATTCAATTTAGTATTTAGTCCTTTAAATAAAATTTTCCAAAAATTACCAGTAAATTTGGGATCTCTGTCACAGATTATTATCTTCGAAATTCCATGCAGACGAAAGATTTCTTTCATAAAAATGTCAGTAATATTAGTAGCTGTATAAGTTGTTTTAACAGGAAGAAAGTGTGTTGTTTTACTTAATTTATCCACAACTACCATTATTGAATCATTATGTTTCTGGTTTTTAGGTAGACCAATTACACAGTCAAGACTTATGACTTCCCATTTCCAATTTGGAATTGGTAATGGCTGTAAAAGGCCTGCTGGGTGTTGATGTTCAACTTTTACTTGCTGACATTCGATACACCTAGCTAAAAATTCAGCAACTTCAATTTTTATTTTAGGCCAAAAGTACTCTTTTATTAACATAGTCATCATCTTTTGATACCCCGGATATCCAGAGTAAGGACTTTTGTGCATTTCATTCAAAACCATCAGCTTAACTTCTAGTATATTTGGTACATAAAGTCTGTTTTTAAACAATACTAAACCTTTTTCATTAAAACTATAATCTTTAATTATATTTTTTAGATGTATTCAGAGTTCTCTTTTCTTTTAAATTCTGGTATTTTGGATCCCTCTTTATTCCTTTTTCCAATTTATCTTCCAAATCAGTTTTATAACTTCTAATGTCACCTACAAAACTCATTACTGCATTTCTTCTTAGGGCATCAACCACTTTATTTTCTTTTCCTTTAATATGTTTGATTTTGAAATCATATTCGCTAAAGAAAGATAGCCATCTAGCTTTTCTTGCGTTTAGATTTTGTTGATCAAACATATATTTTAGACTTAGATTATCAAACATTAGCATAAATATTTTACATATTAAGTGATGATGCCACATTTTTAAAGCGTGGATTATTGCAGCCAACTCTAAATCATAAGTTGCATAGTTATTTTCATGAGTTTTTAATTTTCTTGATTCGTATGCAATTGCATGAACTTCTTGTGTCAGTACCCCTCCCAAGATATTGTTGCATGCATCAGTGAATACGACGAAGTCTTTGTCTGGGTCTTCTATTTTTAGGATGGGTGTAGTAGCTAATAATTCTTTTAGTTTATTAAAACTATCTTCGCATTTATGATCCCAAAAAAATTTCTTACCCTTTTTATGTGATGAAGTTTTAGGATTTTCAATCCTTTAAAATCCTTTAATAAATTTTCTTTAATAACTTGTTATCCCCATAAAGGATCTTACGTCAGTTACGTCCTTAGGGACATGCCAATCAATTATAGCTTTTATTTTTTTCAAGTCCACTGATATCCCTACTTCGGATATTAAGTGCCATAAATATTGTATTTTATCTTTATAAAAATCACATTTTATGAACTTAGCATATATCTGATGTTCTCTTAACACTTGCAGAATTCTATTTAGGTGTTCGTCATGTTCTTATTTTGTCTTAGAATAAATTAATATGCCGTCTATAAAGATGAATACAATTTTTTCTAAGTACTTACTTAGGACATTGTTCATTAAGCACATGAAGGTTGTTGGTGCATTTGTTAAATCGAAGGGCATAACCACAAATTCATGGTTCTAGTATCTTGTCCGGAAAGAAGTTTTAAAGATTTCTTCATCTTTAATTCTAACTTGGTGATACACATACCTTAAGTCGATCTTTGAGAATATCATCGCTTCGCGTATCTGATTGAACATATCGTCAATGCGGGGCAGGGATATCTATTCTTAATCATCATTTTATTAAGTTTACGATAGTCTATACATAGACACAGAGTACCGTATTTCTTTTTAACAAAAAGGACCGGTGCTACCCAAGGGGATACACTTAGTCTTACATAATGTTTGTCAATTAACTCTTGCAATTGTAATTTTAGCTTATTCAGCTCCAAGATATTCATTCGATAGGGAGATTTTGAATTAGGCACTGCTCCATGTACTAATTCAATTGTAAAGTTCAAATCTCGTTTAGGAGGTAATCCTTGAATTTCTTCCAGGAATACATCCGTGAAATATTGCAGGATTGGAATATCCCCAAGTTCTGGTTTCTCTTTTTAATCAAATTGTTCCTTATTTATAATGTGTATATCGAAGACTTTACAACCCTTCCATACAGCCTTTTTCATTTGTAAGGATGAAATTTGTCTAACATATATCTTCCTAGGTATTCCCGTGACAGTAATTCTTTCTCCTTCACTAAGACTTTACAACCCTTCCTTACAACCTTTTTCATTTGTAAGGATGAAATTTGTCTAACATATATCTTCCTAGGCATTCCCGTGACAGTAATTCTTTCTCCTTCACTATTCAAACAAGTAAAAGTCTTTTGAAAATAGTTTAAAATCACTTGGTATTTTTCAAACCAATCCATTTCGATTAAGACATCATAAAAACCTCAAGGTAACAAATTTAGCTTTACCTGAGTTTCAAACCGACTCATCATTAAATCACAACTATCAACATAATTTACAACCTTTCTTTTAGTTCACGTGGATAGCTGGACCAGCTAGGATTTTTCAAACTTTTTTAAGGGTAAGTTACGTTTTTCCATGATGCTAGGAGATATATAACTTAAACTAGAACCTGGATCAATTAAGATGGAAACAGAGAAATTTTAGATCATACCTTGCACTTCCACCATGGAAGTCTTGTGATCCGCCTATCGGTTCTCCAGAGCTGCATTGATCTTGTGCATCTCGTTGGCCACATCCCCAACTGTTTCTTCTTCCTAGACAGTGTGTATGTTGCTGATGTTTCCTTTCTAGTTCAAAAAGTACTTGACGTAGTGTAGTCCTTGACATTCCTAGCATTTGATAGGTTCCCTTTGTTCAGTATTTCTAAAAAAAGTGTTAGACATATCCCCGCCCTTTGATGCTGTAGTATTCTGGGATGCTTTATTATTAAAATCAGTTTTCGGACTCGGTTATTCTTGGAGAAGTTATGGGATTTACTCCCAAAACTCTTATTTGACTTGAATCCTCTTATTCTTTGATCAAAATGACTTGTCTTTTTATCCTTCCAGTTGGGTAAGATTTCTCTTTTCTTGCTCTTTTCATAACACAAAACAACCTTTCCCATAGCTTCCTCCAAAGTTTTTGGATTGTCAAACTCAATCCTATCTTTGAAGCCAATAGGTAGACAACTTAAAAACCGTTGAATTTTAGGATTTTCATCTATTATGTAAGGTACGTATCTTAGCAGACTTAAGAACTTGCTGCTCAACTCTTTCATGGACATGGAACCCAAGTTTCAATTCCAAAGAACTCCTTGGCTCTTACTTCGTAGTATTGTTCAAGCAGATTTTTTTTTTAAAGTACTTCTTAAAAACTCTCCAAGTAAAGTACTTTTCTTTCAGATTTTTGACCCTCTTTTTATCTTGCCACTAGATGTCGGCTTTTCCAGTCAAATTGTAAATAGCCATTATGGCCTTTAATCTATTAGAATAATTGTAAATATGGAAGTATTTCTTCATTCCTGCCAAGCCAAGCTTCTACTTCCTCACCTTTCTCTACTTCCCCATTGAACATGGGAGGATTTATTTTTTAAATTCCCTAGAAATTTCTTCATAGGGTTTATACTTCTTTCTTCTAGGATTTCAGTCACTTTCACTATTATGACTTATTTATCTATGCATTTCCCCATGTGACCTTGTTTTAACCTCTGAGGAAGATTCACTATCATATATTTTGCTTTCTTTCCTTTTGGTTTATAGGACATTGTTTCAGAATCAATTTCAATATCATTTTTTTTAATATTTTTCTTGGTTATGTATTTTTTCGAGTAGATATTCATTCAACTCTAAAATTCTTTCGTTATCATGTTTCACAATTTGAAGTTCATCCTTCAACTCTCTGACTGTTTGTAGTAATTCTGGATTATTCAATTCTACATAAAACTTGTCAGGGTTATTATGCTGAGAAACATTTTCAGGAGAGGCTTTCGCATTCTCCATTTCTTGCAAAACAGGTTTTATATTTTTGGATAGAAATAAATACAAAATAAAATTAGTGCATTGTTTTTCTTTATATGCAAGTGAGCCAATTAGGCCCAGTGTTGGAATCTTGCTTTGATACCACATTTAACATCCCTTTATTTCGTAAATAATTTATTTATTTATTTAATGCATGTAATATTAGAAATTCATAGGCGATACTTTAAGAGATGTTGATTATCATACTTCTTTTTCCATGCAACATTGTTCGTTAAGTATCTAGGTTACTAATAGCTTTCTTGACTGGTGTTTTGCCTATGTGACATTACTTTGTGTTATAAGAAAAATTGTTTCAATTTAACTTGTTGACGTAAGACATTTTTGTTGCTGACGTTTATACGATTCTATTCTCGAGCTACACAAGGGATAACTCATGGTCTTACTTAGTCATTATGACTAATGCCTAAATTTTTGTTTCACTCATGTGTAGGTGGGTTAAGTTATCCTGACATTGCAAATCAAGAACAAAATATCTATAAATCCATAAAAAAGCAAGAGATAAGTTTTTGGTTTCAACAAGGATCAAACCTTATCCTAGTTTGATGATCTTATACCATCCTACATTCTAACCATTTTATCTTTGTTTTAGAGTAAGTTTTAGAAACTCCAAGCTAACCAAACTCGTATTTTCGTTTACAGGTTTAAGTATTTAGGTGAACAAGGTTGATGTATCCACGGTTATAAACTTTAACAACGTTAACATTTTCACTATGTATATTGGGTATGATATCTTTATTCAAAGGTAAATGGAGGGATTTTAATGAGAACCGTGTTCTTCATGTTGGCACACCTGATGACTTTAATGAGATAGTGATAGGTGGGGTACGAGTAATAAACTTGTCACCCTTCAGACCATGTGAGGTTGTTTTGGAATCCAACTATCGACAATCTATGGAATGTAAAACCCTAGGGTTTTTTATTGTGTCTTGATTTCTTCCCGAGTCATTTGATTAGGGTTCAGGAGGAATTTTATAGTTTTATTATTTTCTCCATGGCCTTCAGGATTTCCCTTGTTATTCTTTTTTCTGACTCCAAAAGTAAAGGAAAAACCAGACTTGGTCCTCGCCACATTCTTTACTTGTCCATGCTTGAATCACTTGCTAAAAGAGTTGGCAAATCGTCACCTTAGTGTTGACAGAAAGGTAACTATAACTTCAATCTGTTCCTTCTATTTATACTAGGTCTTTCTCTTAAAATAAACATTTCAAGGTTTAACTTCCTAGTAATGTATTGTATGCAGGACAGCTTTGCATCAAAATGTGGATGGAGAGACTCGCCGCGAAACCCCTCCTTTGACTAGTAAGACCTATGACAAAGCCCTGCGTGGCTCTTGAGGCGATAACTGGATTTCATGGTGTGTTCTTAATGGCATTATATTTTTACTCCACTCTATGCTAGTTGGTGATAAGGGAATGATTCACTCTTTTAAGTAGATTTATTGTAAGGTTATTTGTGACACCCGTGGAACCACTTAAGTGACTATACCACTCAATGTATTTTTTTGTTGGTTTTTAAAACCTTGTTTCTTCTGTGTATACCTGTGAGGTTTTTGATATTTGGAAACTTGATTTATTTAAACTACTGTGAAAATTCCCAGAATGTAAATAAATGGTTTAACAGTGGATTTCTTATGACTGTCGCCTTCCTTTGAAAGAGGGGGTTTATAAATACATTTATAATGTTTTTCTATCAATTGTATTTTTGTGCATTTTTCAGTTTCGTAGACCTAAGAGGACTGTATAGTTTAAATTGTTTCCTTATAGTACCAGTGTTGTGGCTAAGAGCCTTACATTATCGATTTTGTTTGGTTTCGGAAGCAATGTTTATTATAGTTTCTTACCTTGATAGAAAATGAGGGAGGAATGTCCGTAACAAACCATCAGGGCTATTATTAATGATGACATAGTTGTTCTTAAGTTGTACTGTAATCAAAGCTCGATTTCACTAAATGTTTAACCTTTAAATTAAGAGTCATAGCTTGTATTTACTTAATTACCAGGACTTCTAGCTAGCAGTAAATTGTAAACCATATATATATATATATCATTTCTATGCTCTGTAATATGGAAATACACATTTATTCATTCATTTTGATACTACTATTCAACATAATTTCATATATTCATGTACTAGAGTATGTCACCTCGATGAGAGGAAAAATACAGGAGATAATTTTAAATTCATCTTTCTATCAATCAATTTCTATGCAAGAACTTAATCAAATAATAATTGGAAAAGTAACGAATAACTATAACATCATTTGAATTAATTATAGCTTATTTAAACATAAAAAATTCAATAGCATACAACAGATATAGAGTCAGAACCTGGATGTGTTGCAGAAAAGAGACTAAAACCCAAGGGAGACTATTCCATCCAAACTTTTCCCAAAGAAGCCAAATCACTTGCTTAGGACCCCCGAGCTTGCTCACTGCACCACTAGGACGGAGACCTCTACCACACAATAGACTTCTGCAACTTAGCACTCTGTAGCATACTTAACTCTGAAAAACACTTTATCTATCCCCTCATTAAATTATTTGTGTGCTTCACTTTTTAGTTTACAGTAATCACAAAGTTCATTCTCTCCGAAATTAGAATGAGTAGTGATCCCCCTGCTCAATTTGATGGTTTATACAATATTTCCTAAGTCTTTGGGTGAGTTTTGGAATTTAATGAGACACCCAGCTTAGTTCCCACTCTCAGGGAACATGACCACTTTTTTAGGGATTATGCTCTTGCAATAGCTAGAAAGTGAATGCTAGTGCTGCC
Source organism: Pseudotsuga menziesii (assembly GCA_001517045.1). Lineage (NCBI taxonomy): Eukaryota > Viridiplantae > Streptophyta > Pinopsida > Pinales > Pinaceae > Pseudotsuga > Pseudotsuga menziesii. Next base: position 52,382 of record LPNX010529236.1, on the reverse strand, counting down.
ACTTGTCAACCAACCTTCTATAGTTGCTCCTTCGTCTTAGTGGGTAGTGAACACTCATTCAATAGTCCCCCCTGCATAGGTGTATCCTTTTATTAATTATTAAAATAAATAATTCTTTAATTACAGTCATCCTTGACCCACTTGGTCATAAAATTTACAAGAAAAATTAACATAATGTTTTTGCTGAAATAAATAATAAATATTTATTTTTCCATTTAGGGTATGTTACAGAGAAATTATATTGGTGTAGAGAATCTATGGGCATTGATGCCCTAAAGCTGTGACCCTATGAGTAGATGAATCATTGTTATTCAAAGAAAAAAACAAGTGGGATAATGTTGGGTATATGTTATATTCTTTGCATGTGTGTGGAAGGTGCACTTGTTAGTGGTGTGCATGTTGATCCCCACCATCTAGTGCTCTACTGTATGAATGATGTGTGTGTGCATAGTGCTGGCTCAAGAGGGGTTATAAGGAGGGGGAGGTGTCATGTTTAGTCCCTCCTCCTTCTATGAAGAAGATATCAGAAATGGGTGCTAACCCGTTTCCGATACGAGTACAACGAGTGTGAATTTTGTTTACCTATTTTTGGTTGTTTTGGGGATTTTTCTAAAACTATGTAATTTAATCCCAGTTAAAAGATTGGGGTCTATTTCTAACCTAGATTAACAAATTAGGCTATTAGCTATTGTAGAATAACAATATTTTGTATTGTGAGTTATTCATAATGTAATGAGAAAATAGGAAGTGTGGCTCAAAGGTTTGTAGGTTTTTTCGATCAAGGGTTTCTAGGGTAAATATCTATGTATTGTGTGAATGTTGTAGTGTAATCTCCATTTTACATTAAAAAAAAATATGTGTGCTTTGTTTATATGTACAGGTTTAAAACGTACACATATAAAATGTATTGACTCAAAAAGGATTTTTTAAAACCAAAAAGAACTTTTATCAAGTAGTGCCATTGTTTGCAAACATAAACTAGAGAGATATAAATTAATCCATGAATATATGAATTAATCCATGCTCTTATCACTAAACTAGGGAGATGTGAATTAATCCATTCACTCAGCTCTCATGAGATATGAACAAGGCTCTAAACCCTGAAGTCGACATAGATAATGGATGTTACACATACATCAAGGATAGTGACTTATTTTAATTATTGAGGGAAGCGCACATGTGCCTGAATAAAATAGTTGTGAGAATACTTTTTTTCCATAATAATGGTTAATAGGCAGAATAGTTATTTCATCACAATGGTTAATAGGCATGTAATGAATCAGTAGGTTAAAGCATAAAATGTTGGATATATTTGAGTTTATATAAATTTTACTATATATATTCAGAATAAGTTAGAGATATTTCAAAATATAGAATGTGTTAGACGAGATAGAGATATTTCAAAATATAGAATGTGTTCGAGATATGTGAAAATGCAAAATATTTGAAAGTCATATTTTATTAATGTGGCTTATGATTTCCGTAGAACTTGTTAGTTATTATATCTTCCGAAAGGCAGTGTATATAGTATTCGATTTTCGTTGAATTCCTTAGTTTCTTAGTTGACTAAAAGTTTCAGCTATTTTACAAAGTTTTACATTACATTTTTTTTGTTTTTTTGTTTTCTTCTATATTTAAATTTATTTATCTTGTTTGCCATTAGTTATCAACTTGAAGTCTTATTGCGCAAGCGACGATGGATTTATTGGTATTGAGAAACACCTTAAATGACATTCTTGGTATTGATAAATATATTAAATGCCTTTTTCCACGTGTTTCTCAGCGTTCTCAACTAGATTCATATTTCTTAGTTGTTATGGAGTCCAAAGCTAATTTCTCACAATGTAATTCGGTGGACATCTATGTAATCATAACGAAACATTTAATTAAACCATATTTTATTTGAAATCCATAGATATAATCTTTTTAAACTATATTATATTTGAAATCGATAACTTTGTCACAATAAGCATATACTAGAGGGTGAGTGCACAAAGTTGAGGGTCTCTTTTGGTGCGTTAGATGCAATAGAAAACTGAAAAAATAGACATCCATCAACTTGCATGGATATGTTGAGACACTTACACAATGAATCTTGCGATGAGTAAAAAACAATAAAGGTAGAAAATTGAATAAACTTTCCAAATATATATATTTTTTCTATTTAAAATTATGTTAACTATCTAAAGTTAGATATTTTTCACGGGCACTTTTTATTTTTGGGACAAATTATAAGGTATTTTTTTTGTGGGTGCAGCGTCTAAGTGTCTAAATGATGGAATAAACTTACGAAAACTGGTATACATATAGAAAACATACAGTACTAGTGCATGACTATTTTTCCAATAATACAAATGATATTTTTTTTTTTTTTAATTATCTAAGAGATCAAACCTAGAAAATGGTACGTCAATTGTGGGTGCAGCGTTTGAATGTCTTAATACAATTATTTGAAAATGGGTTTTTTATAGCATGTAGAGGTTGGTTCTCTTTAGTGCACCATACAATTTTTTTTAAATGGTTGAGAAAGGAAAGAGATATGGACAAAACACTAACAATGTGTTTTTTGAGTTGATGAGTGATGACAGAAGATAAATAAGAAAAAAATGTGTATTCTTGTTAAAATTTACATATTTGGAATCTGCAAAAAAAACCATATATGTTTCTAAAATCTCATAAAAAAATGGAGGTGTGCAGCATAATCAGACGAACCGCTAAACACGAGCATATTGAAAATTTGGATATAATGTTGAATTAGCCATGTTTTATCATATGCCAAGGCATAGGCATGTTGAATCCGAAGCAAAGTATGAAGTAAGCATAAGAATTCCATGAAAGCATGGGTGGAGGCTCGGTATTATCATTTGGAGGGAATACATTTTTTAATTTAAACAAAATGGGAATGCATTTTATTGAAGAGAAATGAGAGCACATTTTAGTGAAGCAAAATGGGAGCATGTTTTAGTGAAGCAAAACGGGAGCGCGCTTTAGCTAATCAAAATGGGAGCGCATTTTTAAATACTACAATGAGTGCTTTTTTTTTCAATTATACCAATAATTTTATTATTTTATGTCCCCCCCCCTGACTCCCCTCTCCCTCCTAACTCTTACTAACCCCCCCTCCTCTCTCTCTTCCTAACACCCCACCACCCCATTCATTCTCGCTCTCTCTCTCTCTCACGCCTATGTCCCCCCTTACCACTAACACCTGTATGTCCCCTTCTCCCCACCCCT
>LPNX010529236.1:4691-42712 GCA_001517045.1 Pseudotsuga menziesii | reverse complement strand
GCTATGAGTTCATGGTTTAGCAGGAAACAGTCCAGTGTTTCTCTTAGCACGGTTGAAGCATAATACATAGCAGATTGCTCTACTAAGTTGTGAATCCATATGGATTCAGAAGATGATATCAGGTCTCTTTGACCTGAAGATGGATACTACAATGATTCTATGTGATAACCATAGTTTTGATGACAAAGAACCCTGTGTTCCGACATAACACATAGAAATCTGGTATTTCTACATACAAGATAAGATGCAGATGATGATACTGTAGATGCAGATGATGGTGATTCAGTATTTATATACTGAATATAGAGATGATGATGTTTCAGTATTCCCATACTAAAAATATATATGATGATGATTTCAGTATTCCCATACTGAAGATATAGATGATATTTCAGTATTTACATACTGTAGATGCAGATGATGGTGATTTTGTATTTCTATACTGAATATAGAGATGATGATGCTTTTAGTATTTCTATACTAAGGATATAGATGATGATGCTTTCAGTATTCACATACTGAAGATGTAGATGATGATGGTTTGGATGATGATGTACTGACGAAGTCTCTTCCTCGAGTAGAGTTCGAACACTTTTGAGACAAGCTCGGTGTTGTTCTGAAAGACCTTCCTCAAAATGGGGAGTAGTGATGTTGCAGTGGGATTGTATCATCCCTGGGTATTTTCCCTAAAGTGATCCGGAGACCTCGATCCTCGAGAATGAAGAGGGATTGTATCATCCCGGGACATCTGTCCATAATAGATCCGGTGACCTCGGTCCTCGAGAATGTGGTGGGATTGTATCATCCCTGGGCACTTTTCCTAAAGTGATCCGGAGACCTCAGTCTTCGAGAATGAAGAGGGATTGTATCATCCCGGGACATCTGTCCATAATAGATCCGGTAACCTCGGTCCTCAAGAATGTGGTAGGATTGCATCATCCTTGGACATCGTCCTAAAGTGATAGGGACTGATTCTCCCGTAATCAATCTGGTGGCTTCGGTCCTTGAGAATGTGGTAGGATTGCATCATCCTTGGACATAGTCCTAAAGTGATAGGGACTGATTCTCTCGTAATCAATCCGGTGACTTTGGTCGTCAAGAATGTGGTAGGATTGCATCATCCTTGGACATAGTCCTAAAGTGATAGGGACTGATTCTCCCGTAATCAATCCGGTGGCTTCGGTCCTCAAGAATGTAGTAGGATTGCATCATCCTTAGACATAGTCTTAAAGTGATAGGGACTGATTCTCCTGTAATCAATCCGGTGGCTTCAGTCCTCGAGAATGTGGTAGGATTGCATCGTCCTTGGACATAGTCCTAAAGTGATAGGGACTGATTCTCTCGTAATCAATCCGGTAAATTCAGCTATCGAGAATGTGGTGGGATTGTATCATCCCTGGACTTTAAGTCCAAAAGTGATCCAAAGACTTTTTGTCTTTGAGTTGTGGATTGTAGGTTGTTGCCGATGATGATGATGTTCTCTGATCGAAAGATCAGAAGTTGCTGATGATGATGATGTTCTCTGATCGAAAGATCAGAATATGATGATGATGATGTTTCTTTGATCGAAAGATTAGAAGTTGCTGATGATGATGATGTTCTTTGATCGAAATATCAGAATATGATGATGATGATGTTTTTTGATCGAAAGATCAAAATGCGATGATGATGATGATGTTTCTGATCGAAAGATCAGAATGTGATGATGATGATGTCGTATTATCAAAGTATGATGACGATGATAGATTAGAATATGATGATGAGTTGATGTTAGAGTATGATGATGTTCAGTTGATGATGTTTCTGATTGAAAGATCAGAGGCTAATGATAATGATGATTCTGATTGAAATATCAGAGTATGATGATGATGATATTTTGATGATGATGATGTTGATGTTTTGATGATGTTTTCATGATGATGTTTCTGATCGAAAGATCAGAGTATGATGATGATGTTGTTGCTGATCAAAAGGCCAAAGTGTTGAAGAAGATGTTGCTGATCGAAAGGTCAAAGTGTTGAAGATGATGTTGCTAATCGAAAGGTCAAAGTGTTGAATATGATGTTGCTAATCGAAAGGTCAAAGTGTTAAAGATGATGTTGCTGATAGAAAGGTCAAAGTGCTGAAGATGTTGCTGATTGAAAGGTCAAAGTGTTGAAGATGTTACCACTGATTGAAGAGTCAAGATGTTGAAGATGTTGCTGATCGAAGTAGTCAAAGTACTGATGATGCTGAAGACTAAATATTGAAGATGAAGACTACATGATGTTGAAAAGATTCCAATGATTTATAGATGTATCACCCTGATGACGTTGATGATGTCCTCTATCTCTCTCCTATTATTGTTGTTGTTGATGTTGTTATAGAATACCCTTCTCATTAAGGGGGAGTGTTGAAATATTGTAACTTCAAAGAGTATTCTATATGTATTTCTTTGTGTTCCCCAATGGTCCTACCGGGAGAACCACTTGTATTACTTTGTACCCCGATGCTCCTAATCGAAAGAACTAATAAGAGTCATGAGGCAGTCCCCTCTAATTGTAAAGGTGGGTCATTAGCACCCCAGTGTGGTTACTTGAGCCTACATGTGTAACTTGAGCCTACATGATTAACTCGAGCCTACATGACAAATGAGTTAACTTAAGTGAATGGATGAATATAAATAGAGGTGTAGTAGTCCTCATTTGCAACACACACTATCAATTGAGTAGTGCACTTGTGGAGGAGAGAAGTAGCTGGAGAAGGAGGAGGATCGGGTTTTTGATCTCCTTGTTGGTTTTACCTTTTTACCTTTTTGGGGCATCTATATTGAGGAATATTTTGTTGGGTTTTTCCCTTTAGGGTTTTCCTAGGATAAATCTGTGTTGTTCTTGTGATACTGTTTCTTTCAGTGATCCTGTTTATATGATTTTGTTATGAAAAATGAAATGATATACTGATGTCTTAGCTAAGCATATGAAAATTCAACACTTCATCATCATCATCATCATCATCATCATCATCACCATGACCATTGATCATCGATCGTGATCATCAACATCGCCATGATCATCATGATCATCTTCATCATCTTCATCTTGATCATCACCATCATCATCATCGTCATCATCATCATCATCATCGTCATCAACATGATCATCATCATCAACATCAATATCATCAACATCATCTTCATCATCATCATCATCATCATCATCATCATCAACATTAGCATCAACATCATCATCATGGCTCATCATCATCATCATCAACATCGCGATGATTATCATGATCATCTTCATCATTAACATCATCATCAACATCATCGTCGTCATCATCATCATCATCATCGCTATCGTCATCACCATCATCATCATCCTCATCCTCATCATCATCATCATCATCATCATCATAAACATCTTTATCATCCCCGACTTCATCATCAGCATCATCACCATCATCATCACCATGATCATTGATCATCGATAATCATCATCAACATCGACATGATCATCATGATCTTTATCATCTTCATCTTGATCATCATCATCATCATCTTCTTCTTCATCATCATCATCATCATCATCATCAACATCATTGTCATCATCATCATCATCATCATCATCAACATCAACATCAACATCATCATCATGACTCATCGTCATCATCACCAGGTCATCATCATTGATCATCGATCATCATCATCAATATCGCCATGATCATCTTCATCATCAAAATCATCATCAACATCATCATCAACATCATCAACATCATCGTCATCATCATCATCATCATCGCCATTACCATCATCATCACCATCATCATCATCCTCATCCTCATCATCATCATCATCATAAACATCTTCATGTTCATCATCATCATCATCATCATCATCATCAACATGATCATCATCATCATCGTCGTCGTCGTCGTCGTCATCGTTGTCATCATCTTCATCATCGTTGCCGTCGTCGTCATCGTCGTCATCATCATCATCATCACCACCACCATCATCACCACCATCGTCATTATCCTCATCCTCATGTCTCCCTAAACCTATGTCTCCCCTCTAACATGGCGCACACACACATCTATTTGATACACACACACACACATCCCTATGTCTCTCCTTACCACTAGCACCCCCTAACCTATCTTTCTAACACACACACACACACATCCCTATGTCTCCCCTTACCACTGGCACCCCCTACCCTATCTCTCTGGCACACACACACACATCCCTATGTCAGACCTTACCACTAGCACCCCCTACCCTATCTCTCTGGCACACACACACAAATCCCTATGTTAGACCTTACCACTAGCACCCCTTAACCTATCTCTCTGACACACACACACACACACATTTGTTTGTCTCCCATTACCACTAACACCCCCTAACCTATCTCTCTATCTCACACACACATATCCCCATGTATCCCCTTATTACACATCCCTAGAGTTGTAAAACAATATAGTTAGGTTGAAGAAAGGGGGGATGTTAAGGCGCAAAGACTAAGGGAGTGCTTGTTAATTCCCCCTAAACCTTGAATGATCCGTAAACACATTTTCATAGGTTTGACAGTCCCCACGCAAATTCAAGTTACAGACAGTGCATGAACATTATCTTCTTCGTCATATTTTCACACAAACTTGTTTTGTGAATCAAGCATCTCCACTACAAGTTTCTAAGTATTGCTTGGAGGATGGTATAAATTGAGGAGCAAGAAATAAAGAATGAATTGAGCAAGAAAGAATCCATTAATTGAGCAAGGATCCACATAGAGCATCTCCACCATTGTTTTTCTTGCAATTGAGGAGCTAGCAAAGGAAACATTAACTTGGTCACTGTGGTGGAGTATGTAGACACAATTGAGCAAGAAAAAACCAAGTTTGGAGAATTTCCCATTGAGGAGCACCATACAACATTTCTACCATTGTTTTTCGTGTAATTGAGGAGCTAGAAAAGGAAATGTATTCTTTCCAATCTTCCCCCAAGCTCAAGAGTATGTAGACATAATTTCTCAAGAAAGAAACCAAACTTGGGGAATTTCCCATTGAGGAGCACCATAGAGAATCTCTACCATTGTTTTTCTTGGAATTGAGGAGTTAGCAAAGGAAACATTCTTCCCAATCTTCCCCCTATCTTGAGTATCTAGACACAATTGAGAAAGAAAGAAACCAAGCTTGGGTAGTTTCCCATTAAGGATCTAGCAAAGGAAACCATATATATCATTGATCATTTTAGTCATGGGAAATTCATGCAATTGAGCAAGAAAATCAGCAAGGAAGCAGATACCCAATGAAATCCTTGAAGAAATTAGTGAGAAGAAAAGAAATGACATCACCAATCGAAGACACTCTATGGACACTCAACCAATTCTGGTTCTTGAGGATGCCATAGTTCTTCCTACCAATCCACATCAAGAAAGAGAAAAGCATTTTCTTGAGGGGCCTTTAGTCACCATATCAGTAGAAGAACGAGCACTGCATGGCACTGATCAATGAGTAAAACGTAGGTGCACATCAAGGCCACCTAAAACCTTTGTAGATTTAGTTGAATGTGGGTATACACGTGACGAAGTTAGAGAGAAATTGAATGCCGAAGGTATGCTCGAAGAATACAATGTTGTTCAGACCACTCAAGAGGATTTCCAATTGCCACCATCCGACCGTCAGGAAGACACAGAAGGACATGAAGCTCATGTTCAAACACCAGACCGACTGGGCGATATGGTACAGGGTGCAATTCCAACCTCCCTACCTCCATTAGCAACTTCACGCCGAAGAACTCCAAAACGTATACAAATCGATGAAAGTCTCATTGGTTCGCTTGAAGGTACGTTGTCTAAATGCAGTATTGCATATCAAGCTCAACAGATACTTGTCAACTATTTTGATTCTAAATGTGATGGAGATAAATGTAGATTATTTATATCGTTGTTAAAATCTAGGTCTATGACTGTTGTTAGGAAAAACTTAAGGATAAAGATGATAACCAGTTCTGAACCAAGTTCTTATGCTGTCAAAATTTTGGTAGATGCATTTAGTAATATTGGAAAGAAATATCGTTCAAAGGATCGCAATGCAGCTCGCCGTGTGTTGTCACAATCAATCGTGAACAAAAGCTCCAGGGCCCATCGCCTTCTTAAGCCTACATCCAAACTTGTAGGATTGGATATCAAAGCACTCCGTAGGTATTGTTCTAGAAGAGAACAACTTGTCTCTGGTGAAACATATGTCTGGTCCTTCGTTGGCAGGTTGCCACGCTTCGATATGAAGCTCATTGATGCGGTAAATGGAATAGTGCAAGAGTTTTGGTGTGAGAATAGTAGAACTTCATTCAACCAAAACGATGTACTAAAAGTAAGAATGGGTGCAAGGGATCATGACACCCACATTACACATTTTCTTGACATGAGACAAAAATAATTATATGAGAGATTTAGGCATGAACATAATGAATTTAACATGGGCCAAAGATCCTTCGAGAAATTCAAACCATGGTATGTTAAAATAAACATAACTCGTAACACATGTTGTTGTCGATATCACATTGAGTACGCTTATTATTATGACACATATAAACATGTATTGCGTGTTTTGCATAACACTCTTGTATAGGGATGCTCAACTACATTGCCACCGACATCATCTAGAGAGTTTATCCATAGAATCTTGTGTAGAAGGATAGAAGGTTGCACATTTTATCAAAGGCCTTGTGTAGATGGGACATGCCCAAGGCGTGGTGGAATGGAATTTTTAGACAAATGCATACATGTCACCAATGAGCATGAACTTGGGAGACATGAAGTGAACTTGCAGTCATTCAAATATGTCATCTATGATATCAGTGGAGAAAATGAAAGGAAAAAAATACAATTGGTCACCTCTCAGGTTAGCAATGAGTTCCTGAATAGTATTTTTTCCTTCACCTATTTCTACTTCATATATGTAACAACTTATTGATCTGTACATCTTCATTGTCGATCTACCAGGTACTGGTATGCAACTTCACGGAGGAATTCTTTGAAAAGACACAACAGTATATAAAGCATGTACATGTGGCTTGTTGGAAAGATGAGCAGTTTAGAGCGTGCAGGGATACATTTCCTATTGGAACTATATTATCAGTGGTCGATTTTGCAGAAAAACTACACTCTTCAACCACAGAACGAGATTCAGAGTCAATATTATCAATCAGATCATGTCAAAATAATGGTCCATATCACCTATAGACATGGGGCAGATAGTACTGAAAAGAACAGGGTTATATTCAAGGAGTATCACTTTTACATAAGTGATGCAGGTTTCATGACTTGGCTTTTGTACAACACAACTTTCAATTGTTCTACAAACACTTGAAGGATAAAAATATACAGATGGAACAACATTGGATTTGATCTGATGGTTGTGTGGGGCAATTCAAAAATTTATGTGTCTTCCAATGGTTGTGTATTCTCCACAAGAAGCACAAGGTGCCACATATTTGGAACTATTTTGAGACGAGACACAGAAAAGGGGAACATGATGGAGCAGGTGCATGCATCAAGACTGCATTATGTAGGCAAGATATGAAATTCATAACTATTTCGCTCATTCGAGATGCAAAGACCATTGTTGCATCGTGTTCTTCAGTGATGGGGCAGGGAGCTAGAAGGCAAGAAGACCAATCATCTCAAAAATCACATGTACATAGATATTTTTGGGAGGTGGTCGAGGTAGATCGATCACACCTATATGAGTGCAAGACCGTCTAAGGAACTCGTGCATTCCATTCAGTTAGGATGTCAGACAATGCTATAGTTGAAATGTGGACAAGAAAACTATCTTGTTTTTGTTATCCATGTAGCAGTGGTGAATGGGACAACTGTGAATCCACAGATTGGGTTGACAACTGGGATCGTGTATCACTCCCCATTGGTCGACAAATAACTTCATAATTATCCCAGTTGGAGGATGACCAGTCGAGTATTTCACATGACTATGACCACATTTCAGATCTCATACAACTAGGTTTGACTATTATGTTGATCACTTTGAAATGTTTGATGACTAGTTGTGTTTAGTTAGCTGACTCCTAGATATGCACTTTATTTTATGCAGGGCACATATACGTAGTGGTTTCCTCGAGAGACAATGAATGGCACATTGACTACTGGCACGTTGCTTGGATTGGAAGTAGAACCTCATTGTCTCATTAAGTGACTCTGAGGGCAATGATTTTCCAATTGGGTCGATGGTTATCAAAGGAGAATATTTGACACAGGTTTCCCATGCACAAAAGAAAAAAGGTTATGTATTTGAAGATTATATACCAGATCAAATTGTATACCATTATACAAACTTAGTTATTGGCACAAACCTCCAACTGCAAACAATCCCAAACAAGAACTCATCAAATTCATGATACTTGTTTCCTTACTTCGAGCACGAGAGGCTAAAGGATACCATTGCTATTATAGGTGATCCCGATGTTCTAGTCGAATGACCATAGGTAGGTAGTTAGGTATGTGGTAGTCATATATTTTGGTTTCATGGTCTCATTGATTAAATTTACAGTTTGATACATTGAGCACTTGATAGATTGATAAATTCAATAGACTTCTACAATGGATTTGTTGTATTATATTGATACTTATATGACTCATTCCTTATAGCCCAAGACCATTATCTACCACTTTATCTGGGATATGTGTATTGCATTTGCCTTGAATCTCGAAGTTGATCCTATAAGGACATCTCCTTGAATTTGATAATTATCTCCTTCACTCTGATAATTTGTTTCTCCATGGGAAGCCCTAAACACACTTGCATGACCCACCGAAAGCCCTTTTTGATGCACGGTCTCCATTCTATGCCCCAGGTAGGGATTCAACCGGTGTCCCTGAAATCCTGTAGGAGGTGGGATTCAATGTGTGATAGAATGATGGTCGTTTCTCAGATCGACAAACAATAAGCTCTGTTGGATTCAAGACATCGAGATAGTGCTATGGGAGGCCCTCTAATCTGGTTCCATGGACAAGGGATCATTTTTGGTCAATTTTAGGAACTAGGGTTTTGCTCAGTAAGTGAATGTGAATTTTTTGCACATGGGGGTCAAATTCGCATATTGCTTGACCATGAACGTGTGGCCAACATTCCCACATGGAACCTGGCTAAACACGCTTACACAACCCACTGGAAGCCCTTTTTGATGCATGGTCTCCATTCTATGCCCCAAGTAGGGATTCAACAGGTGTCCCTGAAACCCTGTAGGAGGTGGGATTCAATGTGCAATAGAATGATGGTCCTTTCTCGGATCGATGAAGAATTGGCTCCATTGGATTCAGGACATCGGGATAGTGCTATGGGAGGCCCTCTAATTTGGTTCCATGGACAAGGGATCATTTTTTGGTTAATTTTAGAAACTAGGGTTTTGCTTAGTAAGTGAATGTGAAAATTTTGCAGATGGGGGTCAAATTCGCATATTGCTCGACTGTGAACGTGTGGCTAGAGTTCCCACATGGAACTTTCCTAAACATGCTTGCATGACCCACCTAAAAGCCTTTTTGATGCACGATCTCCATTATATGCCTTGGGTAGGGATTCAACAGTTGTCCCTGAAAGCCTGTAGGAGGTGGGATTCAACGTGCGATAGAATGATGGTCATTGCTCAAATCGGAAAACCATCAGCTCCGTTGGATTCAATACATTGGGATAGTGCTATGGGAGGCCCTCTAATTTGTGTCCATGGACAAGGGATCATTGTTTTGTTCAATTTTATAAACTAGGGTTTTGCTCAGTAAGTGAATGTGAAATTTTTACACATGGGGGTCAAATTCGCATATTGCTCAACCGTGAATGTGTGGATAGTGTTCCCACATGGAACCTGCCTAAACACACTTGCATGACCCAACGGAATTCCTTTTTGATGCACGGTCTCCATTCTATGCCCCGGGTAGGGATTCAACAGGTGTCCCTGAAATCCTGTAGGAGGTGGGATTCAACGTGCCATAGAATGATAACCATTGCTCGGATTGACGAACAATCGGCTCCGTTGGATTCAGGACATCGGGATAGTGCTAGGGTGTCCCTTTAATCTGGGTCCATGGACAAGGGATCATTTTTTCGATCAATTTGGAAACTAGGGTTTTGCTTAGTAAGTGAATGTGAAATTTTTGCACATGGCGGTCAACTTTGCATATTGCTCGATTGTGAATGTGTGGCTAGTGTTCCCACATGGAACATGCCTAAACATGCTTGCAAGACCCACTGAAATCCCTTTTTGATGCACGATTTCCATTCTATGCCCCAGTTAGGGATTCAACAGGTGTCCCTGAAAGCCTATAGGAGGTGGGATTCAACGTGCCATAGAATGATGGCCATTGCTTGGATCGACGAACCTTTGGCTCTGTTGGATTCAAAACATTGGGATAGTGCTAGAGTGTCCCTCTACTATGGGTCCATGGACAAGGGATCATTTTTTTGTCAATTTTGAAAACTAGAGTTTTTCTCAGTAAGTGAATGTGAAATTTTTGCACATGGGGGTCAAATTCGCATATTGCTCAACCGTGAACATGTGCCTAGCATTCCCACATGGAACCTACCTATACATGCTTGCACGACCCACTGGAAGCCCTTTTTTATGCATGGTTTCCATTCTATGCCCCGGGTAGGGATTTAACAAGTGTCCCTAAAAGCTTGTAGGAGGTGCAATAACGTGCCATAGAATGCTGACCGTTTCTCAGATCGATGAACTGTCGCTCCATTGGATTTAGGACATTGGGATAGTGCTAAGGTGGCCCTCTAATATGGGTCCATGGACAAGGGATCATTGTTTGGTCAATTTTGGAAACTAGGGTTTTGCTAAGTAAGTGAATGTCCAATTTTTGCACATAGGGGTCAAATTCACATATTGCTCGACTTTGAATGTGTTCCTATCATTCCCATATGGAACCTACATAAACATGCTTGCAAAACCCACCGAAAGCTCTTTTTGATGCACGGTCTCCATTCTATGCCCCGGGTAGGGATTCAACAGGTGTCCCTGAAAGCCTGTAGGAGGTGGAATTCAACGTGGCATAGAATGATGACCATTGCTCAGATCGACGAACCGTCAGCTCCGTTCAATTAAGGACATCGGGATAGTGCTAGGGTGGACCTTTAATCTAGGTCCATGGACAAGGGATCATTTTTTCGGATAATTTTGGAAACTAGGGTTTTGCTCAGTAATTGAATGTGAAATTTTTGCACATGGGGGTCAAATTCGCATATTTCTCGATCGTGAATGTGTGGTTAGCATTCCCACATGGAAAATGCCTAAAAGCACTTGCACAACCCTCTGAAATCCCTTTTTGATGCACGGTTTCCATTCTATGCCCCGATTAGGGATTCAACAGGTGTCCATGAAAGCCTATAGGAAGTGGGATTCAACGTGCCATAGAATGATGACCATTCCTCGGATCCACAAACCGTTAGCTCTGTTGGATTTAGGACATCGGGATAGTGCTAGAGTGGTCCTCTACTTCGAGTCCATGGATAAGGGATCATTTTTTTGGTCAATTTTGGAAACTAGGGTTTTGCTCAGTAAGTGAATGTGAAATTTTTGCACATGGGGGTCAAATTCGCATATTGCTCGATCGTGAATGTGTGGCTAGTATTCCCACATGGAAACTACCTAAACATGCTTGTACAACCCACTAGAAGCCATTTTTGATGCACGATTTCCATTCTATGCCCTGGGTAGGGATTCAACAGGTGTCCCTAAAAGCCTGTAGGAGGTGGGATTCAACGTGCCATAGAATGATGACCATTGCTCGGATCGACGAAACTTCAGCTCCATTGGATTCGAGAAATCAGGATAGTGCTAGGATGGCCCTCTAATATCGGTCCATGGATAAGGGAGCATTTTTTCAGTCAATTTTGGAAACTAGGGTTTTGCTCAGTAAGTGAATGTCCAATTTCTGCACATAGGGGTCGGTTTTGCAAATTCCTTGGCTGTGAACATGTGGCTAGTGTTCCCACATGGAACTTTCCTAAACACGCTTCCATGACCCATCAGAAGCCCTTTTTGATGCATGGTTTCCATTCTATGCCCCGGTTAGGAATTCAACAGGTGTCCCTGAAAGCCTTTAGGAGGTGGGATTCAACGTTCCATAGATTGGTGACCATTGCTCGGATTGAAAAACCGTCAGGTCCGTTGGATTGAGGAAATTGGGATAGTGCTAGAGTGTCCCTCTACTCCGGGTCCATGGACAAGGGATAATTTGTTTTGTCAATTTTGTAAACTGGGGTTTTGCTCAGTAAGTGAATGTGAAATTTTTTCACATAGAGGTCAAATTGAAGGTGATTGTAGATATTCCCCTCTTGAAAAAATACTTGTTGCAAACTATTATTCCATGTGCAGCTGTCAAGAATTATGTTACCTATTGTGAGGTGTTGAAATTGACTTATTTCCCATCATAGTCAAGCAAGAAATATTTTTTGTTTTTGTTTTAATCAAGGCAAAAGGAGTTGTCAATCTCTATGTGGAGGTGAATTGATCTTAGGATCTCATATCATTCCTGAGACTAGAAACTCAAAAGAAGGTTGTTTCCCATATTAATTTAGCTAGGTCATCCCAGAGATGTGAGCATTTGTATGATGAAATGCAAGGGAAGACAATGCCATTATGTCAGTAACCATGTAATCGAACATGTTTATGTTTAGAAACAAGTGGCCAATCTATTATGTTTATCTTCATGCTACGAATGTTTGAATAATACTTCATAAACATGAATTTATAAAACAAGATTCCGAATAGTACTTCTCTAATCAATTTAAACTATAATAAAATCGCACATAACTTTCGTCTCTTTCAAAGTTGTTACTCGAGGCCATTCATCAAACGCCATGTACATTAACAAAATGATGAAATAATGTGCAGGATATAGTCATAACCATTATTTTGAATCAACCTTATAATACTTGGATACTTTTAGGTTTGATGTGTATCCCATGTATTCGTTAGATGAAAGACATCATGCCAAACACTAATTTTATTTATGTAGACCACACAGGTGCATCACTTAGGTGTGTCAGCTTCGTGCATCCTTTAAAAGTTTGTTAGATTGTTATGTGGGTAAAGTTCTTTTGTATTCCACTAAGTTGGATCAGTTGCTTAGCTGTGCTAGGTGCTTATGTGTATAAGGTATGTTCCATCTTTGTGAATACAATTTAACATTGTTAATATAACATTGTATATGCAATTGGATTGTGGTAAAAAACAATTAAAATGTACATTTTTTTCATTATGTAATATTGTAATTGTGCATTGTTCTCAATTTTATAACTGATATCTCCATGCAATCATACAATCTATAAAAAATTGGGAACATTACACATAGAAACATTATTGGCCACACGTGTATAATCACACTTACATGTGCAAACAAAAGTACATCTGTCCTGGACTGCGCCCCTACAGTCTAACTCCGGAATGTACATAAAAATACATATTTGTCCTGGACTAACACATCAAAAATCTAACTTTCTCTTGTTTTTCCCAGACCCTGATGCTTTTTGCTTCTGTCTACAACCACTGTGCATCTCTGGCAACTGCAAATCAATGACAATATTTCATGATCATGTAACTGAACTAGTACTATCCAGCAATAACAAAGTTTGAAAATTTAAAATATGACTCAATTGTAAATAAAACAAAGACTCACTGCATCCATCGGGGGTATAGGTGCCTCTGGTGTCCTCCTTATTAATGTAATTGTAACTTCGGAATGTATTCACTTGTATTTCTCATTTATTGTAACCCGATGTTTATTTCAGGATGTTCTTGTGTCATGTCATGCCCCGATGTTTCGATCGGGAGAATCAATAATGTAAACAAGTCATGTCAAGTCATTATGGGTAACCCTCCTATTGTATAAGGGTTAAAGTCCCCGCAGTTCTGAGGCACTAGGGTTATTAGGCTCTCCTAGTGAGGTTGGCCCTAGTAGGGTTTTAGTCATGTCGGGATTAGTATAAATAGAGAGCTGGACTCTCTATTTAACACATATCTCATACACACTCAAGTGTAGCGCATAGTTGAGGAAGAGAAAGACATTGGGGCAAGAGGAAAGAGCTTACTACTGTTGGGAGATTGTCTTACTGTTTTTGGGTTTCACTTTGGTGTTGATTCTATCTCAGAGGAAGTTGCAGGGTTTTCTCCATTTATGGTTTCCTTGAGGAAAAACACTGTGTTCATTGTCTCTTGTGTTTGATTGCTGTGCTTGTTGTTCTCTCAGTTTAAATATCCTAATGATATGCTAGCTTAATGTTGAAGAAACTAACATGGAATCAGAGCTAACCTGAGAAGAAGACACTGTGCAGCTGCGCGAACTAGGGATTCCTATTTTGTGGATCTCTCTCCACAGATTTTCAGCAAAATAAGGGTGGAATAACTCTCCTCCCTAGGGTGCATCTTTTGTCGAAGCAGAATCCAATTCTGAGGTTTTTCAGTTTTGGACCCAACACTACTGCTGGAAATTAGGGCTTTTCATAGAAGAGGAATTTTTCAGTGAGCCCAGGCCTGGATTGATCTCCTTCCCAAAATCAAAGTTAGGGATCAATTTCAAAGAATTTGGTTGGACAAAACTCCAGGAAAAGCAAAACCCTAATCTGCTCCTGAACCAGTACTACAGGATTTCAGCTTCAAATCTAGATCCGACAACTTGACCTAGTAAGATCTAAATATTTTGTATTTCCATTTGAGGTTCTCAGTTAAGATGTCTCATCATACCAAGCTTGATGAAAATCTTGAGGGAGCTGATAACTTTCGAGCTTGGAAGTATAGGATCTCCTTGGTCCTGGAAGAAAATGAGTTGGACACCTATATCCAGGAGGAGTTTCCAATTCCAGAGGGAGATGAGGCCAAGGCCTTACATAAGAAGAAGTTGGTTATGGCAAAGAGGATCATTGCAGATTCTATCAAGGATCACCTCATTCCATAGGTGTCCTCCCTCAAGAAACCTAAATCCATGTTTGATGCCCTAACCAAATTGTTTGAAGGGAAGAACATCAATCAGAAGATGACTCTAAGGAACCCGTTGAAGAATGTCAAGATACAAAATGAGGAGACCATCCAATCATACTTCACAAGGGTCTCCCAGATCAAAGAACAACTAGAAGCTGTAGATGAAGAAGTGGAGAATGCAAAAATTGTGATGACAACATTGAATGGCCTCCCTAGGTCATGGGATTCTTGTTAGGATTATTAATCCTCCCTTCTCCAAATTTGATCATATGTCTAAATTGGGAGTCATGTCTAAATCGGGAGTCCATCCAGTCTATTTATAGTCATTAACACCATTGGGTCCACTTGACCTAATTGGGGCACATGTTTCAGTTACTAAAGTGTGGGGAACACTAATTGAGGCTCACTGCCACTGATTGCACTTGATTGCATCAGTTTAGGAGCCTCCTAGACCAATACCTACAATTTAGGAAGCCACTGGGAGTGCCGAAACCAACCAAGGTCATTTCACTTTAGTTAATGACTAGTCAAGCTAAGTTAGGAGTCAGTTACATTTAGGTCTAGTCCTCTACATTCAGTTAGCGCTAGGTTTACTTGACTGAACACATGTGGGGCGCATTTCTCACCTGCCACAGTCAGTTAACCTTAGTCAACACTGAATGTAACACTTGATTTGTGTTTTAGAGCTCCGATGAACTCTGGTTATGGTTTAGACAAGGTCAGTTAACTATTGAGTCCTCTGATAGTGATTTAGACAAGGTCTTGGTTACCTACAGTCAAGTAGAGTCTAATCAATTCGAACTTCCTCATGTGGATTCGAATTGCTTGTGGCTATTAAATCCATTTTACTTCATTGTAATTATCATCGAATTACTTTTTGATTAATGAAAGCATTCACAGCTGCAAGCCTTTTTTTTGCACTGTTTCATTCTTCAATTGCTGAGTAAATTATGAGATCCACTTTGTGAGTTGTGTATTTGTCTACAGATCTATGTGCTCAAATTTACATGGTATCAGAGCCTCGGTGGACAAGACTCCTCTCCTCCTCAAATCTCCAACCGGATCATTTTTTTGGGGCAAATTGCTCCTTCCAGTACTGCACCAGAAGCAGAGAATTTATCACTTAATATCCCAAGTTAGGAAATTGTTGATCAAGCTTGCTTGATCAACTATGCTAGGTGTGAAGGAAATTCCAAAGTGCATATTGTCAAACTTACTTTGTATGTTTTATTGTGTGACAGGTTATCATATTTTCTTACATCATTCGCTACAAGCAACCTCTTCTTCTCACTGCATTTGCTACAGCAGCTCAGTCTTTCTTATTACATTCAAAATGGCTCATCCAGTGGAGCTTCTCACTCCCTTCAACTATCACCAGTGGAAGGATGACATGAGAGTGTTGCTTCGCACCAAGCATCTCTTCAGACTCATAGAAGAAACAGAGGAAGAGCTAGAATCAGATAAAGACAAAGCTAAGTACATGAACAGGCTTGATTCAGCCATTGGACTCATTCTCTCCTCAGTCTCTAGAGATCTTCGATTTCACATCCAAGACTTGGACACTCCAAAGGAACTTTGGGACAAGCTTGCTTCCTTATTTGATAAGCATGGTGAGATGAGGATCCATTAGCTAGAAAATGATCTGATTACTCTTAATCCATCCAATTTCGAATCTCTAAATGAATTCTTCTCAAAGTTCAAGAACCTGATATATCAGTTGAAGCAATGCAAAGTGAAGAAGGATGAAGATCAACTCATCGTTGCCATTCTCACAAAGCTCAATGCAGACTACTCAATCTTTGTATCCACCTTCCAAATAGTAAGGCTCACTACTCCAAATTGGAATATGCCCACTCTTAATGCCTTCATCCAATCTCTTATTTCTGAGAATGATAAATTGATCCAAATGGGGATCATTCGATCTCCCAAAGATCTAGCTCTAGTTACAAGAGGAGATAAGGTATCAAATGACAAAGGAAAGTAAAGAGATGAGTCCCCTATGAAGAAAGAGTAGTCAAAAGAACCTTCAGGTTCGAAGAGAAGCAAGAAGAATGGCAAAGGCAAGGTCCTTTGCTCTTACTGTGGAAGTGGCTTCCATTCAGAAAGCTCCTATATGAGAAGACAACTTGATGAAATGGCCCTTCTCTTGAAAAAGCACAACATTTCTGTACCTGCTAGTGCAAGGAAGGAAGACTCTGAAGAAGAAGAAGAAGAATACCAAAGGAAAGGACATGCACTGAAGGCTTGCTGCACATCAACACCTGTCTTCCTCATTGATTCTGGAGCTTCCAACCATATGGCTGCATCCATAGAGTCATTCTCTTCTTATCAGTCCTTTGATGGTCCTAGTATTCATATGGGCAATAACAGTGAAGTCAAAACAAAAGGGAAGGGCTCTATCCAACTTGAACATGGAAGTTTAAAAGATGTGCTATTTGTTCCCTCCCTAGCTTCAAACTCGTTATTTGTCTATCAGATGACCCATACTAGATCTCCAAAGCGAGTGATATTTGGTCCTAACTCAGTGGAGATCACAGATATCTCTACTGGGAGCATCATAGCAAAGGGTACTGCAAATCATGCTTCAAAAGCATATGAGTTCTCACATTTCATGGCTCCTTCAGAACCAGTGCACTCTCAGCAGCCACCTGCAAGGGAAGGTAAAATCATTGCATCTACTTCTTTTACAGCTTCTACTAGTATTGCAAATCCATCTATATCAGTTTATGACATTGAGATTCAGGGTGACTCAGATCTAGATTCAGTCCCTACTTCCAAACTGGAAGCTAGGAAGATGACTGGAAACTCACCTGACACTCAGAAAGGAAAGACTCTTGCACTATGTCATGCTATTTTACCTCCTTTAGGGAGATGCAATAGACTTCCTGTAAGATGCAATATGGCAAAGGCTCAGTCTTACTACATTTAGAAGAATGGATATGATCATACACCTCTTCATTCAGCAAGAGGCAAAGGTTACATTCCTCCTTCCTCCCATCATCATTTTTGGAGAAGAAGGAGAAGTCTACATGCCAGGCCCCAGAATACCTGTGCACATCACACCATGCATGCTGCTTCACTACCTCACAGAGATGAAAATTGCAGCAACATATTTTCAAGTTTTTCAAACTTGAGACCTGATTCTACCTGCTTAGCTAGAGGGAGGGCTTTTTTCCCATGTGGTTTTTTCCCCAGTTCCTTGTATTAAGCAGTTACTTTATTTTACTTGATGTAATGGGTGACCTATGTTCTTAGTTACCAGGGCCCACAGTTTGTCCAAGTTAGCATTCAGGGGGGGTGTTAGGATTATTAATCCTCCCTTGTCCAAATTTGGTCATATGTCTAAATTGGGAGTCCGTCCAGTCTATTTATAGTCATTAACACCATTGGGTCCACTTGACCTAATTGGGGCACATGTTTCAGTTACTAAAGTGTGGGGAACACTAATTGAGGCTCACTACCACTGATTGCACTTGATTGCATCAGTTTAGGAGCCTCCTAGACCAATCCCTACAATTTAGGAAGCCACTTGGGGTGCCGAAACCAACCAAGGTCATTTCACTTCAGTTAATGACTAGTCAAGCTAAGTTAGGAGTCAGTTACATTCAGTTCTAGTCCTCTACATTCAGTTAGTGCTAGGTTTACTTGACTGAACACATTTGGGGTGCATTTCTCACCTACCACAGTCAGTTAACTTTAGTCAACACTGAATGTAACACTTGAGTTGTGTTTTAGAGCTCCGATGAACTCCGGTTATGGTTTAGACAAGGTCAGTTAACTACTGAGTCCTCCGATAGTGATTTAGACAAGGTCTTTGTTACCTACAGTCAAGTAGAGTCTAATCAATTCGAACTTCCTCATGTGGATTCGAATTGCTTGTGGCTATTAAAGCCATTTTACTTCATTGTAATTATCATCGAATTACTTTTTGATTAATGAAAGCATTCACAGCTGCAAGCCTTTTTTTTGCACTATTTCATTCTTCAATTGCTGAGTAAATTGTGAGATCCACTTTGTGAGTTGTGTATTTGTCTACAGATCTATGTGCTCAAATTTACAATTCTTTCATCCAAGGAATTTGTGCTAGGAAGAAGTTGGACAAGTTCAACAGACTGTGGGAAGAATGCTCTCAAGAAGAGGCTCAGATAGAAGCTCGAGAAGAAAAGACGGGAAATGAATATCAAGCTCTCACAGTACACTTAAGGAAAGGAAGAAGGAAAAAGCATCATCACCAAGGTAAGCATTCTCATCATAAAGGTTCATCTAAACTCAGATGTTATACATGTGATGAAATAGGACACTTTTCTAGAAATTGTCCCATGAATAAGAATGGATCCAAGAAGAAGAAGAACTCCAAAAGAAATCATCATGCTCATGCTGTTGAGGATGATGATCCTCCAAGGAAGAGAGTAAAGCAAGAAAGTGAAGACTCTTCAAGTGAGGATTAATATGTTCTGATTTCCGCTCTCACGGGAACTGTCACTCATGGAAGCAAAGATTGGATTATTGACAGTGGGGCTTCCAAACACGTGATAGCTTTCAAAGAATCCTTTGAGAAACTATCCGAACATAACTCACCCCATAAGGTGAAGCTAGGAGATGACTACCAATATCCAATAAAAGGTAGTGGTGAATCCTCCTACAAGCTAGACTTTGGAAAGTCTATAAAAATGAAGGATGTTCTATTTGTACCAAGACTCAAGAAGAACCTTCTCTCCATATATGCATTGGATGCAAAAGGCATGAGGGTTGCATTTATAGATGGCCAAGTTATCATGTGGCCAAGAGGAAAGACTATTGACGATGCAATAGTGATTGGAGAACAAGAAGTAGGCTTACACAAGCTGAAGGGCCATTCAGAACAAGCTATGGTCCATGACACAGTAGAGCCAAATGAACTATGGCATAGAAGGCTTGCACATGTGCATTACAGAGAACTACCACTTGCAAGCAAAATTGTTGAAGGTCTTCCAGAAATTCAAGCAAAACATGAAGGGGTCTGCAAAGGATGTGCAAAAGGGAAGAATACAAAGAATACATTTCCAAGTAGCGAGAGAAAGGCAAAAGGAATTTTGGAAATCATCCACTACAATGTATGCGGTCCAATGTCATCAAGTTCACTAAGCGGATATGTATACTTTGTTTCTTTCATTGATGACTTTTCTAGGAAGACATGGATTTACTTCATGAAGAACAAAGATGAAGTGTTCAGGAAGTTCAAGGAATTCAAAGCCTTGATCGAGAACCACACAGAAAAGAATATCAAGACCTTTCGATCAGATAATGGCAGAGAATTCACATCAAATGAATTCAATGACTTATGCAAAGAATCAGGGATTAAGAGGGAGTTTTCCACTCCTTACAATCCACAACAGAATGGGGTTGCAGAAAGGAAGAATAGAACTATCATGGAAGCTGCAAGAGCAATGCTTCATGATTAGGATCTTCCTATGCATCTATGGGTAGAAGCAGCTAGAACTGAGTTGTATGTACAGAACCGTACTCCACAAAAAGTACTCGAGAATAAGACTCCTAAAGAAGTCTTCTCCAACAAGAAACCAGAAGTTAGCCATCTCAGAATATTCAGTTGTCCAGTGTACATACACATACCAAAAGAGAAGAGAACAAAACTAGATCCTTCAGGAAAGAAGGGTATATTTGTGGGATACTCTGAAAGCTCGAAGGATTACAGAATATACTTCCCAGGATACAAGAATATCGACATCAGCAGGGATGTAACATTTGATGAAGACACAACTTACAACAAATCCAGAAAGAGACCTGCTAAAGAACCTAAAGAATTCGAAGCTCCCGGAATTCATGATACAACCATGAATGAATAAATTCAAGAAGAAGATCGAGAATTTGAAGAACCACAAAGACCTGTAGATCCACCTCAAGAGAAGAATCCTCATAAGAGGAAACCTGCTTAGGTATGAGAAATTATCCAAGGTGCGGAAAGATATGGGGCTCCAGAAGAAAATCACAGAGAAAGAAAGAGAACTAGATCTTGCTTCGGATATGTAGCCTTACTATGTGACTTTATCAAAGAAGAACCTTCCAGTTATGAAGAAGCGGTAGAACGGAAAGAATGGAAGGATGCGATGATCGAAGAATATCAATCAATCATGAAGAACGATGTTTGGGATGTTGTCCCAACACCAGAAGGGAAGTTAGTTGTAACTTCCAAATGGATCTACAAGATCAAGCATGCTGCGGATGGTAGCATAGAGAAATATAAGGCAAGATTTGTGGCTCGTGGCTTCTCACAAAAGGAAGGAATAGACTATGAAGAAACCTTTTCTCTTATAGCCAGATACACTTCCATCAGATCAGTACTTGCTTTGGCTGCAGTAATGAAATGGAAGATACACCAAATGGGTGTCAAGACTGATTTCTTGAATGGTGTAGTGGAAGAGGAAGTGTATGTAGAACATCCGCTCAATTTTGAGACACATGACAGGGAGTCTCATGTGTGTAGACTGAAGAAATCCCTATATGGTTTGAAATAAGCACCCAGGACATGGTACGGCAGAATTGACAGTTTTCTATCCAGTTTGGGCTTTACCAAGAGTAAAGAAGATTCCAACCTTTACTACAAGGTTGAAGATGGCAACCCAGTGATGCTTCTACTGTATGTAGATGATCTGTTTGTAACAGGTATGGATGGGTTGATTGCTGATACGAAGAGAAAGCTTGCTGCTGAGTTCGAAATGAAGGACTTGAGTATGATGCATTATTTTCTAGGTATGGAGGTGTGGCAGAATTCAGATGGAATCTCCCTTGGACAAGGAAAGTATGTAGTAGAGATCCTGAAGAGGTTTGGGATGATAGACTGCAAGGCTATGGCCACACCTATGTCATCGAACCTGAAGCTATTGAGCGATTCTTTATCAGAGACAGTTGATGCTACGATGTATCGCCAGATGATTGGGTCCTTGATGTATCTAACGAACACAAGACCAGAAATTTGCTTTACTGTGAACACCTTTAGCCAGTTCTTGATAGATGTGAGAAATGTTCACCTGATTGCTGCAAAGTATATTCTGAGGTACCTAAGGGGTACAATTGATTATGGGTTCAAGTACAAGGCGAATTAGAAGATTAACCTAGAGGGTTATGTTGATTCAGATTGGGTAGGCAGTGCCATCGATAGGAAGAGCACTTCAGGGTGTTGCTTCAATATGGGATCAGGTGTGATCTCTTGATTTAGCAGGAAGCAATCCTGTGTGGCACTGAGTACAGCTGAAGCAGAGTATGTCGTAACTTGTTCAGCTAGTTGTGAGGCAGTATGGATATGGAAGCTACTGTCTGATTTATTTGATCTCTAGATGGATGCTACTTGTATACATTGTGACAACCAGAGTTGCATTAAATTGTCATAGAATCTAGTGTTCCATGACAAGTCGAAGCATATTGAGATCAAGTATCACTATATCATGGATATGGTGCAGAGGGGAGCAGTGAAGCTCCAGTATGTTACGATGGAGGAACAGGTAGATGATGTATTGATGAAGCCATTGGCTAGGGTGAAGTTTGAGTACTTTAGGGAGAAGCTTCATGTTCTCCATATCGAGGTTTCCTCCAAGGGAAAGTGATGAGTCCCATAGCCATTCTAACATGGTCAGAGGATTGGTTCCTTCCATGGTCAGATGTAAGGGCTAAGCCATTCTGTCATGGTGAGAGGATTGGTTCCTTCCATGTCAGATATGAGTGTTGAATGCCATTCTTGGAATGGAGGTACCTGGTCAGTTACCAGGAACACTCAGTCTGGGACTGAGAGAGCCATTCTGACGAGTAGGTCAGATGTAAGGGCTGAGCCATTATGTCATGGTTAAAGGATTAGGTTCCTCCCATGTCAGATGTGAGTGCTGGCCATTCTATCGAGTAGGACAAATGTAAGGGCAACTGACATTCTAGGAATGGAGGGACCTGGTTAGTTACCAGGTAGCTCAGTCTGGGATTGGGGGCCATTTTGATATGACTGTAGGATTGGTTCCTACTTGATTAGATGTGAGTGCACACCCTTCTGAACATGCATGTTGGATTGGTTCCTTGCATGTGTCAGATGTAAGTGCAGAGCCTTTTCGAACATGCATGTTGTATTAGTTCCTCGCATGTGTCGAATGTAAGTGCAGAGCCTTTTTTGAACATGTATGTTGGATTGGTTCCTTGCATGTGCCAAATATAAGTACTGAGCCTTTTTTAAACATGCATGTTGGATTGGTTCCTCGCATGTGTCAAATGTGAGTGCTGGGCCTTTCTGACAGGGCTGTGGGATTAGTTCCCACATGGTCAAATGTGAGTGCTGGGCATGCCTTTCAGATATGATTATAGGTTAGTTCCTACATGATCAGATGTAAGTGCTGGGAGAAGACCTACATGGTGGCTAGGCCTACATCCAGCATGAAAAAGGTCTGGCTCTATAGAACTTCCTATGACGAGAAGAATCATGAGATAACACCCATGAAGATTCAGTATTGATGATCCAGCAGAGATGATCTAGATCGAGGGAAGATCCAGATCCAGAGATGATGCTCCATAGATGATCCAGATCGAGGGATGATCTAGATCCAGAAATGATGCTATAGATGATCCAGATCGAGTGATGATGATCCAGATCCAGAGAGGAAGATGACTT
This sequence comes from Pseudotsuga menziesii, assembly GCA_001517045.1. Classification (NCBI taxonomy): domain Eukaryota; kingdom Viridiplantae; phylum Streptophyta; class Pinopsida; order Pinales; family Pinaceae; genus Pseudotsuga; species Pseudotsuga menziesii. The sequence goes on along the minus strand of LPNX010529236.1, from coordinate 19,100 downwards.
GAAGACAAAGAAGACTTGAATATGAAGATGACTTGAAGATGCAGATGACGAGAAGACCCAGAGAAGAAGACCAATGATGAAAATTGTGTCGAGAGAATACCTTCCCAGTTAAGAGGGAGTGTTAATGGAATTGTAACTTTGGAATGTATTCACTTGTATTTCTCATCTATTGTAACCCGATGTTTATTCCGGGATGTTCTTGTGTCATGTCATGCCCCAATGTTTCGATCAGGAGAATCAATAATGTAAAAAAGTCATGTCAAGTCATTGTGGGTAACCCTCCTATTGTCTAAGGGTTAAAGTCCCCACAGTTTCGGGGCACTAGGGTTATTAGACTCTCCTATTGAGGTCGGCCCTAGTAGGGTTTAGTCATGTCAGGATTAGTATAAATAGAGCGCTGGACTCTCTATTTAACGCACATCTCATACACACTCAAGTGTAGCGCATAGTTGAGGAAGAGAAAGACACTGGGGCAAGAGGAAAGAGCTTACTGCTGTTGGGATATTGTCTTACTATTTTTGGGTTTCACTTTGGTGTTGATTCTATCTCAGAGGAAGTTGTGGGGTTTTCTCCATTTATGGTTTCCTCGAGGAAAAACACTGTGTTCTTTGTCTCTTGTGTTTGATTGTTGTGCTTGTTGTTCTCTTAGTTTAAAGATCCTAATGATATGCTAGCTTAATGTTGAAAAAACTAACACTCCTCCTTGCAGATATTCTCTCTGCAATGCTTCTCTACGAATATAAAAAAAAAGTTAATTATCTCAAGAATTATCAACATGTACATGAATGAGAAAGTACTAATCAATTATGTAAAAAATGAACATCTCACCGAAAAAACCATATGTAGGGGATTATGCTGGGACTCTTTAATAGTAAGAGAAGCCATAGGTTGAACATCAACCTCAATTGCATGCACTAATGGACCAAGGTGTGGCTACATTCACCAAATGATAACATAGTTAGACATCGTGCATGTCCATAAACAATACAAATGAAATGTACACTTACAAATATTCAAGTAGATGTACCTCAGTGTGACTTATCCCTATTGTAGATGCAACATTGACCGCAGCGTCAACAACCTCACTAAGGTCTGGCATGGATGACTCTATATCCTGATGTTGTAAACATGTGAAAATAACATTAAGAAAAACTACTTGTGAAGTGAAGTCATATCTAACCAACAACTGCCATTGGAAGTGTGTACATTACCGTGGGATGAGTAGGTTGATCCTCATGCACATGTTGTAATATACTTACCCCTACCTGGGACATATCTTCCCCATGGGAGTGACCGCTTCCATCAATTTCTTGCCTCTATTCAGATGCTAATAGCATCTGCAAGTTTAAAAATTATAAATATTAGTGATCTATAAAGGAGTGTATAGTAAGAAATTTAAATAATTCGAACAAGATTCAGTCATAACCCATGTACTTACATTCTTCAAGTAATCATAAATTCCACCTTGGACTATGTCATTGATATCAACGTCTCCAGCATAACCCATGTACTTACATTCTTCAAGTAATCATAAATTCCACCTTGGACTATGTCATTGATATCAACGTCTCCAGCATCACGTTCTAAGTGGGGTTCCTATAACTTCAAAAATTGTAAATATTAGATAATTTAATAAATTAATCAAGACTAACACATGTGCATTAACAAAATGACAAATGTTTAAATATTACCTCAATGGTGGTTGTTTGGGTCTTGGGTACAACCACACCGGGTGTAGTACCACCCCCATGAGAGGCATCAATCTCTTGCAAGAGTAAATATTGCATATATTACAAATCTTTTAATATGTTACATATAGTATCAAAAAATTAAAAATTGAACAATAATAGAGTTTTAAAACAATGTCCTTACCTGACCACCAGTCTTCGTAGTGGTACCATGTCTAGGTCTAGGACCATAATAGGGTCCTTCACACGATGTCCAGATGTGTGGCTCACTCTGAGGCAGATGGGATGTCGATCTATCCCCACTAATAGATGTCCCTCCACCACCAGAAGCTGTTGGTTGTACACCAACAGAGGAAGAGGGCGCTCTCTGGTCAACAGTGGTCGTGTTTCGAGAGACAATCTCAGCTAGAGTAAAAAATGCCTCCTGTGTCTGGGAAACCATGTCATGTGCAGGAGGGATGTCTACCCTTGGTAGATGGGCATGGGGGTGCAGGTATCTGTGGATTGGCATCTCTATGCCTAGCATTGGGTCGGTGTTGGGGCATCCCCCTACCAACTCCCTGGAAGCCCAACATATCAAAATAGTTGACATGTTTTCCCATCACAAACTCTGCATACAATTTTCAAAGGAAGTACAACGGTACTTCCCTATTGTTGTGAGGGGGAATGTCAAAAACCATGTACCACCTATCCATCCAATTGTCTTTGATGGGTGGAAAGGTGCACCACTCAATAGAAATATGTGTCATGTTGATCTCCGGAATGTTATTTATCCTAGGTAGTCTAAACAATGTATAGATGTGTTGTTTCGTTATTTTGATCTTTTTTACGTCGTTGTAGCTCAACCAATCAGTGTATTGTTGTCTTTTCCTCTCCCTGTAAGATGTGATTCTATACAAAGCATCATTTGATATTGCGATCGCATCAACAATAAACAACAAATAATCTGACAAGGAGTGGCAGAGCTCATCTCCACCCCTCCAAGCATAACCAATCTCTCTCAGATGGCCAATAACCCTCAGTATCTCCGCATTGTTATCCATAGTAGCCACTGCAATCATAAATATAAATAAAATATCATTAGAAATATAAACACATTATATAATGACATCTCTAAGCATTGAAAACTGTATAACTAATGTACGACAAATAACAACATAAAATAAATCTATCATGTAAATTTAAAAATTGATCTTGAATTTTATAGTAAAGAATAAACATTTAACATTTTTTCATTTCATATTTATGTCCTAAATCCAAGTATTAATTCCAATTTTTAAGTATGCATGTGTACATAAAGTGTCCTGAGTGCATATGTTGATTGCGAAGCTCTTCTAGCTTATTTTAAGGCTTGGATTATGAAGTTTCATCGAAATTGTGAGGTGCTGACTATTGCCTTTGCAGGACCAGCTCCCAGATTGCGGGTAGAGGCAACAACTAGACCCTAAAATAGGTGGCATAATGTGCTATTGATGAATAAAATCTCAATATAGGCAACGATTTTGTTAGATAGGTAATTATTTGTTGTAGTGTGATGTTTTTTGGACTCTAAAGTCTATTTACTAGATCTTTATGGATTTTATGGTTGCAAGGTTTCCACTGGATTATATCATGTATGATAGTATGTGATTGGCATGTTTACTCAAACACATAAACCTACCTATGTATCTTCATGTTCGTAGAGTATATTGTTGAACTTTGTTGTCTTGACCTTACCCAAAAAGTACCCTTCGTTCAAGACGAAATATTTGTTAAAAGCATGGGAAGCTTCTATACCTTATTTTAACACTTGGATTAGGAAGTTTCATCAAAACTATAAGGTGTTTATTGATGTTCTTGGAATACTAACTTCGATATTTCAGATAGAGAAAAGCGATTTACCATGTTTGTTTATGTATTTTAGGGGAATATATGAATTCTACTTGATGTTTTTTAGTTGTATGCATGCTTGCAACATAATTGACAAACTTTGTATATTTGTTAATTTTGGTTTGGATTCACAATGATGCTTGCGAATATACATATATGCAAATAGTGAAGTTCGTTTGTTTTCTATGAGTTAATTGGGGTTTTGGTTTACATTGGGCATGTAAATTACTTATGCAAACTTGCAATGTGCTTGACAAACTTTGCATATTTGTGAATTTTGGTATGGATTCACAAGGATGCTTGTGAATATGCATATGGAAATAGTGAAATTCATTTGTTTTTTGAGTTAATTGCGGTTTTGGTTTCCATTGGCCATGTGAATTTTGGGTACGAATTTTGGTAAATAATCAAAATTATTTAATTTTTATGATTAAATTGGGGATTTGGTTTCCATTGGCCAATTACATTGAGGTTTTTGTTTCCATTGGCCATAATTTAATTTATTTTGGTTTAATTTTTCAATTTAGGGCAAATAAATTGATGAACAAAGAGAAAAAAACATGAAAAGAAATGAGGAAAATACCTCATAAATAGTAGGTTTGTCCAAAGGTGGAGGTGGATGGCTTTGGCACACCCAAAAACGCGTTCGCCCAGTCGATATTTGCTCCATCCAACTCCAATAGTCGTGCGATGTGGCGAAAAAGACGGGCTCAACCTGTTTTAAAAAAAAACAGGCTTTCCAAAACGCGAGCGCGATTTTATTCACTAAAACGGAGGCGCGATTTGCTTGAATAAAATGAAGGTGCGATTTGCTTAATTAAAACGGAGGCGTGATTTGGTTTAATATCCGAAATTGACATGCTTGTTGGCAGCCTTGGGACTAGGCTTGGCAGGTTCGGGATTGCTTGGGATGATTTTTTTTTTTGGATCAAGGGTGATTGACTTCACTCCACCATTGCATCTAAAAGGTCCCTCAACTTCTTGCACACACCCTAGAGTAATAATAAACATTGCACACATATACTAGATTAAACATTTAAATATTTGATCTCTTTATAACATAAATTTATATGATCTCACCGCCTTTAAATCAATTGATCTCACTGCCTTCATGTCACTGGAAATTAATTACAACTAGTAATTGATTGCACAGTTTCATTGCTTAGACCTCCTCAACGGCTACTGCATCTTGTCGATAAATACTTTGATGAAGTTGTTTCAATATCTTCATGAGATCTTTATCATTGCTCTCAAGTGTCTGCACTTCACAGGTTTCCTGTAACATTATTTTTATTCTTATGAATTGTTTTTAACAAACATAGAAAACAATTTTAGTGGGCTTGCATGAAATACTTACATTGTTCTCTCTGCTAAAAGCTAAGAATTGTTTTCTTATGGTGTAGAGTGATTGAGTCAATTTGCAAGGTTCATGGTTAAACAACATACTCATGGTTCATCTCCTTTCAATTGATTTTCATTTCTCAGGGAGTGCAAGGGCCATCAACATATGGATTGGGGATGTTGATAACAAATACCTACACTATGGAAGAGGTGAGATCTATTTCTGCATGCTTAATATAAATGTATATGTAGACTTGCAACTACCTTCCAAGTGATTGAAACTCCCGCAACTGTTTACAAATAGGACTTTGCAAGGTTGGTTAATTGCTTCCTCCAAACCAGTTAAGTCTTCCTCTTCTCCATGTCTTCTCGAGTGTGAGAGCGGATACCTAGTAACCAGAACTCAATCGTTAATTCTCGAAGACAGTTTTGAAACTCTTTTCCATTTTGATTTTGGAAAACTTAGTGTCATTTTTCTCTTATTATATGACAAATAGCCCCTATTATCTATCAAACGACATAGTTGGTTTAATTAAATTGGACCAAATCGCCATTAGTTCAATTATGGGTCTTGAAGAAGAGGGATTTTTTATGTGAAATTCAAGTTACTTCGATTTCAATGCCTTGATATCATAAGAGAAAAATAGGTGGTTTCGGGATGGACGGGGTAACTACAAGCCTAGACTTAACGTCCTCCATAAAAGCATTTTACCAACAAAAAATCTCAATCTCCTCCCTCCTCTAATCAAGTCTAAATTCAGACTTCCAAGCTTCAAAATTGTCAATATATTTAGGTTCTTGGCAGTAAGTATTACTGTCAAGTTGCATAGCTCTAATATGAGTCTCATATATATTATATTTTCCCTGGAAACTAACATTACTAGAAGAAGAAGAAGAAGAATCGCTGCGAGAGAAACCCTGATCATTATTATTATTATTTGTATGTTCTTCATCAAGATTTGAAATCAATTCCTTACCTTCAGCCAAAATGTCGGTCGTCCCTCGCCACACCGAGCTCCCGAATTCGTCAATAACCTGTCCCACGGACTCTACTCTAGGGATTCCTGCGCTACAAAATCCTTGACATCCAGAGAATTTGACAAATCTTTCACAACACGAATCACAACTTCACGGATCACCTCTGTTTCCTTCTGCAACCCGAACGAAACTCTTCCAAATCGCGGCGATAGGATTCAATAACTTCCTCTGATTTTGAGGTCAAAGACTTCACAATGCCTCCACGGATCTAGAATCCAACGCTCGAGCCCGAATTTCCACCATCAGAAGGAATTTTTTCCTGATCCGGAGCTCAATCGGCGTCGATTTCTTCATCAAAAGTACTCCATTCCTCGGTTTGATTGTCCCAGCCGCCAGTCACATCCCGGTCCATATTGTCCAAATCCTTTCATGCTTCCAAATACAGGCTGTAGAGGACTGGCCTTTCTTCGAAACAAAGGTTACCAAGATAATTAAACATCACCGACTCTAACCTTCTTTCCATTGAATTACTAGGAAAAATCAAGCGCCACAGACCTGTTATATCCACTTAATTTTCTAAAAAACGCCATCCATGATCCATCCAACATTGGTCAAGAGCTTAACGAGACACTCTTTAGGTTCCACACAACTAGCACTATCAGGATCAGCTCCATTGAGTATCCCCATAACACTATGGATAATAAAGGTCAATGGAAACTCGAAAGGGTATCAAGATTTTAAACGCAACGGAACGATGATAGAATGATAACATTTCGCAGTTCAAAAATAGAGAAAAACCTCAAGAATGATCATGAGGGCTCGAGAAGATTGTGGACAAGGAAATTTAAAATGAAAAAAACACCGAATGGAAACCTTGAAAAGATAACCGACCATATCAACTCCCAAAGTCTGTCCATAATTATACAATGTAAAGTGCATTCATGGTGTTTACCACATTGACAGGGAGGTACGTAGAAATCGAAAGGTGGCAGGAAAGCACCTTCTCCACGTTGATATAACATGCATGAACTTCCGTGCAAGCTAAATAAGTGGAGAGGATTTGGAAGTTGACGGTTTGAGTTTTTCTCAAGCCATGATGGTGCTGCCACCTCGCCTCGCAATCACAAGTGGAAGCGCAATATTTTATACAAAGTAAGACAGAGGGAACCACTGTCATATCAACATGTTGATGCTATTTTACGGATGGTTGTTTGGCATTGACTCATACATGGGCAAGTTAATGTATAAACTCTTTGTAATGATGAATCAAAACTGAACGTTGCAACCAAATTATTTACTCAGGACCATGGTTTCTTTCAATGCAATTTATGTGTGCAAGTTTGATACTTAGGTTCATAATTAAAATTCGCTATTATTCACAATGAATTATTTGTAGTTCAAGGTCATCAGGTCTAGTAGCATAAAATGGGGAATAGAACACATTTATATGAATGAAGTAGGTACAAAGCAGAGGCACAGACTCATATATTGGAACAAGCTATCAATATAACTTTTGATTTTAAAAAAGTGACCACCCAGAGGATGTGTAATCTGTTTATAATACTAGTTTTTTTTTAAGGATGTGTAATGTTTCTATAACACTAGTTTTTTCATTTCCCATTGTGTTAGTTGTTTGTTCAATTTATTGAGAGCCAATGAATTCTCAAGCAACAAATTCAGGGAAAATAGATTATGTTCCAATTCTGAATGGATATTTCTATCATGAAAAGAATTTAAACAAACAAAGATCTACATGTTAAAAGAAGTTGACAATTTTATCTTTGACATACAATCAACATTATATTTATAGTATTTTACTAAATTTTTTGTTTTAAAAAATATATAGATAAAAAACATCTATGTAATATACTATTTTATTATTATTGAAATCTATTAAATTAAATTATGTAAAATGTTGTAAATATTCAAGTAAATATTTTTGGTTTGTAGGTAAGGGCAAGGATGAACTAGTGGATGGATAGGCTTGTATGATGTGAATATCCATATATGGAGCATGTGTTAGGCTTATCATGATGATTTAAAGCTATATAAATATTATTTTGGAAATCAATATAATGTCCCTAGATGGTTGTGTAAAGAGAATTAGATGGGCTATGATGCCATTAGAAGGGAAGAGGAAAGGGGGCCCATGGGAGATCAAAATTTCTTTTTCCAAGTTCCATCCTTATTACTCATCAATTTTCTACCATGTTTTAAATAATCCATTTATCTCCTTTGATTTATTGAGTGCAATCACAAAATGCATGTGTGAGGATAGTGGGAAAGTCTTCTCATGAAGTTATGGAAGCATGGGATGAATATATTTTTTATTAAAGTTGTAAGAGATCTTCATATTCTATGGTCAAAAGTATTAGTAGTTGTATTTTCACCAATCCTCTCATCTCTCTTAGATTCTACCACTCATATTTCATGCGGATTCATACACAAGACATAGTTTTTTTAATGTTATTCTCTCCAAGACCAATTACCAGAATACAAAACTAACAAAAGTTAACATTGTGAAAAATAAATTGTAGACATTAGAGTGAAAAGGATGGATATAGGTGATCCTTGAGGCTAGGAAAGTTAGGAAACTCTTTATGCACTATTTATTTGTTTCTCTTGGATGCTTGAGAATCCATGAATTGATTTCATGGGAGGTTCTTTGAAATCATTCAATAGGTTAGACTCTTTCTGCACACAATGAATATAATTGTAAAGGTTAGCTGCTATGAGGGGTTATTGACAAGACAAAGAGTATGACTTCCTTATATTTTGTGGGTTAGTAGAAGAGAGTTCCATGGTTGGGATGGCTGAATTAGATCCTTGTATTACTGTGTTGAGAACATTAGCTAAGCATGAGAGAAAATAAGTTGGATTGAGAGAGAGTGGAACTTATAATTAATTTTGATATGCATTTAGCTATTATCTCAGATTTTGGACTTGCTTGAGTGGATCAACAAGATTGACCAAAGTGTAACAAGTGTACAACAGTGATTCATTTCATGGTCGTCGTATCTTGTTGTGTTTAAATGCATCTTGATTAAGATTTAAATAAGATTCAGTTAAAGTGTGGTTAAAGAAGCGGGTAACAATTTGTTTTTCTTTTCATATCAGTTTTTTTTATTAAATAATATTTGTTTTGTGCTTATATTAACTCTAATAATCTAGTATGAATAATGATATAAAATTATATATTTTATCCTTTTTTTAACATTTAGCTATCTTCACAAAAATAAATGGTTGTTGTGCCTATCAGAATTTACCGACCACTTTACTTGTGGTTGTGCTAGAAAATTGTTCTTACCTAGAAAGTTGCTTGTTTCTTATCCAACTAAAAGCTAAGGATTCATTGTTGTCTATAAATATGCTAATTGTGTTTGTTTATGTTATGAACAACATAGTGTATGAATGTTGTGTTTCAAATATAGTTTTAATTCTATTTTTTTTTATATTCATGCATTGTCTACATGCATTTGTTTAAATTATGGCCCTCATGGGAGGACTAGTTAGTTTTGAAATCACGTATTAACATTTACGGTGTGAAATTTTCTATTAGATAATTCATAGCTACCCATTCCATGGTTGGGATGATGGATGGAGACATTACATCATGAGTCATTTATTTAAATTTTATTGGTTGTTAATGTATTGAAGTGGTTGGTGATTATGGAATAGGAAAATTGTAAACTTGTAGTGCCTCCACTTCTTCAATCGTTGAATGCTAGTTTAGAACTTCGAGCATGCATAAAACACTTCTTCATTTAATCTTTGAATGTCTCACTAATGACTACAATTGGATTTCCCTCTTGGCTAAGCCATGCTGCAATTTTTTCTCTATTGGCATCATAGTCCACTTGGAACACTTTACCAAAGTTTGATAAATATGGAATTGGTTTCTGAATTGCCCTCTTCTTTAATAATTCGAATCCCTTTTAGTCCATTTCATTCAATTATAACTCTCTCTTCTTCATGCAAGTTGTTAGTGGCACACACATCCCACTAAAATTTTGACTAATATTACAATATAATCTTGTCAAACCATAAAATATTCTTGAATTGAAGGTGTTCTTTGGATTTGGGAACTCAAATATGGATTTGACCTTCGGGTGTGTGCAAGAAGTTGATGGACCCTTTAAATGCAATGGTAGAGTGAAGTCATTCACTCTTGATTCAAAAAAAAGAAATCAACCCAAGCAACACCGAACCTACCAAGCCTAGTCCCAAGGCTGGCAATGGTCATGCCAACTAGGCTAGGAAGCAAAATCGCGTGCTCGTTTTAACAAAGTAAATCGCGTGCGCGATTTCTCTTGCTAAAACGAGCACGCGATTAGTAAAACCTATTTTTTATTTTTAAACAAGCCGAGGCCGTCCCTTTCTCATTTTCGGCGCGACTGTTGGATGAACTTCACGAAACCTCGACTGTGCATACGCGGTTTTGGGTGTTCTTGAGCCCACCATCTCCACCTTTGGATTTTAACCTTCCCTTTGTGAGGTAATTTCTTCAACTTTTGTCATGTTTTTTTCATTTTCTACCTCAATATATTGTAAAATTCCATCTTAATGCCCGGTTCTCTACTATATAATAGAGAGTTCCTGAGCAATGAATTCATTTGCCAATATAAATTAAACATTTTAACATATTCGTTGTCATGGGTTTGAGAGGTCCCTACGTTAGGGATTCATGACTCCATATTTTGCTACATATCCTTGTCCCTCTTCATAAGAGCTTGACACAACCAAGACCCAACCTCCTATATTCTAACTCAATTGCTTTCAAAATTAGAGCAATGTCAGTATAACTTCCATACTCATCCCACAAGAATAATAAGTGTGTTTTGGCAATGTCATCATCAAGGGAAAGACATGTATACATCTTTCCATGATTTCTACTACCCTCATGCTTTCCACTTTTGTATTCCATCATCATTCTCCTGACAGTATATAGTCATGGGTCTTCATGTGGAGAAGAAGTTCAAGATTTTGCTGCTGTAGATGAAATGATTCATGGGAAGAGTGTAACCAGTAGTTTCTAGGCTGCCATAAATTGAAATATCAATGTGGTAAAATCTTCACTCATATGAATGGATATTCATGAAGATTGATAGGAACCTCACCTCTCAATAATAACTCAAAATTTAGACCAAATTCATCAACAATTCACCAAAAAATATTGGCACTACAACAATCATCCAAGTTTAAGGTGCAAATACATGATCTGTCCAGATCAAGCCTTTCTTTTATAATCTCTTTAGCTAAAGGCATTTCTCAAATGAATATAGAAATACTAATTTATTACATATTTTTATACTATTCACCCACCCATGTGACACTACATGCACAAGTGATTTTTTTTAAAATTCCAAATAAATATTATTCATCAACTTCATATGTTTTCTGGATTCAGTTTTCTTCTCCTTATGATATGTGTGCACTTGTGCGAGTCATTTCTAAATAAAAAATATTTAGTTCATATTCTAGGCACAAATTTCGATTGTACTCCTAAATTTCTTATTTATACTACCTAAACATTTAAATCATACATTACTTATATGGCAATCAACAATACATATTCATTTTCTTCAAATTTTCTTCATAATGAATGAAATACATATGCCTTTTTTTATTTATGGATGTTTAGTAATCATATTTGATACCAAGGGTGTCATGCTTCCACATGCCCTTTAAGTTTTTATTCGGTGTAGGCATAGTATAATGATTGAAACCAGGTTAACTCATCTTGTTCTTACCTCATGAGAGACTAATGATCACTAATAAATAAGGATGGGTTAGAAATTCACCCTCATCATAGCTCCTACATATTTGTTGAATATCACCCTCATCAAAATGATAATAATCTTCATTATTAATAAATGGCTTAGAAATTGATTACCAACTTCATTCAACAATAGCCCCTCTCATTAACAATAAATAGCTTATATGAATAGACTAACACTCTAAATAGCTTATGCCGCCTATTCTTTACTGTAAAATTCAAGTTCAATATTTAAATTTACATGATAGATTTAGTTTATATGTCAATAGTTATACAGTTTTCAGTTCTTATATATGTCATTATATCATGTGTTTATATTTCTAATGATATTTTATTTGTATTTATGATTGCAGTTGCTACTATGGATCATAACAACGCAGAGATACTGAGGTTCATTGGCCATTTGAGAGAGATAGGTTCAGCTTGGAGGGGTGGAGATGAGCTCCGCCGCTCCCTGTCAGATTCATTATTATCTATTGTTGATACGATCGCAAGATCGAATGATGCGTTGTATAGCATCGCATCTTACAGGGAGATAAAAAGGCAACAGTATGCTGATGGCTTGAGTTACAATGAGGTAAAAAAGATGAAAATAACAAAACAAGCCATCTATTCATTGTTTAGAGTGCCTGGGATGGATAACATCCTGGAGATCAGTAGGCCACACATTTCTATTGAGTGGTGCACTTTTCCACCCATCAGAGACAACTGGATGGATAGGTGGTACATGGTTTTTGACATCCCCCCTCACAACAATAGGGAAGTACCGATGTACTTCCTCTGAAAATTGTATGCAGAGTTTGTGATGGGGAAACATGTCAACTATTTTGACATGTTGGGCTTTCAGGGAGTTGGTAGGGGAATGCCCCAACATCAACCCCATGCTAGGCATAGAGATGCCAATCCACAGATACCTGCACCCCATGCCCAGCTACTGAGGGAAAACATCCCTCCTGCACATGACATGGTTTCCCAGACACAGGATGCATTTTTTACTCTAGCTGAGATGGTCTCTCGACACACGGCCACTATTGACCAGAGAGCGCCCTCTTCCTCTGCTGGTGTACAAACACCAGCTTCTGGTGGTGGAGGGACATCTGTTGGTGGGGATAGACCAAAATCCGATGTGCCTCAGAGCGAGCCGCACGTCTGCACATCGTGTGGGGGACCCTGTTATGGTCCTGGACCAAGACATGGTTCCAGTACGATGACTGGTGGTCAGGTAAGGACTTTGTTTTAAAACTCTGTTATTGAACTCATTTTTTAATTGTTCCATGGTATATCTAAAATATTAAAAGATTCATAATATATATGCAATATTTACTTTTGCAGGAGTTTGATGCCTCTCACGGGGGTGGTACTGCACCCGGTGTGGTTGTACCAGAGAGCCAGAGAACCACAGTTGAGGTAATATTTAAACACTTGTCATTTTGTTATTACATGTATAATTTTGTTAATGCATGTGTTAGTCTTGATTAATTTATTAAAATTTCTAAAATTTACAATTTTTGAAGTTGCAAGAAGCCCACTTGGAACATGATGCTGAAGACATTGATATCAACGACATAGTCCAAAGTGGAATTTACGACTACTTAAAGAATGTAAGTACATGGGTTATGATTAAATCTTGTTCGAATTATTTAAATTTCTTACTGTACACTCCTTTATAGAGATTGCTAATGTAAATATAATTTTTAAACTTGCAGATGCTAGACGCATCTGAAGAGGAGCACCAAATTGATGGAAGCGGTCACTCCCGTGGTGGAGATATGTCCCAGGAAGGGGTAAGTATATTACAACATGTTATTTTTTCAGTACATATTATTCCATCCATTCAAATCCATGTCTAACTATGGTAACACTTTATGAATACAGACGTCATCACAGATCCCTGCACCACCTCTTTGGTATAGATCTCCCAGTAGTCCAAACATAGATAAGGGGGTTGTTTACACCAGACGAGGTCCCTATTCCTTGAACAGAGCGACTGTGCATGAGGATCAACCTACTCATCCCACGGTAATGTACACACTTCCAATGGCAGCTGTTGGTTAGCTATGTATTCACTTCACAAGTGGTTTTTCTTAACGTTATTTTCGCATGTTTACAACATCAGCATGTAGAGTCATCCATGCCAGACCTTAGTGGTATTGTTGATGCCGCTGTCAATGCCGCATATACAATAGGGATAAGTCACAGTGAGGTACATCTACTTGAATATTTGTAATTGTACATTTCATTTGTATTGTTTCTAGACATGCACGATGTCTAACTATTTAATCATTTGGTGAATGTAGCCATGCCCTGGTCCATTAGTGCATGCAACTGAGGTTGATGTTCAACCTACGGCTCCTCTTACTACTAAAGAGCACCAGATTCATCTCCTAGAAATGGTTTTTTCAGTAAGATGTTCATTTTTTACATAATTGATTAGTACTTTCTCATTCATGTACATGTTGATAATTCTTGAGATAATTGACATATTTTGTTTTATTCGTAGCCAAGCATGGAAAGGAGGATCGCTGCAAGGTCGAGTACACCAGAGGCACCTACACCCTCGACACCACAGGCACCTATACCCCCGACGGATGTAGTGAGTCTTTGTTTTATTTACAATTGAGTCATATTTTAAATTTTCAAACTTTGTTATTGATGGATAGTACTAGCTCAGTTACCTAATCAAGAAATATTGTCATTGATTTGCAGTCGCCAGAGATGCACAGTGGTCGTAGACGGAGCTGAAGAGCATTAGGGTCA
>LPNX010529222.1:301619-419510 GCA_001517045.1 Pseudotsuga menziesii | reverse complement strand
GTTAAAACCATATGCGAGCGCTGTCAGGAAACATGAGGTATTATCAAATTCCCCTCCTTAATTATTTGGATTGCAATGTATTATATCTGTCCGGAAGGCAATCCTGTCTTCCGAGAACCGACTAGGTTTGAGATGCACAGGTTCAAACCCTTTTCCCAAAAAGGAACTGTGCATGAACTCAACCAAGGAAAGGTCTTTATGGAAAACTGGTTCCAGCAGCTTAAGCTGCGCACGACAAGGTGGAGGGTGCCCCAGAACATCCGACGACACCTCCCAGCCGACTCACACATCCAACTGGAGCTCGACCATACATCCGTATGGTCGTCAAACAATCAGGATTCCAATGCTAGGGACCTCGACTACTATCCCACAGTCGAGCAGATCTTTCGGGAGTTGTCTAGGCAGACAAAAACCAAAATTCAAGTCCCGGAGGCTGCAAAACAGGTCGACTTCTCTATAGTCGAACCTCTGACCGACCAGGAGAAGGAAGAAGATTACGAGCTGCACTTGTAAATTAGCACATTTGTGACGGAGGATACTCCAATTGGCACTCCTGGTCGGGTGCACTTAATAGTGAAGCATCCGACTGCACCAGTCGTCGACCCTCCGACCCTGCAACACCAGACACCACCACCAGCACAACAACCAGTACAACAAACAGCTCCCCCGGCTACTCAGACGGTCGACCCCGCTCAGACCCCGGCAGGAGAAGTCGAGGAAGACAACCCTGAGTATACTGTGTCTCGGAGTATTCTCAAGAAAATGGCAAAGGAGATCGCCATTGCCAGAAGGAACATCAAACTGCAAAAACGTCAGCAAGGCAAAGGTAAGCGCAAGCTTGTCCTTGCTGACTCCACAGATGACGAAGACGAACTGGCAGCCTCAGCACTTGATATTGTCGAGGATGCCAGAGCAAATAAGGTAACTGTTGAAACCCAGTTTCAACGGTTTGTCGAAGCAGGAGCACCCGAAGGTCGGCCAAAGAAGGCCAAAACAACACCACTGTCCGAAGATGTGGTCGACCTGGTGACGACTCCTCCCCCTCCATCTCCGACTAAAATAGTCGAGGAGCAAGCACCAGTGCAGCAGACCGACATGTCCCCCGAAGTATTTGAAAGAGTGATCCCTGAAGCACTCAGGGCCAGGGCCAGCACGGACGCTGAACTCAAGGCTTTCTTTTCAACGCTACCTGCACTCTTCCAGTCAGCCCAAACAATAAGGACAACAACACCCTTGAAAGCCAGCAGCAAGATATACGCCCAACAAAAAACAGTATTTACAAGGACCCCTGAAGGTGGCGAAGTCTCAGGCATTGAACAGACCTTCACCGACTACCAAGTCCCACCGAAAGAAGACGTTATATCTCCCGACCAAAGTCCCCAACACCATTCTCCATCACCACCAGGATCAGGAAACCCTTCCTCCCCACTCCCAACACCCCCACCACCATCATCTCCACCACCTCCACCACCGCCTGATTCACAGCCACCATCATCATCACCACATCCGGAGGTGGACATACCACCTCCCCAAACCGAAAAACCCCCGACCACTGAACCAACCCCTCCGACACACACCCCTTCGGCCTTTGATCCACCTTCCACTTCTGCAGGTCCTCCCAACAAACCAACAGAGCAAGCAAAGGAACCAACAGAACCTCTTCCTAGACCCGATCAGCTAAGGATCAGCTTACGGGATGTAAGCTCGTTGACCGACTCAGAGGTTGGCCAGCTACTGAACACCCTAGCAAAAGATTCGAAGAGGAGGACGACCCAACTAAGGACATAGCTCAAGGATAAGGAGACAGAAGAAGTCGAGTTCCTCGACAAGTACAGGTCTCTTGTACAGACTGTTACCCCAGGACCTGTCGAAGCTGCTACCGACCGACCGCTGGACAGAGCATACCAGCTGTTTGAAGGTTTGGTGTCCACCATCCAGACCCACCTCCACGAGACTAAGGCCGGGCAAAAAGAAGAAACTGTCCGACTGCTCCTGACTCAACACACCGCATTCTCGGAGGCTCACAAACTTCTACAAGACCACATGGAGGAATCCATTGTAACTGAGGAAGTACTCCGAGAATGGCCTACTCATTATGGGCAGGTCTATAATCAGACGAGGCAGAACAGACAAGGCATTCAGGCCTTGGAAAGGAGAAAGTCGACTGAGACAGAACTAAGGCAGACAATTGAGGATCAAATAGTCATGGAAAACACTAAGCTGCAGCAGTTGGAACGTGAGGCACACCAGTGGGTTCAGCACACCCTTCCCAACTTGGAGAAAGTCGACAACATCTGTCCGCAGATGAGGAGACTCCTTGAGACTGCGGAAGAACACAATCAGCTGCTGGGCCCCAACATGGAAAATATTGCAGAAATGGCAATGGCAGAGAAGATGTCGGTACTCTCAAATCTTACTACTCTGACTATCGACATTCAGAAAGCCTTGCAGACATGGACGGACTTTCAACACCAGCTTGCCATCACAGCACCAGCAATAGTCGAAGTCTGTGTACAGAGAAGACCAACTATTCGCTTGCACAGCCCACCTCAGTAGCAGTCCCTTTTTGCCAATCTAATTCTTGTACTTCTAGTCTATTTTGTTTTACCTCCCTCTTTCTTCGGGACGAAGAAATGTTTTGTTTGTGGGGGAGATGTAGAAGGAGCAAGTCGACATAAGTCGACTTGAACGAAGACCGACTTAGTCGATCAGCCGACTAAGTCGAGAGACCGACTACGTCGGTCGGCTGAGTAAACACGGTAGTTAGTCTGTTAACTAATAGTCGTGTCGGTTCGGTGAACCGACAGGTAGTTATGATTGTAACTGTTTGTAACCTGTATATTAGGCTGTTGAGCCACACAAGAACACAGTTCAGTTCTTGGCTTTGTATGATCTATTGAGAATAATATAATCTGTTCATGATATCAGTTCTTGTCTCTTACATCTGTGTATATTTTTGTATGTATTATTGGTAACCTTATGTGATCTGTAGGATAACAACAGAAATCTAGACACTAAGAGTTCTCGTAGGCATCACTATTCATTACCTCATGTAGCTAAGAGATCATATACAACTAAGGATTCTAACAATAGTCCAAAAATGTCTCTAGTTAGGAATCATAAAAGAATACATGTGGAAGAAGTGTTGCAAGGGAAGCTTAGGAATATTAATCCGCCCACTTTGATGGTGAGAACAAGAAGTAACAAGATGTCGAAGCATGGTTATTGGGGATGAGGAAATATATTTGGTTGCATAATTATTCTTCAAATATGAAGGCCAAAATTTCCATTTATAACCTACAAGGGAAGGATTCCATGTGGTGGGATCAATCAGTGGAAGTGAAACATATAAGTGAGAAGAGACTTTCATGGAAACAATTCAAAAAGTACTTCCAATAGAAGTACTTATCTGAACATTACTATAAGAGGAAGATGGAGGAATTCTTTGAGCTCAAGTTGGGGGTCATGAGCATGGAAGAATATGAGAGGAAATTTATAGAATTATTGAGGTATGTTAGGTTTATTAAGGAAGAGAAGGTAAAAATCCAAAGGTTCCTAGGTGGGTTTCCAACTTTTTACAAAGACAAAATTCAATATAATGAAAACCCAAATACTTTGAAGAGACAATTCGAAAGGCTAACCTTTATATGATTAGAATAAAGAAAGAGAGGATGTTCAAAATTCTTTAAGGGATAAGAATAGAAATAAGCATGATCAAAGAAAGAGAGGTTTCAAACCTCCATTTGTAAGGAATCATCAAAATTCATTTCAACAATGCATTCCAACGTGAAATGGACCGAGGATGGTAGAAAATCAAGGAAAATGACAAATCAATTATTTAAGTGTTGGGGATGTGAAGGGAATCATATGTTCAGAGATTGTCCTCATAAGGGAGACAAGATGAGAATCATGCACACCATTCATGAAGTAAGCACAATGGAGAATAAGGCTAGAGACACTCCCATAATTTATGCAACCTAGGATAATAAATAGGCAGAGCACCAGTCCAATATGATTGAGATTGAAGGTAAGATTATCGATCAACTCATTTCCATTTTAATTGATTAAGGGGAAATTCATTGTTATATTTCTCCTTGATTTGGTTGAAATATTTCAGTTAAATAAATTCGAATGTGTTGAATCATGGTTGGTACAATGGGTTATCATAACCAAAAGAAGAATCAATGAGGTAGTAAATGGATTTCCATTATATACGAATGGATTCCATACATTTTCATATTTGAACATAATACATCTTGGTTCTTATGATGTGCTTATTGGAATTGACTGGTTGGATGCACACCATGTCATTTTAGATTGCCACTTGTATTGATGAAGTAGGAGAGCATAAGATAGCGAAATGAATTCCAAGGCCTGTTTCTATAAGGCAGATTTCAGTTATGTGGTTAAAAAGGTGTCTCATAAAAGGGTGACAGTTCTATGCAATGCATGTGGAGGAATAAAAAAATAATAAAGGCCCAAACCTCGAAGATTTTCCAATATTATAGGAATATGCAAATGTGTTTGAATAAATACTCGGGTTACTACAAAAAATAGGTATTATCTACTGAACTGGTTCCTGGGGATGCCCTAGTTTCCAAAATACGATACATAATGAGTACACCTAAACTGAAGGAATTACAAATGAAACTAGAGGAGTTGTGAAGAAACGATACATATGACCAAGTGTGTCTCCTTAGGGAGCAATGGTTATCTTTGTAAAGAAGAGGGATGGTACGTTGAGATTGTGTATTGACTTCGGACAATTAAACAAAGTCACTATGAAGAATAAATACTCTCTACCTAGAATTGATGACATTTTTTTCCAGCTAAAAGGAGCAAGGATTTACGCTAAGAATCAGGTTATCATTATATGAGAATAAAGGATGAAGATATCAACAAAACAACTCTCAGAATCCGATATAGTCACTATGAGTTTGTAGTACTACAATTTGGATTATCAAATGCATCGACTGATTTTATGCGCTTAATGAATGACATATTTAGACACTCTTTGGGTAAGTTTGTCATTGTATTTTTAGATGACATTCTTATTTTTTCAAACTCAGTGGAGGAACATGAAGAGCATTTGAGATTAGTGCTATAAGTGTTAAGAGAGAATCAATTAAATATGCTAAGTTGAGTAAATTCTCATTCTATCAAAAACAAATTCAACACTTGGGACACATCATATCTGAGGAAGGGGTAATAGTAGACCAAAGGAATATTGACGCTATCATGGGGTGGCATACACACAGGAATGTATCAAGAGTAAGATCATTTATGAGATTAACTGAATAATATAGAAGTTTTGTAGAAGGCTTCTCAAAAGTAGCACATCCAATTACATCCTTGCAGAATAAGGGATTCAACTTTGAATGGACACTCAAGTATGAAGAAAGTTTCTAAAGGTTGAAGATATTTGCTCACAAGTGCACAAATTCTCAAAATTGTTGATCCAAATGAAAATTTTGTGATATGTACATATGCTTGTAAAGAAGGAATTGGTGGTGTACTTATGCAAAATGGACATGTGGTTTGTTATGAATCTAGGAAGTTGAAAACAACGAGAAAAGTATGTCAGGCATGATTTAGAGTTCGTTGCTACATGCATGCCTTAAAACCGTGGAGACATTATCTCATGGGCAGACAATTTGAATTAAGAATAGATTGCAACGGGTTGAAATATTTATTTGAGAAACATACTTTAAATGGAAGACAATCAAGATGGATGGAATTTCTATATGAGTTTTATTTTGAAATCAAACATATTAAAGACAAAGAAAAAGGTTGCAGATGGATATGTTTTTAATTTCAAATTTATTAAAAAAAATGGACATTTTAATTTTTTTAATGTTATTTTTCAAATTCATCTATTTTTTAGTTGTTTTTAGAAAATTTTATTTTTTAATTAAAATTGGAACCTCTCGTCTTTTTAAAATTAATTTAAAAGAAAAGAAAAAACTAAAATATTTTTCTTACATCATGCATAGTTTTGAAATGCATGCAATAGTAACCCGATAGAAGAAAGAGAGGGTCATCAATAGCATCATTTTTTTATTCGGTGTTGATTTTGAGTTCAAACCGTACCGACTTCGACTAGGATTCCCAAAAATTCGTAATATTAGCCCTGGGAAAAAAGGGGTGCTATCAATAGCACCACTTTTCGATTCGGGGATTGATTTACAGTTTGTATTGTGTTGACCCCTGCCGGGGTTTCCAAAAAGTCATCATTTTAGCCTAAAAAAAAGTGTTTTACTAGTAGCACCATTTTTCGATTCAGGGTAAAAATAGTCATTAAACACAAGCTCTAAAAATGAAAAATATTGAGTTCTCGTGAAGTTGTATAATATGTTTTGCTTGCAAATGGCCTAGCATAACACCAATGACAACATGTTCAATGAAATTCCTTAATAATGACATCAATAAAAACTTGTTCAACAATCCCCCACTTTGTCAACGATGGAGATACTTTTACGAAATACATAATCCACCAAGAATAGAAAGAATTACCCCCCTATCTGCAACTCTCACTTTTGACATCAACGAAAAAGGGATGCTCCCCCTAAGCTTGTGCTTCTCCTTAAGCATTTAGTGACTAGATGAGATGGATATTACTCCTAATTGTTGTTTGAGACGCTCAAATGTCTCTTTGGTAAGGGGTTTTGTGAAAATACATGCAATATGTTCTTTGGTGGCAATATATTCCAACTTGACAATTTGTTAGATACTACTTGTTCTCCTAAGAAGTGATACTTGATTGGAATATGATTTGTTTTCGAGTGCATAACACGATAATTTGAAATATTTTATGCACTTGTGTTGTCACAAAGTATTGAGATTGAATGATCTTAATCTACCTTGATGTATTTTAGTGGTTGCTTCATCCAATTAACTTGTGTGTTTATATACTCAGCCTTTGCTTTGGATAGAGAAATTAAATATTGTTTCTTGCTTAACAAAGACACTAGATTGTTGCCCAAACATAATACTCGTCCACTCGTACTTTTCCTATCATCAACACTACTTTCCCAATCCGCATCAATATATGGTAGAGTTAAATTCTCACCTCTTGAGTAACACAAGCTGAATTCCAATGTGCCCTTTAAATATCTGAATATTATTTTCACTGCTTGCACATGAGTTTTTTTTAGTGCATCATGAAACTATGTAATCAATCCTACTGCTTGCATAATGTCCACTCTTTATGTTGTCACATATAATATGCTTCCAATCATTGAATTGTACAATGTTTTATTTGCTTCTAGAGATTCATCATCTTTGCTCAATATACAATCTATGACCATGTGTGTGTTGACTGGTGCACAATATTCCATTTTAAATTTCTTCAACATTTCCTTGTTATACTTCATTTGTGAAATGAATACGCCTTTTATCAAATAGAGAAATCTATAAACCAAGAAAGAATGATAGTTTGCCAAGCATAAACATCTCAAATTCCTTCTGAATTTCTATTGCAAACTCTTAACACATTTTGTTCATGTCAATATCCAAAAATAATGTCTTCTACATAAACTACAACAATCAACAAGTTTTCATTTTCCATATTGATGTATAGATTGATGTCCGCAATTACTCTTTTGAAGCCTTGTTGTTATAGATATTTATCAATTGTTGAATACTAGGATATGGTGGTTTACCTTAGTAGATAAAGTGCTTTCTCAATTTCCACACATTTATCCTTATTTTCTGATAATAAGAACCATTTTGGTTGTTCAATGTATACTTGTTCCTCTATATTTCCATTGAAAAAGGCTAACTTGACATCCATTTAATAGAATTTAAAGTTATTAAAGCACACAAATTCCAAAAACATTATGATAGCTTTTAGTCTTGCAACTAAGGAAAATGTTTCTTTGAAATCAATACCTTCAACCTAATAACAACCTTTACAAACCAATCGTGCTTTAATTCTTATTACTTTCCCATCTTCATTCAAATTGTTCCTGAAAACCCACTTGGTGCCAATCACATTTTTATCTTTTTGCCTTGGAACAAGTTACCATGTCTCATTCTTCTCAATTTGATTCATCTCTTCTTCCATAGGAGCAATCCAATGCTTGTCTTCGTCGGCTTCGATAAAATCCTTAGGCTTTAATTTAGATAGCAAGGAGAAGTTTGCATGTCCTGGTGCATTTTCTAGTCTTCTTCTAGTATGAACTCTCGTATATTTATCACCAAGAATTAGATCTTTAGTATGATTCTTTCGTACAAATAGGGATGGTGTCTTTGTATCTTGACATTTTCTTTTTTCTTCATTTTCTTCTCCTCCTTCTTTTTCTTCTTTGCATCTTAGCTCATATGTTTCAACATTTATTTGTGCTTTCATAATCAAATGTCCTACTTCATCCACTTTTACATTAGCACTCTTTACGATTTTGAGGAATGTTGTATTGTAACATCCGAAAGCTTCGATTTTTGTTGAATAACCCCGAAATATGCCTTCATCAGCTTTGGAGTCAAATTTTCCCAAATCCTCATCATATGTGTTTATATAGCACTTGATTCTGAAAAATTTGAAGTATTTAAATGTTGTTGGTCTACCTTTCCATAGTTCATAAGGTGTTTTTTGTTATTGACTCTGATTTGACCTCTCTTCAAAATTTAGATCGTGGTGTTGGTTTTATTCTCTGCAAAACATGTCTGATAATTTGGCTTCATTCAACATTGATCTTGCCATATCTTGTATGGTATAATTCTTCATTTATACCACTCCATTCTATTGTCAGTTTCTTGCAACTGAAAAATGTCTCTTTATTCCATAAGTCTCACAAAATTATTCAAATTTATGTGAGGTGAAATCACCTCCTCTATCTGATCTCAAGAACTTGATTTTCAAATCAATTCCATTTTCAAACAATGATTTGGATGTTTTGAACTTCTCAAGTGCTTCAAAATTTTCTTTTAGGAACACAATCCATGCCATTCTAGAGTGATCATCAATGAGAAACATGAATTAATGTTCACCTTGTAGACTTTGTGTTCTTGTAGGCCCACAAAGATTTGTATGAAATATATGCAGTGGCTTTGATGTTGAGTATTCCTTTGATTTGAAGCTTCCTCTTGTCTTCTTCCCATGTTGGCATTGCTTTCAAATAGTGTTTGAAGGTTTTGTGATATTTGGCATGTCTCTCACTGCATGTTTAGTGTTGATTTTCACTAGTTTATCAAAGTTCATATGGCCCATCTATGCCATAACCAACTTTCATTTCTTTGCTCATATAGCATTTTTATCATTTGATTTCATTGAGGATATGTACATTCTTTGAGGTACTAATTGCATTTGATACTATTTTTTTCGAGATTGTATTCCTTATCTCACAACATTGAGAATAAAATGTGTGTCCTTGATCACACATTTGACTAGCATCGAATACATTATGTTTCAAACCTTCAACATACAAGAAACTTTATGTTTAAGTGTTTCCATTGTTGAAACTGGGAGTATGTTTTCCATCTATTCTTGTAGTAACATTATCTCCAAATCTTACACTACCTTCATTTAATTCCTTTAAAGTAAGAAAATTTGTTTCGTCCCCTGTCATGTGGCTTGAGCATATACTATCAATGTACGATTGGTTTTCTTTGTTTTGAGCACAAAGGGAAATTTGCACAAGCATATATTCCTCCTTTGACTTTTATTGCTCCTACTTCCTTTTCCAAATTCTTGTGGGTTCTTTCTTTTGTTTGGAAAGGGTATCTTCTTCCTACTTTGGTTTAGAAGCTTCCACTAGGCCATTTCTACAAAAATGTGTTATATGCCCATAGTTTTTGCACTTATAACATACATCAATGTAATCAAATAAAGGGGAAAATGAATTGTAGTTTGTTTTTGAGAACTCATAAGTACTTCTATCTTTTTTCTACACGTAATTTTTTTAGCATGTGCTCTACAATTTATTTCTTTATGACCAAAATGATTACAACAAAAGAAATAGCCAAAGAAAGAATTTTGGTATTGGATCATGTGAGGTTGCCTTGGTGGGAAAGATCTTCTGAATATTTCATTGTTGTCTTTGGAAGGAATGCCATTTTTTTGTGGAATACCATTTTCTTTCTTCCTATTGTCTTCATTATTGATGAAACTTTTGAGTTCATTGACATAACTTTTAGATTTTCTTTCATTTAATTTTTTTGGTGACTCCATAGCTTTTGAATAATCTTTGGTGGTCATATGAATCTTATCATAGCCAAGACCAGTCTTAATGAATCGATGTCTTTGACAATTGACGATATCATCAAATATTTCAACACTCCTTTCAAACTTCAAGCTTCTATTCATCTTAATAATTGTTTTCTCCAGTTCCTTTCCCAAGGAAACAATTCTAGATCTTAGATTTTCACAGTTTCTTCCTTTTTGTTTAGCTAGATCCTCGCAACTTCTTCTATCCTTCTTGCCTCTTCTAATTGAACCTTTAGGTTCATGATAATATTTTTGTTTCTTCAAGACTTTGTGACATCTTTTATTTTTGAGTCGCAATCCTCTTCTTCGTATTTATGTAGTTGCTCCTTTGTTTCAAATTCCTTTTCCTAAGCTTCTTCTTTTTTTTGCTTAAGGCACACATCGGTTCTCCTTCAAGATCCACTTCCCCGTCCATTTCAACATTTTCCTTTTTTCCTAAATCCATTGTTTCTTCCTCTGTGTCTTCATCAATCTCGGCTTCAATTTTTGTAAAGAGTGTTTCTTCTCTTATCACTTAACAACAAATTGCCCTACTTTTCCACAATTAAAGCATTTAAAGGGAAACTTGCATTTGTATTTCCGTATCCCTTTCTGAGTTTTCTCATGAAATGTGCTTCCACTGTGTTTGGCTCACAGTTGGAACGATTGCTTGACTTGCGTTCTTTGTTCTTTGTCTTCTTTGATACTTTGAAAGATCCTTCTCTCTTCCTAATGTGTCCAAAAGGAAACGTACTCTTCAAAAATATTTGATCTAATGTACTTGAAAGGCATATAGTTATTCAAAAAACATTATCTTTTTTAATTCCTTGAAATACATAAAGTTCTTTACAAAATCTAGTCTTTCTAGTATTCACAAAAGGTATCATATTATTTGAAAAATCCAATTTGTTGACATGCCTAAATGACATCATGTTCTTAACTAAATTTGATCACTTTAACATGGTCGAACCTCACAAATTTGATATTTTTAACTTGCTCACAAGGCATTAAATCCTTGACAAACTTTTTAACTTGCTTGGAAGGCATTAAATCTTTTTAACTTTGATCCTTTGATCTTTACTAAATTCGATCTCCTTAACATGCTCAAAAGGAATTTAGGCATTCATAAAATTCGATCTTTTGAACATTGTGTAAAATCCATTGAATCTTTCACAAACATTCATATTTTTAAAGCACCCAAACTTTGATATTTTTTACTTGCTTGAAAGGCATCATGGTTTTTCAAAAATTTGTCCTTATAACACACCAAAACCGTGTCAGGAAATTCTCAAAATTTATTCTTTTTAACATGCCTGAAAGGCATCATAATCTTTACACACTCGAAAGGCATAGAGGCTTCCAAAACTTTCGATCTTTTTAACTTACCTAAAGGCATTGAAACCTTCACAAAATTCAATCTGTTTAACTTGATTGAAAGGCATCGTGTTCTTTATATGAAAAATGGTCTTTTTAATATTCACAAAAGGCATCGTATTAATGTTCTTTATATGAAAAATGGTCTTTTTAATATTCACAAAAAATGGTCTTTTTAATATTCACAAAAGGCATCGTATTATATGAAAACTCAATGTGTTGATGTGCCTGAAATGCATCATGTTCTTCACTAAATTCGATATCTTTAACATGCTGAAAGGCCATTGAAGCCTTCACAAAACTTTTTCTTTTTCACTTTCTAGAAAGGAAATAAATCTTTTCACAAACATCGTTCCATTTAATGGACCCATAATATTTTTTACTTGCTTAAAAGGCATCATGTTCTTGCCAAAATGTGATCCTTTTAGCACAATATAAAGGCATTATGGCTTTCTCAAAATTTGATATTTTTGACTTGCCCCAAAGGCAACATAATCTTTGAAATTTTGATAATTTTAACACCCTTTAAAGGCATAGAGGCCCTCAAACAATTACACATTTGTAACTTGTCTAAAAGGCACTGAAACCTTCATAAAATTTGATCTTTTTAACCTGATTGAAAGTCATATTTCTCTTCACAAAATTTAATCATTTTAATATTCATAAAATGAAACATATTATTTGAAAATTTGAATCTAATGATTTCTTAAAAGGCATCATGTTCTTCATTAAATTCAATCTCTTAACATGCTCGAAAGTCATATAAGCCTTTGCAAACTTCATCTCTTTAACTTGTGTAAAAGACATTGAATCTTTCACAAAATTGATATTTTTTAAGAACTCAAGCTTTTGATATTTTTGTCTTTCATGGAAGGAATCATGTTTTTTTAAATTTAATCTTTTTAACACAACAAAAAGGCATTGTTATCTTCACAAAATTTGAATTTTTATAAACTTGATTAGAAGGCATTGTTATCTTCACAAAATTTGAATTTTTTAAAACTTGCTTGAAAGACATTGTGTTATTCACAAAATTTAGTCTTTAAATATTCATGAAAGGCATCATCTTCCTTGAAAAATTAAATCTATTGATCTGCTTGAAAGGCATGATGTTATTCACTAAAATCGATCTATTTAGCATGCTTAAATTGTATGGAGGTCTTCACAAAATTTGATGTTTTTAAACTTTTCTTAAGGAATTGAATATTTAACAAACTTTGACCCATTTAACACACCCAAACATTGAAATTTTGATATACTCGAAATTTTTTAACATGCCTAAAAGGCATCATAGTCTTCACAAAAATTGATCATTTCAACACACTTGAAAGGCATAGAGACCTCCAAATCTTTTCTATCTTTTCTATCTTGTCTAAAAGGAATCCAAGCATTTTAAAAATACGATCTAAAAAATACAATCTTTTTAACTTGAAAGGCACTATGTTCTTCCAAAATTTCAATCTTTTTAATATCCACAAAAGGAAACATCTTCTAGGAAAATTTCAATATGACAATATGTCTAAAGGTCATCATGTTTTTCACTAAATTCAATCTCTTTAACAAGCTCAAAATGCATTGAGGCCTTTCCGGATGTTTTTCACTTTCTTGGAAGGCATTGAATCTTTCACAATCTTCCCAAGAAGGAATTGAAGCCTTCACAAAATTTAATGTTATTAACATGCTTGAAAGGCACCATAAGAAAAAATGTTGTTTAATAAGGAATCAAATCATTTTCCATTATTATCCTCAACCACTCTATCAACTTGATTTCATCCTTATCTTCATCTCCACTAAAAAATGGTATTACCATTAACTGAAGACCAAACAAAACCTTCAACTTCCAACCCCAACATATTGAAAATAGTATAAAAATTTATAAAATGATTTTTCCAACATAGTGTCAAAAGTTATGCAGATTTCAAAATAATCTACCTTTTAAACCCTAATTTAAAGTTTGTATTTCTTTCTAAGCTTCTAGTTGAGGTAACTATGTAATTTCAACCCCTATGAGTATGAAATTTTGTCCTATAGTAGCCTGATATGTTTTCTTTGAAATGTCATAGGTTTTACCTATTTTTGATGTGCCAAGAAAAAATTATAGTAACTTTCCCAAAACTTGTTTTTTTTTCCTTTCAAGAGAGTGAAAGTGTGCGATATTCCACATGTTCAATTTTCTATATCGGATTCTAAAATTCGTATAAACACTATTGTTCATCTTCTTTTTTATGCAACAAGTCTCACTCAATTTATATTTCTCAAGCTCTAGATATAACACTTTTACCCATAACATTTGTTTAAGACTAGTTTTTGGACTAGCAAAAATATCTAACTTCCATAGGGTACAAATCTAAACTTCTAATTAATCAGCACCTAAAATTCATACCACAAATATGTCAATATGTCATATAAGGCCCCTCAAAGTTTCGTTGTTTGAAATGGATCTGAAAAAATTATAGTAAAAATTCTAATATGACTCGTTTTGGAAGCGTCCAAGCTTTAAAAGTCTGCATGACTAGCCTGCATTTTGGTAGCCTTGGTTGCTGACTCATTTATGGCATCTACGAGATGGTAGGATGGTGTATTGATGCATGGGCTAGGAGGATCAAGGATGTCTTTCCCAATAGGAGGGTAAATGACCAACGAGTCTCTATGGTTTAGGTTTCAATGAAGGGTAGTGTTGTTGGCAATGTGTGGATGGTGTGTCAGCCATGCTAGAATAAGAGAATTGAGGTGGGGACTGAAGGTATGTGAATCCCTAGTGCATGGGAGGGATGTGACCTTCGAGAACTGTCAAGTATTGGACTAGATGGGTGAAAGAATCCTCAAGCATTATGCAATTGGTTGTTCGACTATACTGGCTCAAGGGAGGCATAAACACGTGCCTATGATTGGGCGGTGATGATGCAACATCACCTATTGCTTAATGAGCATGCTTAGATTCCATAAATATGAGGTGCTCCTAACATGGGTTCAGTTAAAACCTATTAGTGAGGCCTATCCCACATGATACAAGTGGTTGTTGGTCATGCCCAACTAGCAAGGTCACAATGGTGTCGATTAGTGACTAGACTTCTTGTGTGGAAAGGGATGCTCAAGTGGGATGGTAAATCTAGCTTCATTGCAGATGATATTACAACCACGATATGGCATGGGACTTGTGGAAGAATCTCTTTACCACCAACATCCCTTTCATTGGATGTGTCGATGAAGTAACATTGAGGAGGACATTAGCATCCTTAAGTGGGGGAGAATGTTGGGACCTTGGACTTTGAGGAAGACTTGGTTGCTTGAGTCCTTTACCATAGTAGAGGAGGCGTTGAGGAAACTTGGCAAGTCAATAAGGCTAGTCTATATTTTGATAACGTAGGTGACGAATTAATGTATGGCAGTTGCGAGATGGTTATGATGATGTACTAGTACATGGGATAGTAGGACCATGCATGTATTTCCCTATCGGATGGTAGACAGCCAGTGAGACCTTGTGGTTTAGGATCTGATAGAGGACGATGCAAATGGTAAAGTATGGATGGTGTGTCAGCCATGCTAGGCCAACAACATTGAGGTGGGGACTGAAGGTATGTGAACACATCTTGCTTAGGAGGGACATGACCTTCAACCATTCTCAAGTATTGGAATAGATGGGTGACAACATCATCATACGTTGAGTGATTAGTCGTTCAACTATGCTATCTTGAGGGAGGCCTAACGAGATGCCTATGGTTGGATAGTGATGATGCAACATCACATATGGTGAAACAATCACATTCATATTCTGCAAGTATAAGGTTTACCTGGCTTGGGTTCAATAAATATGTGTTGGTGAGGTATAGTCCACATGATGCAAGAAGTTGTTGGTCATACTCAACTAGCAAAGTCACAATGATGTTGAGTAGTGGCTAGACTTCTTGAGTGGAATGGGACGCTTAAGTAGAAAGATAAGTCTAGCCTCATTACAGGAACCTTGTGGATATCATAGTACAAACACATAATGATTGTGACAAACTAACGCACCCAAGGGTGAAACATATTGCAATAGTTATTTATAGCCATAGAAAGGCGTAAACCCTAATAAAACCTAACTAAAGGCTTAACTTGTTAAATAGGGTATTGGGAACTTAGTATACTAAAGTGGCCCTTTCACAACTATTACACTATCACAAAATCATGAGATTCTAAACAAAATGATTCATGTACATAAAGCCTAGCATCTAAGATGGATGGTTTATACACAACAAAAAAAAATAGATGATGCACTTATGTAACTATTGTGTTATATATATATATATATATCAAATTTGAACCTCTAATCCTTTGTAATGAGAAAAAAATCTCTATTATGCAAACTTGGAGAGAAATGTGAGCCCCAAACTTAGCTTAGAATTTTTTATATTGTACTTGGATGTTATGGTTATGTACACAACACAAATTTATATATATATATATATCAAATTTGAACCTCTAATCCTTTGTAATGAGAAAAATATCTCTAATATACACACTTGGAAAGAAATGTGAGCCCCAAACTTAGATTGTAATTTTCTTCTTCTTTCACAATGAGAATACTTCCTTTGTTCTTTTGTTAATTTTAGTTAGAATAGAGGATTTTGAGCTTCCCAAAATATTGTGGGCTAATTTGGAGTTGTATGTTTCTCATTTTCAGTTGTAATTAGTTGTCTTTGCAACGTGTTACAAACTTTGGTTCGTTATTTACTCCAAATCTAGCAAATTCCAAACTAAAAGTTGCTTTCCAAAAAAAAATACACAGATTGAGGGAAGAAATTAACTGATTTGGAGTTCATTTGGTCATCCTTTGATTTCAAACACATGGTTGTAACATCTACCACTTTGAAATGAGCAAGAATGGGACCCATGGCCTTTTTTTAACTTTTCAAAAACTCAAATGCACTTTTAAATTAGTGATAAACCCACTTAATCAAGCTCTGAGACCTCTTTTAATCGTCACATTATGATGGCGTGTATTGGAGGTTGAATAGCATAATTTGGTGAGATCCCAAAAATTGGTATTTTCCAAAAAAATTCTATATGCATGAAATTTTGAAAAAATATTTATCTAACATATTTTACGATTTAAACACATTGCAGATATTGGTGCAACATATTGCTACATGTTACAAGTTTACAGTTAAGCACAACATATAACAAACTGGGGAAGTAAATATGGAAATAAGTGAACTTTCATACAATTTAATAGAAGAAGCCAGAGGGTAGAATATCAATGTGGGAAATGAAGAGACAAAATATAATGGACATACAAATAAAATAGAATCAATAGAGCCAGTGGAAACTATGACAAGCTTGATGATTGAAGTACAGATTTGCAAAGCAGATAATGAAAGAATGTCAAGGGCTCAGAAGCAACAAAATTCGTTAAGCACTCAAGTTATGCAAAATTTGAACCTGTTACAGAGACAAATGCAGGTTGGATCAGTTTCATGCCTTGAAAAAGAAGACGGGGATAGTTTAAAGAAGAGATCCTATGAGAGATATAGACACTAAGAGTGCTCATAGGCATCACTATTCACTGTCTCATGTAGCCAATAGATCATATACAACTAAGGATTCTAACAATAGTCCAGAAATGTCTCTAGTTAGGCATCATAAAAGAATACACGTGGAAGAAGTGTTGCAAGGGAAGCTTAGGAAGATTAATCCACCCACTTTGATGGTGAGAACAATAAGTAAGAAGATGTCGAAGCCTGGTTATTGGGGTTGAGGAAATATATTTGGTTGCATAATTATTCTTCAAATATGAAGGCCAAATTTTCCATTTATAACCTACAAGGGAAGGATTCCATGTGGTGAGATCAATTAGTGGAAGTGAAACATATTAGTGAGAAGAGAATTTCATGGAAACAATTCAAAAAGTACTTCCAATAGAAGTACTTATTTGAACATTACTATAAGAGGAAGATGGAGGAATTCTTTGAGCTCAAGTTGGGGGTCATGAGCATGGAAGCATATGAGAGGATATTTATAGAATTATTGAGGTATGATGTGTTTATTAAGGAAGAGAAGGTAAAAATACAAAGGTTCATAGGTGGGTTTCCAACTTTTTACAAAGACAAAATTTAATATGATGAACCCAAATCCCTTGAAGAGAAAATTCGAAAGGCTAAGCATTTGTGTGATTGGAATAAATAAAGAGAGGATGTTCAAAATTCTTGAAGGGATAAGAACAGAAATAAACAGGATCAGAGAAAGAGAGGTTTCAAACCTCCATTCGTAAGGAATCACCAAAATTCATTTCAGCAAAGCATTCCATCGTGAAATGGACCATGGATGGTAGAAAATCAAGGAAAAATGAAGAATCAATGAATTAAGTGTTGGGGATGTGAAGGGAATCATATGTTCAGAGATTGTTCTTATAAGGGAGACAAGATGAAAATTGTGCACGACATTCATGGAGTAAGCACAATGGAGGATGTGGCTAGAGACATTCTTATAATTTATGCAACCTAGGATAATAAATAGGCAGAGCACCAGTCCAATATGATTGAGATTGAAGGTAAGGTTATCGATCAACCCATTTCCATTTTAATTGATTCAGGGCAATTCATTGTTATATTTCTCACTCATTTGATTGAAATATTTCACCTAAAGAAAAACAAACATGTTGAATCATGGTTGGTACAACGGGCTACCTGAACCAAAAGAAGAATCAATGAGGTAGTAAATGGTTATCCATTAGATACGAGTGGATTCCATACATTTGCATATTTGAACATAATACATCTTGGTTCTTATGATGTGCTTATTGGAATTGACTGGTTGGATGAATACCATGTCATTTTAGATTGCCACTTGTCTTGATGAAGCAGGAGAGCATAAGATAGCGAAAGGAATTTCAAGGCCTATTTCTATAAGGAATGTTTTAGTTGTGTGGTTAAAAAGGTGTTTCAGAAAAGGGTGTATGTTGTATGCAGCTCATGTGGAGGAATAAAAAAAGAATAAAGGCCCAAACCTGTATTAACCTGGAATACATTATAGGAATGTGTATATTTTTTTGAATAAATACTTGGGTTTCTACCAAAAATAAGTATTATCTATTGACCTGGTTCCTGGGGATTCCCTAGTTTCCAAAATACCATGCATAATGAGTACACCTGAATTGAAGGAATTACAAATGCAACTAGAGGAGTTGTGAAGAAACGATACATATGACCAAGTGTGTCTCCTTGGGGAGCACCAATTATATTTGTAAAGAGGAAGGATGGAACGTTGAGATTGTGTATTGACTTTAGAAAAAACAAAGTCACTATGAAGAACAACTACCCTCTACCTAGAATTGATTACTTTTTTTTCAGTTAAAAGGAGCAATGATTTACTCCAATATAGACTTGATATTAGGTTATCATTAGATGAGAATAAAGGATGAAGATATCAACAAAACAACTTTCAAAATTCGATATAGTCACTATGATTTTGTAGTACTACCATTTTGATTATCAAATGCATTGACTACTTTTATGTGCTTAATGAATGGCATATTCAGACACTCTTTGGGTAATTTTGTCATTGTATTTTTAGATGACATTCTTATTTTTTCAAACTCAATGGAGGAACATGAGGATTATTTGAGATCAGTGCTATATGTGTTAAGATATAATCAATTAAATATGCTAAGTTGAGTAAATGCTCAATCTATAAAAAACAAATTCAACACTTGGGACACATCATATCTGAGGAAGGGTAATAGAAGATCAAAGCAATATTGGCGCTATCATGGGGTGGCATACACCCAGGAATGTATCAAGCGTAAGATCATTTATGAGATTAACTGGATATTATAGAAGTTTTGTAGAAGGCTTCTCAAAAGTAGCACATCAAATTACATCCTTGCAGAATAAGGGATTCAACTTCGAATGGACACCCAAGTGTGAAGAAAGTTTCCAAAGGTTGAATATATTTGCTCACAAGTGCACAAATTCTCAAAATTGTTGATCCAAATGAAAATTTTGTGATATGTACAGATGCTTGTAAATAAGGAATTGATGGTGTACTTATGCAAAATGGACATGTGGTTTGTTATGAATCTAGGAAGTTGAAAAAAATGAGAAAAATTATGCCAAGCATGATTTAGATTTCGTTGTTATATGCATGCCTTAAAAATGTGGAGATAATATCTCATGGGAAGACAATTTGAATTAAGAATAGATCACAACAGGTTGAAATATTTATTTGAGAAACATACTTTAAATGTAAGACACTCAATATGGGTGAAATTTTTATATGAGTTTTATTTTGAAATCAAACATATTAAAGGCAAAGAGAAAAAGGTTGCAAATGGATATGTTTATAATTTCAAATTTATTAAAAAAATGGACATTTTAACTCTTTTAATGTTTTTTTTCATATTCATCTTCTTTTTTTTAGAAAAATGTATTTTTTAATTAAAATTGGTCTCTCTTGTCTTTTTAAAATTAATTTAAAATAAAATAAAGAACTAAAATATTGTTCTTACGTCATGCATAGTTTCGAAATGCATGCAATAGTAACCTGATAGAATAAAGAGAGGGCCATCAGTAGCATCATTTTTTGATTCGGTAATGATTTTGGGTTCAGACTGCACCAACTTTGACCAAGGTTCCCAAAAATTTGTAATTTTAGCCCTAAAAAAAGGGGGGTGCTATCAATAGCACCACTTTTCGATTTGAGAGTTGATTTACAATTTTGATAACATCAACACTTGTCGGTGTTTCCAAAAAGTCATAATTTTATCCTCGAAAAAGGTGTTTTACCAGTGGTGCCACTTTTCGATTCAGGGTAAAAATAGTCATTAAACACAAGCTATAAAAAATGAAAAATTTTGAGTTCTTATGAAGTTGTATAATATGTTTTGCTTGCAAATTGTTTAGCATAACTTCAGTGACAACATGTTCAATGTAATTCCTTAATAATGACATCAATGACAACTTGTTCAACAATCTGCTTCTTTAATAATGATGGAAATACTTTGACGAAATACATAATCCACTAGGAATAGAAAGAATTGCCCCCCTATATGCAACTATCCCTTTTGACATCAATGGAAAAGGGATGCTCCCCCTAACTTGGTGCTTCTCCTTAAGCATTTAATGACTATATGAGATGGATATTACTCCTAATTGTTGTTTGAGACACTCAAATGTCTCTTTGGGAAGGGTTTTTGTGAAAATATATGCAATATGTTCTTTGGTGGCAATATATTCCAACTTGACATTTTGTTCTACTACTTGTTCTCTTAAGAAGTGATACTTGATTGGAATATGATTTGTTTTCAAGTGCATAACAAGATTATTTGAAATATTTTACGCACTTGTGTTGTCACGAAGTATTGATATTGGATGATCTTAATCTACCTAGATATATTTATGTGGTTACTTCATCCAATTAACTTGTGTGCAACATGATGTTGTGTGGTTATATACTCAGCATTTGCTCTGGATAGAGAAATTAAATATTTTTTCTTGCTTAACCAAGACACTAGATTATTGCCCATAAATAATACTCCTCCACTCGTACTTTTACTATCATCAACATTGCTTTCCCAATCACCATCAATATATGGTAGAGTTAAATTTTCACCTCTTGAGTAGCACAAGCTGAATTCCAATGTGCCCTTTAGATATCTGAATATCCTTTTCACCGCTTGCACATGAGTTTCTTTTAGTGCAATTTGAAACCGTGCAATCAATCTTACTACTTGCATAAGGTCCATTCTTTATGTCGTCACATATAATAGGCTTCCAATCATTGAATTGTACAATGTTTGATTTGCTTCTAGAGATTCATCATCTTTGCTCAATTTACAATCTACGACCATGTGTATGCTGACTGGTGCACAATCTTCCATTTTAAATTTCTTCAACATTTCCTTGTTATACTTGATTTGTGAAATGAATATTCCTTTATCAAATAGAGAAATTTGTAAACCAAGAAAGAATGTTAGTTCGCCAAGCATAAACATCTCAAATTCCTTGTGAATTTATATTGCAAACTCTTGACACATTTTGTTCATGTCACTATCCAAAAATAATGTCTTCTACATAAACCACAACAATCAACAAGTTTTCATTTTCCATATTGATGTATAGATTGATGTCTGCAGTTACTCTTTTGAAGCCTTGTTGTTATAGATATTTATTAATTGTTGAATACCAGGATATGGGGGTTTACTTTAGTACATGATGGGATTTCTCAATTTACACAGATGATCCTTATTTTCTGATAATAAGAACCCTTCTGGTTGTTCAATATATACTTCTTCCCCATTGAAAAAGACTTAATTGACATCCATTTAATAGATGTTAAAGTTATTAAAGCAAACAAATGCCAAAAACATTATGGTAGCTTTTAGTCTTGCAACTGGGGCAAAGGTTGTGAAATCAATACCTTCAACCTGAGCATAACCTTTATAAACTAATTGTGATTTATTTCTTATTACTTTCCCATCTTCATTCAAATTATTCCTGAAAACCCACTTGGTGCCAATCACATTTCTATATTTTGGCCTTGGAACAAGTTCCTGTGTCTCATTCTTCTCAATTTGATTGATCTCTTCTTCCATAGGAGCAATCCAATGCTTGTCTTTGCTGGACTCTATAAAATCCTTAGGCTTTAATTTAGATAGAAAGGAGAAGTTTGCATGTCATGGTGCATTTGCTAGTCTTCTTCCAGTGTGAACTCTCGTATCTTTATAATCGAGAATTATATCTTTAGAATGATTCTTTCGTACAAATAGGGATGGTGTCTTTGTATCTTGACATTTTGTTTTTTTTTGTCTTCGTTTTTAACTCCTCCTTTTTATTGTTTGCATCTTAGCTCATTTGTTTGAACATTTATTTGTGCTTTCATCTTCAGATGTCCCACTTTATCCACTTTTACATTAGCACTCTCTACGATTTTGAGGAATGTTGTATTGTAACATCTCGAAGCTTTTATTTTTGTTGAATAACTAAGAAAGATACCTTCATCAGCTTTTGAGTCAAATTTTCCCAAATCCTCATCATCTGTCTTTATATAACACTTGATTCTGAAAACTTTGAAGTATTTAACTGTTCTTGGTCTACCTTTGCATAATTCATAAGGTGTTTTTTTGTTGTTGACTCTGATTTTCTCTCTATTCAGAATTTAGATTGCGATGTTGGTTTTATTCTTTGCAAAACCCGTCTGATAGTTTGGCTTCATTCAACATTGATCTTACCATCTCTTGTACAGTTCAATTCTTCCTTTATACCACTCCATTATGTTGTCAATTCTTGCAACTGAAAAATGTCTCTTTATTCCATGAGTCTCACAAAATTCTTCAAATTTATGTGAGGTAAAATCACCTCCTCTATTTGATCTCAAGAAATTGATTTTCGAATCAATTTCATTTTCAACCAAGGACTTGGATGTTTTGAACTTCTCAAATGCTTCAAAATTTTATTTTAGGAACACAATCTATGTCATTCTAGAGTAACCATCGATGAGAAACATGAATTAATGTTCACCTTGTAGACTTTGTGGTCTTGTAGGCCCACAAAGATTTGTATGAATGAGATGCAATGGCTTTAATGTTGAGCATTCCTTTGATTTGGAACTTCCTCTTGTCTTCTTCCCATGCTGACATTTCATACAAATAGTGTTTGAAGGTTTTGTGATCTTTGGCACGTCTCTCAATACATTTTTACTATTTATTTTCACTAGTTTATCAAAGTTCATATGGTCCATTCTTCTATGCCATAACCAACATTCATTTATTTGTCCCGTATAGCATTTTTATCATTTGATTTCTTTTCCTCGGAATTTTATCATTTGATTTCATTGAGGATATGTATATTATTTGAGGTACTAATTGCATTTTGCTACTAATTTTTTTGAGCTTGTATTCCTTATCTCACAACATTGAGAATAAAATATGTGTCCTTGATCACACATTTGACTAACATTGACTACATTATGTTTCAAACCTTCAACATACAATACGTTTTATGTTTGTATTTCCATTGTTGAGACTGGGAGTATGTTTTCCATCTATTCTTGCAGTAACATTATCTCCAAATCTTACACTACCTTCATTTAATTCCTTTAAAGTAAGAAACTTTGTCTCATCCCCTGTCATGTGGCATGAGCATATACTGTCAATGTACAATAGGTTTCATTTGTTTTGAGCACGAAGGGAAATTTGCACAAGCATAGATTATTCCTCCTTCTACTTTTATTACTCCTACTTCCTTTTCCAAATTCTTCTGGGTTCTTTCTCTTGTTTGGAAAGGGTATCTTCTTCCTTTTTTGAATTAGAAGCTTCCACTAGACCATTTCTACAAAAATATGTTACATGTCCATAGTTTTTGCACTTATAACATACATTAATGTAATCAAATAAAGGGGAAAATGAATTATAGTTTTTATTTGAGAACTCGTAAGTACTTCTATCTTTGTGCTACACATAATTATTTCTAGCAAGTGCTCTACAATTTATTTCTTTATGACCAAAATGATTACAACAAAAGAAATAGCCAAAGAAAGAATTTTGGTACTAAAGCATGTGAGGTCGCCTTGGTGGGAAAGATCTTCTGAATATATCCCTGTTGTCTTTGGAAGGAATGCCATTTTGTTTGGAACATCACTTTCTTTCTTCCTATTGTCTTCATCATTGATGGAACTTTTGAGTACATCAACATAACTTCTAGATTTTCTTTCATTTACGTTTTTTGGTGACTCTGTAGCTAGTGAATATTCTTTGGTGGTCATATGACTTATCTTAGCGAAGACCAGTCTTAATGAATGGATACCTTTGACAATTGATGATATCATCAGATATTTCAACAGTCTTTTCAAATTTCAAGCTTCTATTCATTTTAATAGTTGTTTTCTCCAGTTCCTTTCTCAAGGAAACAATTCTAGATTCTAGATTTTCGTGGTTTTCTTCCTTTTCATTTATCTAGATACTCACAACTTCTTCTATCCTTCTTGCTTCTTATAAGAACCTTTAGGTTCATGATAATATTTTTTGTTTCTTTAAGACTTTGTGACATTTTTTAGTTTTGAATCACAATCCTCTTCTTCATATTTATGTAGTTGCTCCTTTGTTTCAAATCCCTTTTCTTAAGCTTCTTTTTTTGTGTTGCTTAAGGCACACATGGGTTCTTCTTCAAGATCCACTTCTCCGTCCATTTCAAAATTTTCCTCTTTTTCTAAATCCATTGTTTCTTCCTCTTTGTCTTCATCAATTTTGGTTTCAATTTCCATAAAGATTGTTTCTTCTCTATCACTTAGCAACAAATTGTCCTACTTTTCCACAATTGAAGCATTTAAAGGGCAACTTATGTTTGTATTTCCATGTCCTTTTTTGAGTTTTCTCACAAAATGTGCTTCCTCTGTGTTTGGCTCATAGTTGAAACGATTGTTTGACTTGTGTTCTTTATTCTTTGTTTGCTTTGAGACTTTGAAAGGGCCTTCTCTCTTCTTAATGTGTCCAAAAGGAATTGTAATCTTCAAAAAGATTTGATCTAATGTATTTGAAAGGCATATAGTTATTCGAAAAAAACATAATCTTTTTTAATTTCTTGAAATACATAATGTTCTTTGCAAAATTTAGTATTTTTAGTATTAACAAAAGGTATCATATTATTTGAAAAATTCAATTTGTTGACATGCCTAAATGGCATCATGTTCTTAACTAAATTTGATCTCTTTAACATGGTAGAACCTCACAAATTTGATATTTTTAACTTGCTCATAAGGCATTAAATATTTTTAACTTTGATAATTTAATCTTTACTAAATTCGATCTCCTCAGCGTGCTCAAAAGGCATTTAGGCGCTCATAAAATTTGATCTTTTGAACATTGTGTGTAAAAGCCATTGAATATTTCACAAACATTCATATTTTTAAAGCGCCCAAACTTT
Organism: Pseudotsuga menziesii; assembly: GCA_001517045.1. NCBI lineage: Eukaryota > Viridiplantae > Streptophyta > Pinopsida > Pinales > Pinaceae > Pseudotsuga > Pseudotsuga menziesii. Next base: position 394,061 of record LPNX010529222.1, on the reverse strand, counting down.
GATATTTTTTACTTGCTTGAAAGGCATCACGGTTTTTCAAAAAATTGTCCTTTTAACACACCAAAATGGCGTCAGGGAATTCTCAAAATTCATTCTTTTTAACATGGCTGAAAGGCATCATAATCTTCACAAAATTTGGTAATTCTAACACACTCGAAAGGCATAGAGGCTTTCAAAAAAAAATTATTATTTTATCTTTTTAACTAAAAGGCATTGAAACCTTCACAAAATTCAATCTTTTTAACTTAATTGAAAGGCATCATATTATTTATAAGAATTGGTCTTTTTAATATTCACAAAATGAATTGTATTATATGAAAAATCAATGTGTTGATGTGCCTAAAAGGCATCATGTTCTTCACTAATTTCAATCTCTTTAACATGCTAAAATGGCATTAAATCCCTCACAAAACTTTATCTTAATAAATATTTTCACAAACATTGTTCCATTTAATGCACCCATAATATTTTTTACTTGCTTAAAAGAGATCGTGTTCTTGCCAAAATGTGATCCTTTTAGCACAATATAAAGGCATTATGGCTTTCTCAAAAATTGATCTTTTTAACTTGCCCCGAAGGCAACATAAACGTTGAATTTTTTTATAATTTTAACACACTTTAAAGACATAAAGGCCCTCAAACAATTACACATTTGTAACTTACCTAAAGGAAGTGAAACCTTCATAAAATCTGATATTTTTAACCTGATTGAAAGTCATATTTATCTTCACAAAATTTAATCCTTTTAATATTCAGAAAAGGAATCCTTTTAATATTCAGAAAAGGAAACATATGCTTTGAAAAATTGAAGCTATTGATGTTCTAAAAGGCATCGTGTTCTCCCTTGAAAGTTATCCAAAGAGGAAAGTTCACTATGGAGTCAGCGGAGTTGACGATGTTGGTACACAGAGTTCCCCATGGCGACCCTCCTGCTATCTGTAAGCCTTAGCAGGGTTCTAGGGTTACGGTTTACGAACTTCCCACGCTTGCCTATTAAGGCGCTTCCATTGTGCTTCATGTTTCGGTTGACGGTTACTTGGTTCAGGATTGGCCTCGCTAGGTGGACCTGGCCTGTTGGTTGGCCCTTACTTGAGAGTTTCTGCATGACTCTTGGTGTCTTGCTTTAGTACTCTTCATGTTGTCTTGTGTGGAGGGTTTGCGCCTTGGGTTTGACGGGTCCTTCCTGCTTCTGGTTTCTGCGTAGGGTTTCGTCTTGGGCTTGGATTTGCTGAGTGGTATCCCCATTGACAACCACACTTGGAGTCCCTCCCCTGAATTGGGGGACTAGTACCAACCAAGTCTAAAAACAAGTGGGAAGTATTTCGCTCTTCTTTGGCTATCTTGGGAAATTACGGTTTGCCACCCCTACATGGCTCTAATCTGTCGTAGGGTTTTTTGTTTGTGACCTGTCTCCTGTTGCACGCTTTTGGTTGACTTTGCTTTGTTATGTCATTGTCGGTGGTGTGGGTGACTTCCCTGTCCCTTCCTTGAGTCAAGATTGATTATGGTTCCCTCTTGGCTCCTGTACCTTCCTAGATGCGGAGGTTTCTCTTCCCATCTTTCGGTTGGTTTATTCTTATTCATGGTTAGGTCTCGACTCTGTTTACCCCTTCTGATTGTGTTAGGGTTATACTATTCTCTTCACGGCTCTCCTTGGGTTGACTTGGTTCCTTCCTTATAAAGTGACGGGAGTTGGGGGTCCTTTCTCTCTGGGGTTTCTCATGGGGGTTTCTCTCTTAAGTTGACCCTGCACTCCTCGTGGAGTGTCTTGGGGGGCTGGTCCCTTTTCTGTTTACAAGTGGATATTGCCCCGGAATTTCTGTGATTCTGTCAGGGTGGCATCCAGACTTGGCCCTTTAGACTTTGGGGTTTGGCCGCTCCTCTAGAACTTTCTGGGTTGACTTTGCGTGTCTTCTTTCCATGGCAGAGTCATCAGCTCCTCCCTGATTTCGTCGTAAAAGGCGTACCAAATGCATTAGATCCCAGGAAGGACGTCTGCGTTATGTACTCGGATGTGACATTTTCATGGATCGCGTTTCTTCACTATGTGCTCATACTCTTGTAGGGCGCCTGGAATACTGTAGGTTGGACAAAACGGCCTGGGTGGATTGGGATTCAAAGCACTGGAAGCCTCTCATCGACTACCTTCCCACTATTAGTTTGTTGGCTAATGGTTGGATTGTTTTTGTATTGCTGGAAGAGGAACACTACACACGCATTTTGAACGGGATCTGGCGTATTGGGAAGGGGTCACTAGTTCTCTGTCACTGGCACCCACATTTCGACCCTCTCTGGGAAAGAACAACAAAGAGACATCTTTGGGTTCTGATGCCTCACCTTCCTTATCCTCTTTGGAACAGACATGTCCTTTAAGGCATCGGTAACACTATCGGTCACTTTGTCGACGTAGAGGCGGACTTCCATCTGTTGTTTGACAAGCGGGTTGCCAGAATCCTGGTGGAGATGGACATTTCACTTGGTTTGCCGGCGAAAGTGGAAATTCTTTGCAACGAACGCCTTCTAGTTCAGCGACTTGACTACCTCCATGTGTCGTTTCGCTGCAGTTGCTGTCTTGAGGTCGGCCACCTAAGACAAGCATGTCCTGACTTTCATCTTGGAAGTATTGACTTGGGATCGGATGTCTTCATGAAGGACCCCTCTCCGGCTGTCTCTGTTGTGCCCTTGCATCGGGCTCCAGGTACTTTTGATGGTTCTCCCTCCCCTTCTGACTTTATTTTGGACTCCTTTCTTGAAGTAATTGACGATGCTATTTTGTCTCATAAGGCTCCCTCGGCTCCTCTCCCTGTCTTGTCCTCTCTTCCCCTTCCTGATTCTTTGTCCCCACAGCGAGATACAACACAGGAACAATCTCCTCCCTCGCTCTCTAAGGCACTTACCGCTTTGGATTCTGTAGCCCCTCCTTCACCCAACACTTGCGATCACCCACTTTCTCCTCCTGCCCCGTGGAACACATTACAGGCTCCTCCAGCCCTGTCTTCGATGGAGGATTTTCCACCTCTACCTCCCCCACGATCCACACAGAACCCAACTTCCCCTCCCTAAATCCCAACATCTTCTCCCTCCTTCTCTGATCCCTCACTGAAGAAATCTTTATCTATTTTTACAGCTACATCCCCTTCCTCCCCTACCACTCTTCACCTCAATTCCATTAGGTTTGCCAACATGACTGTCCGTAAAAAGTCAAAGGGAAAAAAGGATTTTTTGAAGGTTGACCTTTCATCTGCCTCTCCTCACTATATTCCTCTTTTAGTGTGCATCAAAGATGCGGCTCATGGCTTATCAAACTGGGGACTGAGAGTGTCGTCTCCCCATCCGGCTTCTCCTTGATGAAGCTCCTCTCTTTAAACATCTGGGGCTTTGGAGGTAAGTCCAAAAACCATAACCTCTGCTCCCTCCTTAAGTCTCTTGGCCTGGACATTATCCTTATCCAAGAAACGATGTGCAGCTCCTCTCCAGCATTACTCACCATCTCTAAGATCCTCCCCACGTGGGAATACTGTGCTATCAGCACTTCAGGCCTTTCTGGTGGCCTACTCACAGCATGGAACCCACTATTGATTAAGTGTAAGGCCTTTCAAACATGTGCTAGCCTTTTGGTTCAAGCTTCCGTTCGTGGTATGGCTATTCCTATTTCTGTTCTCAATGTATATGGTCCTTATAAAGACCAGGAACTATTCTGGGATAAATCCCTACGTGGGGGTTTACTTAGCACTCCGAATCTTGTTCTTGGTGGGGACCTCAATCTTACCTGTACTCCTCTGAAATTTGGGGGGAAAAGGCCTCTTCTGATCCCCTTTCTCACTACTTTTTATCCCTTTTTGACTCGGTGGGTCTTGTGGACCTGGCTCCTCAACACACTGGGCCTACTTGGCGTAATGGCCGTGTAGGGGAGCATGGTATTTGTAAGAGACTCGATCGTTTTTTAATCTCTGCGTGTTTGATCCCCTCTTTGGGTGTCCATAGGGTTTGGACCCATTGTGCTGATTTATCCGATCACTTCCCCATCTACTTGGAATGGGACAAGAATAAAGGATCATGTAACTATCCTTTCAAATTCAACCATTTGTGGCTTAACGATCCTGATTTCTCTGACTGGTTTAAGGGGCGATGGTCTCTTCCTTCCCATTGTGACAACTCTGTTGGTATTGATATGATCACCTCTAAGTTACGTTCACTTAAGAATGAAGCTAAGGCTTGGATAAAGATCAAGAGTGATAGTATGGATTCGGATTCTATATCACTTGACCGAGCAATCGAATCCCTTCTATCGGGTCCATCCAATGGCATCCTATCCATGGATGAGTTGGCTCGGTTGGCACAGCTCAGATCCGAGAAGCAGAAAATTTTGGCTCATTTCCTACTCACCTGGAAACTTAAAAGTAGACTGAAATGGGCCCAACAGGGTGACTCTAATACCAAGTTCTTCCATACCTTTGCATCGGGTAGGAGAAACCAAAATGTGATCTGGTCATTGGCTGATGCAGATGGAAATTGTATTGAAGACGAGAACGCACTCAAAGATCTGGGTCAGTCTCATTTTGCTTTTATTTATAAATATGATGGAGGAACTTGTCTGGATCAACAACTCAGGGTAGTCATGCTTTTTGCTAAGATGATCTCAGATGAGTACGCCTCGAACCTTACATGTCCTGTCACTCTTGGGGAGATCTCATTTGCCCTGAATTCTTTTAAAAAGGATAGGAGTCCTGGTCCTGATGGATGGCCAGTTGAATTCTATTTGCACTTTTTCGATCTTATTGGTCAGGAGTTATTGTCAGCTGTGGACTCGACCAGGGTTTTGGGCCTTATTCGTCCTTCACTAAACTCGACCTTTCTTGCTCTCATCCCTAAATTGGACAAGCCTTGAACTTTTGCAGATTTCAGGCCCATCTCTTTATGCAATCTTCTGTACAAGCTGATTGCAAAAGTCATAGCAGTCAAGTTAAAACCATTTCTGGACTTGGGTATCTCACAAGAACAATTTGGCTTCCTGAAAGGTCACCAGATGACTGAGCCAATTGGCATTGTGCAGGAGATTCTCCACTCTGTCAAAACTAAAAACATCTGTGCTTTCATACTTAAATTGGACCTCATCAAGGATTTTGATCGAGTAAACTGGACCTATATCCGTCTTATATTGATACAAATTGGGGTTCCACTCCTCTCTGTCAATTGGATTATGGGCTGTCTCACCTCTGCCAACTTTGTTGTTCTGGTTAATGGGACCCCCTCGAAGTTTTTTCTAGTCTCTCGTGGAATCAGATAAGGCTGCCCGTTGTCTCCCCTTCTCTTCATCCTTGTCATTGAAGGTCTCAACCTCCTCATCACTGATGCCAGGAACAATGGCCTCATCCGTGGTATTCGGATCACATCTTCACTGGTCCTTACTCACCTTCTTTTTGTGGATGATGTGATCCTACTGGGTACTGGCACGCTTCAGGAATGGGATGTGTTTGATGTCTTACTGGAGACCTTCTGTAAGGCTTCTGGTATGTGTATCAGTTTGGATAAATCTTGCTTACTTTACAATAATATTGATGATGCCAGTCTTATGAATATTGCTAGAAGCCTCCCTTATCTGATGGAGCCGATCCACACAGGGTTTAAGTACCTCGGCTACTTTCTCAAGCCTCTTGGCTACAGGGTTCGCGATTGGCACTGGCTGGTCCAGAAATTTGAAAGGAGAATATGCAATTGGACCTACAAGCTCCTCTCCCTTGGAGGCAGGCTGATTCTTGTCCAAACTGTGCTCTCCAGCTTACCGGTATACTGGTTGGGTTTGGTTCCTATTCCAGCTTCTATATTACACAAGCTCAGGAGCAAGATGTTTGCCTTCCTATGGGGTTCCTCTGAGACTCACCGAAAATATAATTTAGCCAGCTGGCAAAGCATCTCTTGGCCAGAGGAATACCAAGGTTGGGGGATTAAAAATTTACATTGGTTTAGTATCTCACTGCGTCTTAAAAATATTTGGATGGCACTGATGAAAGATGGACTTTGGCATCATGTCCTCACAGCGAAATACTTGAATAATCAATCGGTGGTAGCATGGCTCAAACAAAAGAGATTTAATACACAGAGGGTATCTATAATATGGAGGGGTTTTATTCAGACATTAACGTGGCTGGGAGTTCAATTAGCCTAGCAAGTGGGTAATGGTAATGACATTTGGATAGGTATGGATCCGATTATTGGAAACTCTTCTCCTTATTCCCTTCCTGTCGAGCCGAGATCCTACCTGGATGATCTGGACATTTGCACTCTCTCTCAGGCACACAACATCTTACCTGACTCTCAGCACTACTGGTATACTGCTGAAGATTTAGGTATTGCTGGAGATTGGAAAGAAGCATGGGATGCTTACACTGTAGGGTTGGCTCAGGGCGGAATACACCTCACCACACAAGCGGACTCCCTGGCATGAGACTTCAATAAAAAAGATGGCTCCTTAACAGCAAAGCTGGCATATGATCGTATTGTAAAAAATTACTCTCCTTGGGCTGGAAATTGCATGGAATCTTTTATATGGAACAAAGCCCTCCCATGTAAGATTGGCTGTTTCACTTGGCTGGTATTTTGGAACAAAATCACGACCTGGGATAATCTCCAGAAACGGGGTTGGAAGGGCCCAGGTATCTGTGTCTTGTGCAACTCTGATGAGGAGACAGTTGCTCATTTATTTAATGACTGCATTATTTGGAAAACTGTTCTTGATACCATTTGTGAACAGTTTCAGATCCCTTGTCCTTCACGCGTGGATCTTCCATCCACTTTCATCAAGAACTGGATCGGCTTTTATAAGAAGCATACATCCCTTTGGTCTATACCATTCCATATGTTATGGAATATCTGGAAAGCTCGTAATTTGGCCATCTTTGAAGGAAAGAAAAGGAATGTGCTCAGTATAGTACAACTAATCACAAATCATGTTCAGTCTTTCTCCTATCGGCCTATCAAACTTAAAAGATACAGAAAAATAGGGAATCCTCCCTGTTTGTATTTTCCTTGTGGATTTTTTTATGGTGCTTCTGTTAAAAAGACAGCGAGTGTTGGCTACAGCATACACTTGAATGAGTCCCACCATTTCGAGTTCGCACTGGGGGTAGGATATGGCTCGAATACTAAAGCAGAATTAATGGGCCTTTGGGCTCTATTGATTTCCTCCCAAATGATGGGGTTACCCTTATCCCATATATTTGGTGACTCACAAGTCATCGTCAATTGGGCAAAGGGATTGACTGCTCTCTCCCCACCAAAACTCTTTCACTGCTGCCGGGAAACAAAAAAGCTTTCTAACAGCTTTCAGGATCTGTCTTTCATTCACATCTACCGAGAACACAATCGGATTGCTGACCGACTATCTAAAACTTCTCTCACCTTTGCTCAGGGTTATGGTTATTTCTCTGAATTTATGGAGGATCATTTGATCTCTCAAGACTCATTTCAACTCTTTTGAGCTTGGACTGAGGAGTTTTCTCCTTGTTTTGATTGTTGACAAGCTGCTCATTGAGCAGCCTCTTTTAGATTGCTGATCATATCCCTTTGGTACTCGGTAGATGTGACTGAAGGGACTGATTCCATAATGATGAGACAGTATTTCTGATGGGAACTTTCTTTTATTAGTATCGCCTTTCCCCCTGGCAGCGTCTGGAGGTGTTCTTAGACCATATGAGCTGTATATATATGAAATGTAACCCACTCCTAGGACGGTTGTAACTGATGCCCTTTGATTCTTAATAAGAATAACAAGGACAGGCTTTTTTCCTCCTGAAAAAAAGAAAAAGAAAAAGGCATCGTGTTCTTCAATAAATTCAATCTCTTAACATGTTCGAATGGCATATATGCCTTTGCAAAATTTCATCTCTTTAACTTATGTAAAAGGAATTGAATCTTTCACAAAATTGATCTTTTAAAGAACTCAAGCTTTTGATATTTTGTCTTTCTTAGAAGGAATCGTGTGTTATCTTTTAACACAACAAAACACATTGTTATCTTCACAAAATTTGAATTTTTAAAACTTTCTTGAAAGGCATTGTGTTAAACATAAAATTTCGTCTTTTTAATATTCTTGAAAGGCGTCATCTTCCATTAAAAACTAAACCTATTAATCTACTTGAAAGGCATGACATTCTTCACTAAAATCGATCTATTTAACATGCTTAAATTGTATAAAGGTCTTCACAAAATTTGATGTTTTAAAACTTTTCTTAAGGAATTGAATATTTGACAAACTTTGACCCTTTTAACACACCCAAACATTGAAATTTTGATTTACTCGAGGTATCATGTTCTTCCCAAAATTTTATAATTTTAGCACATGAGAAAGGCATCAATGCCTTCTCAAAATTTGATATTTTTAACATGCCTAAAAGGCATCGTAATCTTCACAAAATTTGATCATTTTAACACACTTGAAAGGCATAGAGACCTTCAAATATTTTCTATCTTTTTTAATTGTCTAAAAGACGTCCAAGCATTTAAAAATACAATCTTGTTAACTTAAAAGACACTATGTTCTTCAAAAAAATAAAATCTTTTTAATAATAAAAAAAGGAAACATCTTCTAGGAAAATTTCAATATGTCGATTTGTCTAAAGGTCATCATGTTCTCCACTAAATTCAATCTATTTAACAAGCTTAAAAGGCATTGAGGCCTTTCCAGATGTTTTTCACTTTCCTGGAAGGCATTGAATCTTTCACAAACTTCCCTAGAAGGAATTGAATCCTTCACAAAATTTAATGTTATTAACATACTTGAAAGGCACCATAAGAAAAAATGTTGTTTTAGAAGGAATAAAATCAATTTCCTTTATTATCCTCAACCACTCTATCGGCTTGATTTCATCCCTATATTCATCTCCACTAAAAAATGGTATTACCATTAACGGAAGACCAAACAAAATCTTCAATTTCTAACCCCAACATATTGAAAATAGTATCAAAAATTGATAAAATGATTTTTCCAACATAGTGTCAAAAGTTATGCAAATTTCAAAATAATATACCTTTTAAACCCTAATTTAAAGTGTGTATTTCTTGCTAAGCTTCCAGTTGAGGTAACTCTATGATTTCAACCTCTTTGAGTATGAAATTTTGTCCTATAGTAGCCTGATATGTTTTCTTTGCAAATGTCATATGTTTGAGCTATGTTTGACGTGTCAAGAAAAAATTATAGTCACTTTCCCAAAACTTGTTATTTTTGTCCCTTTAAGGAGAGTGAAAAGTGTGCAATCTTCCACGTGTTGAATTTTCTATATCGGATTCTAAAATTCGTACAAACACTATGGTTCATCTTCTTTTTTATGCAACAAGTCTCACTCAATTTAGATCTCTCAAGCTCTAGATATAACACTTTTACCCATAACATATGTTAAAGACTAGTTTTTGGACTAGTAAAAATCACTAACTTCCATAGGGTACAACTCTGATTTTCTAATGAATCGGGACCTAAAATTGATACCACAAATATGTCAATATGTCCTCTAAGGCCCCTCCAAGTTTCGTTGTCTGAACTGGCTCTGAAAAAAAATTATACTAAAAATTCTAATATGACTCATTTTGGAAGCGTCCAAGCTTTGATACCAAATGTTATGAACCAAATCCTTATAGATATCATAAGATAACAAGATTACATACCATGTACAAAATAATAAACATGGAACACAATTCCAAAATAGATAATAATAATAATAAAAGATAAGTTATACAATAACTCCTTAAATAATAGGAAATCCTTCTCCAAATACCTCGGGAGATTCATGTAATCATTTCATGTGTTGCTCAACGATGACTGCTTTACCCTTATATATATATATATATATATATATATATATATATATATATATATATACACACACATTCATTGCATATGAGGTCATATTGTATACATTTAACCCCATATATGGCCCCCTTGGGTCATATTAGAAACAATGATGACCCACAACCGAAAACTGGAAACCAATGGGTCATGCAAACAATAAATGTAAACTTAATACTTAACAAGCTCACAAGGAAACTGTTTAGATCTTGGAATTCGAGGAAGACTTGGGTTCCTAAGTCTTTGTCTATAGTAGAGGATGCACCGAGCATACTTGGAAAGTCGACATGACTAGCCAGTATTTTGGTAGCCCCGATTGCCAACTCATTTATGGCATCTACGAGATGGTAGGATGGTGTATTGATGCGTGGGCTAGGAGGACCGAGGATGTCTTTCCCAATAGGAGGGTAAATGACCATCGAGTCCCTATGGTTCAGGTTTCAATGAAGGGTAGTGTTGTTGGCAATGTGTGGATGGTGTGTCAACCATGCTAGAATAAGAGCATTGAGGTGGGGACTGAAGTTTTGTGAATGCCTAGTGCATGGAAGGGATTTGACCTTTGAGAACTGTCAACTATTAGACTAGATGGGTGAAAGCATAGTCGTACGTTAGGCGATTGGTTGTTCGATTGTATTGGCTCAAGGGAGGCATAAACATGTGCCTATGGCTGGGTGGCGATGATGCAACATCACCTATTGGTTAAGTGAGCATGCTTAGATTCCATAAATATGAGGTGTGCCTAATAGGGGTTCAGTTAGAACCAATGTTATTCGAACCGGACCCGTCATCGAACCGGCGAAGCCCAAAATGTGAACTGGATCGGAAACCGGCAAAAAACCGGGTAAAAAATCGGCTGACTAAAAAATACATAAAATATTCATATTTTGTAAAAACATATATATTCATGTGCATACATATGAATCCAAACCATTAATACAGAAATATGCAAAGTTTCTCATATATATAGCAAATATGGGTGCAAATATCCAAAATAGCACCTAGTGCAATACATCTCTGAGGTTCTGAACCGAAGTACATTAACAAAGAGGCTCCAAAGGACATTAGCAAAGTTTTATTTTCTGGTTTTTAAAAAAAAAAATTGAGTTTCGTGAGTCCTTAGTCCAGACTGGCCGGTTCTGTACCCAGTCTAGAAAAAATCCAGTTTTTTTATTTTTTTTTGCTGACCGGACCGGCCAACCCTTTAAACTGGTCAGACCAGCCGGTTTTGTTGGTTCTGGTCCGGTTTTGCCAGTTCCGATCTGGTTTCGATAACACTGGTTAGAACCTATTAGTGAGGCCTAGCCCACATGATACAAGTGGTTGTTGGTCATGCCCAACTAGCAAGATCACAATGGTGTCGACCACTAACTAGAATTTTTGTGTGGAAAGGGATGCTCAAGTGTGATGGTAAATATAGCTTCATTGTAGATGGTATTATAGCCATGCTAAGACATGGGACTTATGGAAGCGTCTCTTCACCACCAACATCCCTTTCATTGGATGTGTTGATGGAGTAACATTGACAAGGACATTGACATCCTTAAGTGAGGGAGAATGTTAGGACCCTAGATTTTGAGGAAGACGTGGTTGCTTGAGTCCTTGCCCATAGTGGAGGAGGCGTTGAGAAAACTTGGCAAGTTAACAAGGCTAGTCTATATTTTGATAACCTTGGTGACCAATTAATGTGTGGCAGTTGTGATATGGTTATGATAATGTACAAGCACATGGATCGGGAGGACCATGCATGTCTTGCCCTGTAGGATGGTAGACAACCAGTGAGACCATGTGGTTTAGGCTTTGATAGAGGACGATGTAATTGGTAATGTGTGGATGGTGTGTCAACCATGCTAGGCCAACAAACTTGAGGTGGGGATTGAAGGTATGCGAACACATCATGCTAAGGAGGGACATGACCTTCGACCATTGTCAAGTATTGGAATAGATGGGTGACAACATCATTATACGTTGAGTGATCAGTTGTTCGATTATGCTAGCTTGAGGGAGGCCTAACGAGATGCATATGGTTGGGTGGTGATGACGCAACATCACATATGGTGAAACAAGCACATTCATATTCTGCAAGTATAAGGTGTACCTGACTTTGGGTTCAATTCAGATGTGTTGGTGAGGCATAGATTGCATGATGCAAGCAATTGTTGGTCATACTCAACTAGCAAAGGCACAACAGTGTTGACCAGTGGCTAGAATTCTTGAGTGGAATGGGACACTTAAGTAGAAAGATAAGTCTAGCCTCATTACAGGAACCTTGTGGATATCATAGTACAAACACACAACGATTGTGACAAACTAACGCACCCAAGGGTGAAACAAATTGCAAGAGTTATTAATAGCCATAGAAAGGCATAAAACCTAATAAAACCTAACTAAATACTTAACTCGTTAAATAGAGCATTAGGCACTTAGTATACTAAAGTGGCCCTTTCACAACTATTACACTATCGCAAAATCATGAGCTTCTAAACAAAATGATTCGTGTACATAAAGCCTGGTACCTAAGATGGATGGTTTGTACACAACAAATGATGCGCTTATGTAACTATTGTACTTGGATGTTATGGTTATGCACACAACACACACACACACACACATATATATATCAAATTTAAACCTCTAATCCTTTGTAATGAGAAAAATATCTCTATTATACACACTTGGAGAGAAATGTGAGCCCCAAACTTAGCTCAGAAATTTTTCTTCTTTCACCAATGAGAATACTTCCTTTGTGCTTTTGTTAATTTTAGTTAGAATAGAGGGGTCTGAGCTTCCCAAAATATTATGGGCTAATTTAGAGTTGTATGTTTCTCATTACCTATATTTAACTCCAAATTTAGCAAATTCCAAACTAAAAGTTGCTTTCCAAAAGAAAAATACACAGATTGAGGGAAGAAATTAACTGATTTGGAGTTCATTTGGTCATCCTTTGATTTCAAACACATGGTTGTAACATCTACCACTTTGAAATGAGCAAGAATGGGACCCATGACCTTATTTTACCTTTTTCAAAAATGCAAATGCACTTTTAAATTGGTGATTAACCCACTTAATCAAGATCTGAGACTTGTTTTAATCATCACATTATGATGGGGCGTATTGGAGGTTGAATGGCATAATTTGGTGAGATCCCAACATTAAAGAAATGAAATATTTTAATACTCAAAATAGTGCCCATCTGATGAATGTTGTAGGTTAGGGAAGGCACGTTAACATATAAGATACATGATTGACGCCCACACATTGTGAGATGAAGCAGCCCTCGCCAATGGGTTTCACCGTTACAAATGCCTTCACAACTCACCACAGTGCCACCCAAAAACATCGTGACTAAACCTAAACTCTTGGATCATCTTGATCGAGGAGCAGCACAGCTGTTCATGACTCCTCCCTTATTCAGAATGTCGAAATCAATGAGCACCGTCAGATTTGGGTTCAGTGATAGTGGGTCATTTGCGGTCTTTGTGTTTTCTTTTTTCATACTTCCATCAACGAAATTCCACGAACTTGATCATTTCACTTAGCACTTGTTGCACAAGACCTTCCTCTTATCAAGAGTGTTGGAATATATTATATTCCTTGGAAGGTAATAATGTCTTTGTATTATGTCGGAAGTTGTATACAATCTTATGTAAAAGAGTAATACATTTAACCCATAGTTATATGGTGGTGTATTTACTTGTGTAGAGTATTTGTCCATGGGATTGTATTAAGAGATGTTATTTTGGAGAATTATATTATCCCACATGCAATATGTGAGAGTAATTCCTCCTCATCTCTTAGTATATAATAGGGTCAAGTGAGTCTCTACATATCCTGTATTCTTGATGTAGTAGTGGTACTATTGTGACACGGTTGTACATCATCTATATTCTTTGGAGTATTTGTGCTTTTCTCTCTTGTAAGATTGGAGAAGACATTCTAGAGATAATAGAAGACTACCTTCCCGTGGATGTAACCCATTAGGGTGAACCACGTATATCGGTGTTCTCTTGTCATTTTCTTTTCATGTTCTTATATTTTATGATATGTTGTTGGTTGTTTAGATAGGTTAACTAGTTTAGCTTGACTCTACTATTCTAACATAGTATCAAAGTGGGTTGCTATGATCTAGTACCTTCTATAGCTTTCAATCAATAACAATTATCATTTGGGCGTTGTCATTTTGTTATAGATTTGCTTTCTATCTGGTAGCCATTAGGCTTCTATTCAGATCTGTGCATATTTCTGCATTTTTTTTACCCTATCCCTAACTTGTTGTGTAAGATTTTTGCAGAATTTTTTCAAGGGTTTCTTGATGTTTTTTCTATAGATATACATGAACTCGAGGCTCTCCTCATGGAGATCTTTCTTCCAATTATAAAAATGACAGTTATAAAAAAGGGTCATAACTTAGACAGTTTTTAAAGAAAATTTTATTATAACCTGTTTTTGGAATTGAAATGCCATTTTGGATCCACCCTCGCGACCAGAACAGAAAACTGAGTATTTATGGGCTTCCTTTTGGTAATAAAAACGACAGTTATACAAAAGGGTCGTAACTTGGTCATTTTTTACCGGTTTTTTTATTATCACCTGTTTTTGGAATTGGAACAACCATTCTGGATCCACCTACATGACCAGAAAAACAACTGGGCATTTATGGGCTTCCTTTCGATAATAAAAACAGTAATTATAAAAAATGGTCGTAACTTGGTCATTTCTTACTGTGTTTTTTATTATAACCTATTTTTGGAATTGGAACAGCCATTTTGGATCTACCTATGCAACCAGAACAAAAGACTGGACTTTTATGGACACTTTTTTTTCACATGGTTGTAAGTGAAAGTTTCTCCTCTTTTCTTTACTATGTTTCTAACTGTGCTTTTGCAGATTCAAATCAGTAAAGTGTAACTGTTTTCAAGTTTTTCACAGTTTTTCTGTCATTTTTTAGTATTAAGGTTTCTTATTTCTTAACAAAATTTCACTCCTTATTACTTTTGAAGTAGCTTCTGTTTCTGAATTAGTTGGTTCTAACTATCTTTCCTGGAAGAGAAAGATGATTGATGTTCTCAGTAGTAAGAATCTTTGGAGGCTAGTTAATGGTGAACACAAGACACCTACTGTTGCTGATGATTTGGCTATATGGGAAACTAAAAGTGATCAAGCAAGGGGGCTCATTGGTCAAACTGTTGCAGATAGTCTTCAGGTAAGTATTGAGGCAGACGACAGCTCAGCTTAGGTATGGCAAATTCTTTCCTCTTTATTTGATAAATCTGATGATGTTTCTGCATATTATCTTGAAAAGAAGATCTTTGACCTCGAACCTGCTGACTTTGAAAGAGTTGAGTTATATCTTGCTGAATTGAAAACTTTAAATGAGAAATTAAATAGTTGTGGTAAATATTACAAGAAAACTGACACTGCTCTTCTTATTCTTGTAGAACGTAAAATGTCATATTGTTTTGATATGTTCATCCAAACTAGGAATAGAGCTCTAGAATTGTCTCAAAGTATTAGAAAGCAAACTTTTGATGATTTTTGTAAAGGATTGATCAATGAGCAAGAAAGGTTAATTGTTTTAGGATAACTCACACCTAATAAAGCTCTAACTACATTTAATAAAAATCATAAGAAAATTTTTAATAATGCTAAAGGTTCTAATCCTTCTAATACTAATTTTGGACATGCTTCTCATGCTTCTAATGAAAATAGTAAACAGAAGAAAGTATATGATCATTGTAAACATTGTGGTAAAACTAACCATCCTGAAAAGAATTGTTTTAAAGCAAAACGTTTAATGGCTAAAGCTAAAAAGAAAACTTCTCATGACTCTCAAGTAGCTTTATGTGCATTTGTTGTTTTGGCTAATAATTTTTCTTCTAGCGTGGAATGGATAATGGATTCTGGTGCATCTAAACATATAACTGGTGATGCTTCTTTATTTACTTCTTATGACAATCGTAAACACATATCTCAGAAATTTTCTATAGGTGATGGTAAACAACTTTCCGTAATTGGTTCTGGTAATGTTAATGTTACTAATGTCAATTGGAAGATGTTTTTCATGTTGAACACATGCCCATTAACTTACTTTATATTTATCGTGCTTGTGAAAAAGGGTTTAAATTTGAAGCATGCCTTGACAAATATGTTCTTAAAGATATCAATCAAAATTTCAAAGTAGATTCTTCTGGTCCTGTTGATCATATTGTTGGTCTATATAAATTTGTTGGTTTTAACTCAACTAAAAGACAATCTTTTAATTCCTATGTTGCCCACGTTGATGAACAAAGTAAATTATGGCGTGAAAGATTAGGTCGTTTGAATTATGGTAAAATACAATTGTTAACTACAATGGTACATGGCTTGCCTCATATTTCTTCTACTAACGGTGTTTGTGAAGGTTGTGTTCTTGGTAAACATCATAGAGAAATGTTTGAGAGAGGTAAAGCTTGGCATGGTAAAGAACCTCTGCAATTAATTCATAGTGACATTTGTGGTCCTCTTGAAGTTCCATTTTTATCTCGTACAGTCTATTTTCTTACTTTTATTGATGACTTTAGTAGAAAATCATGGGTTTATTTCTTGAAAAATAAAAGTGAAGTTTTTTCAATATTTTAAATTTTTAAATATTTGGTTGAAAATGAGTCTGGTAAGAAGATTAAGACTTTAAGATCAAATAATGGAGGGGAATTTGTTAAGAATGAATTTGAAGTTTTTTTATCTAAACATGGTATTCAACACCAAAAGACTCTACCTTACACACCTCAACAAAATGGTGTTCATGAAGGAAAAAACAGAACTTTAGTTGAAATGGATAGATGTATGATTTATTCTAAAGGATTACATAAAAAAAATTGGGTTGAAGCTGTAAGTTGTGCAAACTTTATTTTAAATCGAGTTCCTATAGAAGTCGTTAAGCATGTTACCCCCGAGGAAAAATGGAATGGTCAGAAACCTGATATTAGTAACTTTAATGTGTTTGGTTGTGAATATTGAGCTCATATTCCTGACGATAAACGGAAAAAGTTAGATCCCAAGTCTCACAAGTGTATATTCATTGGTTATTTTGAGAATTCTAAGGCTTACAGGTTATTTGATACCTCTACTCAGAGTGTTATCATCCGAAGGGATGCTCACTTTGCTGAAGTATCTTCACCACTTGAGTCTGTCGAACCTCATGTTACACTAAACATCCCATTGTCTCATGTTACTCCTATCTCGGTTTCTTCTTCCAGTTTTGTGTCTGTTGTTGATCCTAGTTCACCCTTTTCTTCAAGTATTCCACCTGTATGTACTGAAGTTGAAGAAACTTTTGTTTGCTCTAACCTTCCTATTTAGGCCTAGAAAACTCTTGAATCTGCAGGTAGTGAGGTCGGTAACCCTTCCGACCCTCGTAGAACTAGATCTAACTTTGCCCTTATGACCAAATTTTTGGCCACAGATGATCCTACCTCTTATGCTCAAGCTCAAGGTAAACCTCAATGGGAACAAGCTATGACTGTTGAGTATGAGTCTCTTATGAAGAACAAGACTTTGTCTCATGTTCCTCTTCCTGTTGGTAAGAATTTAGTTGGTTGTAAATGGGTTTATAAAACTAAGTTCATTGCAGAATGACAGATTGAAAAATATAAAGCTAGGTTAGTTGCAAAAGGTTTTAATCAACTTGAAGGTATAGATTAAAATGAAACTTTTGCTCCTGTTGCTAAAATGAATACAATAATAACCATTTTATCTATTGCTTCATCTTATAAATGGGAAATACACCAAATGGATGTTAAAAGTGTTTTTTTAAATGGTGATCTTAATGAAGAAATTTGTATGCAACAACCTCTTGGTTTTATTAATGTTGAATCATCAAATTTAATATGTAAATTACACAAGTCTTTATATGGTCTCAAACAAGCACCTAGGGCTTGGTATGATAAAATTGATGCATATTTTTTTAAGAATGGTTTTAAGCGTTGTATATCTGATCCAAATCTGTATGTTCAAAACTTTGGCACTAATATTCTCATTGTTGTTTTATATGTAGATGATCTAATCATCACAAGCAACCAGCTTACATTTATTCAAAATCTAAAAAGTGATCTTCAAAAGCAGTGTCAAATGACTGACCTTGGTTTATTGCGTTGTTTCTTGGGTCTTCAAATCTGGCATATGGCAGATGGTATGTTTCTCTCTCAGCCGAAGTATGCTACAGACCTGTTGGGTCATTTCCATATGAGTGATTGTAAATCTGCTCCTACGCAATTTCAGTTTGGTGTAAAGTTAACTGTTGAGTATACCACACCGCTTGTTGATGTTACTATTTATCGTCAGCTTGTAGGTAGTTTGATATATTTAATTCACAGCCGACTAGATCTCTCTTTTGTCGTTAGTTTGGTTTCTCGGTTCATGCAACAACCGCATGAAAGTCATTGGCAGGCAACCAAGAGGATTCTGAGATATTTACAAAGGACATTACACTATGGAGTTTTTTATTCGAGCAGTACTACAGTTTCGCTCTCTAGTTACACAGATTCTAATTAGGCAGGTGACAGTTATGATCGATGGTCCATTACAGGTTATGTATTTCAACTTGGTTCAGGTCCGATTTCTTGGTCGAGCAAGAAGGTGAAGACTCTTTCTTTATCTTCATGTGAAGCAGAATATAGAGCAGCCAAAGAAGCAGCTAAAGAAGCAGTTTGGTTACGGCATGTTCTTACAGAGCTTGGTCTGGCTCTGAAATCGTCCACTGTGTTGAAATGTGACAATCAGTGTGCAATCCAGCTTGCATATAATCTGGTATATCACTCCAAGACAAAGCATCTCGACCTTGACGCTCATTACATTCGTGGATTTGTGGCAAATGGTATTCTTTCTCTTCAGTATTGTCCTACCGAGCAGCAGGCAGCATATGTCTTCACCAAATCCTTCACCGAGACAAAGTTTGTGCATCTTCGTTCCTTGCTTAGAATGCGGGAAGTTGTCATCAAGGGGGAGCAGTAATGACTCATTCCTTCCTTAGTGTTAGTGTGGGCCCTTCTCCCAGCCATTATTAAGGGGGAGTGTTGGAATATATTATATTCCTTGGAAAGTAATAATGTCTTTGTATTATGTCAGAAGTTGTCTACAATCTTATGTAAAAGAGTAATACATTTAACCCATAGTTATATGGTGTTGTATTACTTGTGTAGAGTATTTGTCCATGGTATTGTATTAAGAGATGTTATTTTGGAGAATTATATTATCCCACATGCAATATGTGAGAGTAATTCCTTCTCATCTTTTAGTATATAATAGGGTCAAGTGAGTCTCTACATATCATGTATTCTTGATGTAGCAGTGGTACTATTGTGACATTGTTGTCAATCATCTATATTCTTTGGGGTATTTGTGCTTTGCTCTCTTGTAAGATTGGAGAAGACATTCTGGAGATAACAGAAGACTGCCTTCCCGTGGATGTAACCCATTAGGGTGAACCACGTATATCGATGTTCTCTTGTCCTTTTATTTTCATGTTCTTATCTTTTATGATATGTTGTTGGTTGCTTAGATAGGTTAACTAGTTTAGCTTGACTCTACTATTCTAACAAAGAGTATGTGATTCATCCTGGAAACATGCAAAACCATGTACTATGCAGCGTGTGGGGAGAAGGTTGGTTGCAAATTTTATTTGATTGGGGCAAGAGTTGTGGCTGATTTCAAGCCATGAAAAATTCATGCATAGGTTAGTCTTAGGCAAACTTAGACTTTCTCTTAACGATTTCTCAAATAATATAGTGGATTCCAAGAATTTTACAGTGGGAATTCGAGGGCAAAGTGCCATTGAAAACTATAATTACATTGTTCTCTCACTGTGATTCTGGCTTCTGAAAACTGAAACAGTGGATCCTCTTGCATAGACTTGAGAAAACCTGTTTAGCGCTAGTTTGAAGCATTGAAACTCAATTTTCGAGCACACTAATATGACTCGTGTTCATAAGTTTTCTACTACCTGTGTGCTCTACATGGAGTAGAATGCACTGTGTCATATGTAGCCCCTGGCCTTCTCAACATTCCTAAAATGGTTTCTCAATTGGTGATCAGTGAGAGAGCACTGTCCAGTTTCATTTTACATAGAAAACAAGCAAAAAAACTACTTAAAAATGTGTAATTCCTTGGTTTTCTAGATTCAGAATGCTCTATCTCCTACATACAAAGTTCAAACCATATGCGGTCAGACACAATGTGCAACATAAACAAAAGACTATCTAATGATTGGCTTCACGATAATTTTTTATGCCTTCCTATGGTACTTTTTAAAGCAAAATGGGAAACTTCCAATAGTTAGGTTTTAGTGCTTTCAGATCTCAAATTGAATTATGTTAGTTCCATGATATTTAATGACCTTAAAAAACACATCTAGGTCAATCCTTGTTTTTCGAAAGATAACTCTGGATGTTTGATGTATGCACAGTTTAGCATAAACCAGGTTTCACCATGTTCTCAGACTTTAATAGCTTTGAATTGGATTCTATAAACTCCAACATTATTAATGAGCTTAAAAACCATGTCTAAACCATTCTTTGCATAAGAATTCTTTATCTAACCGATAAACATAATTTCAGCCAAGGTGGGCCCATATAAAAAATAATTTTTCATATTGTAAGAGGTTAGAATTCAATTATGTCAGAAATCAATATATATGATCACTTCTGCATTCAAAAATATCATTTGGCTGATTTTCATAATTTAACTGAAGGTGAACCTACGAATAAAAATCACTTTTATGCAATTAAACCTTTTTAGGTGACAACACAGTGTTAGTTTTTGTAGCTCGGCAGGTACTTCTATGTTGGGGGCATCTAGCAACATAGAAGGAGCCGAGATGATTTCTAGACATACATTGTAAAAGTAGATTTATAACATCTCATGTAAATAGTTTTAGTTGGCCCATGGTATTTACATGAGTATGAGATTATAAAAAGAGCCTTACAGTGTGAGTTCAATATCATAGTCACTGGAGTAAAGGAGATCTTCTGTCGTGGTCATGATCACAGTTGCAAGAGACAGGTTTCCTCTTGTAGTGAGCAATCCAGATCTCGATTTGAGTTCACAACCTTTCCAGGAAAGAGTTACTTTTCTATTGGTTCCAGGGTGGATCTAGGGTTTGTCTATCTAATTTGTAGAGAGAATTTGAGGGCATCTTCCTATGTGTTTTGGTCAAGATTCTGTTAAAGATAGTGTAGCTACGAAACCCATTCTCATGGAGGATGGTACCCCAGTCAGTTAACTAAGGGTCTCAGTCAATTAACCAGGCAAAGTAAGTCCCTAGAAGGTACCCTTGGGCCCCCAATAGTCTCCAGGGTTCTTGGTCTAGGACCAAACAGGTTGATGCCATGGCAAAGTCCCTAGCATGTGGCTAGGGCCCCTATATGTCTCTAGGGTATCCTGGTCTAGGACTAGGCAGATCCTTGGTCTAGGAATAAACAAATCCTATAGGTTGAGGTTGAGACAAAAACTTCCTGGTATGGGACCAAGTAGATTCTTGGTCTAGGACCAAGCAGTTCCTGTAGGTACATACCTAGTTAGTTAACTAGGTGGATCTTGGTCAGTTGACCAAGATGATGATACGTTATGCCCCTTCTCCTAAATGGTTATCGCTAGGTTGTTTCGCAAGGGATTGGCCACCCCTTGATGTTGTCACAAGCACTTGACCTTTAGGAGCAGTCTAGAGGACACGAGGATCACATTATCCAGTTTGGACCTTCCTTATATGGTGATGATAAACCACATATTAGTGTACAGGACACATGTGGACAATATTACTTTGAGAGAGAAATTAAAAGTTTGACAACTAAGTCTGGTGGGTAAAAGGGTTGTTTCCCCACCTTGATGGTACACCTTGGTCTTGTGGGGTAAAAGAATTGTTTCACCACCTTGATGGTACACCTTGGTCTTGTGGGTGAAAGAGTTGTCTTCCCACCTTGTTGTGACCCCTCTTGTTGACTTGAGGTCTTATGTTTCCCCTTTTGGTCCTAGCACCCATATTGGTTGTGGTACCTTGACCATTTTGCTATGATGACTTTATTTTATTGTTTTTATCTTGTATGACCATTGGTACCCTACCCTAAGTCAACATAATATTAGTTTATGTTTATTTTGGTAATTCTCCTAATAGGTAGGGCTAGAAGTTGAACCTTCTAGAAGACCTTCAAGTCTATAAATTAAAAGTCCTAAACCTCATTTTGTACATGTCTTTATAAGAGAAAATTTGGAGATCTAACTCAATCCCTGTTTCAGGGTTTGTTGTTGCTCCTTAGATTGACGTCCAAGCACCTACTGTTGATAAAGATTGCTTTTTTTAAGGACTGTTGTTTTGTTTTTTATTGTTGCTGCTAGTCTGAAGCTGTCGTCACCTCTTTATCAGTCATCTAGGGTTGTCGTCCTCCTATTTAAGCTACTACTGTTGTTCATGATAATTGTAGGATTTCCTGGGGTGGAACCATGACCTCTTTGTGGATTGTTGAGCTAGGTCGTGACTTATTATTGGGCAACAAATTTGTAGCGTAAATCTTGTTGACTTTTATGTTGGGTCGTGACCTTCTTATTGGGCTGCAACTCTGAGACGTGACACTTGTTGACTGTTAATCTGGGTTGTGACCCTCGTTTGGCTGCTAGAGATGGGTCGTGTACCTTGTTGGGCCTGCTAGGCTGGGCCATGACTATTTGTGGCCTGCTAAGGCCTAGCCGTGACTATGTATAGCTTGCTAAGGCATAGCCGTGAATGTGTACAATCTGCTAGGGTAGGTTATGATTGTTAGAGCTGAGAAGTGATTTGTTTAACCCTGTTAGGGCTGCCATGATCTCCTTTCATCCTGCTAAAAGTAGCCATGACCTGTTAGAGGAGTTGTGAGGGTGGTATAGGTAGTTGTGACTTGGTAAAGGAATCATGAGGGTTGTCTAGAGCTGTCATAACTTTGGATCAATTGTTGTAGGGTTGTCTTGACTTCTGTTCACCCATCTAGGGCTATCATGATCTATGCTAAACTTGTTTAGTGGGTTGTATGTTAGATAAGGTAGACCATGATTTGTTGGGCTTCCTGTGAATTTGCTTGAGACTGTTGTGTAGGCCCTGACCTCTACCGCACTGCTCGAAGTCTAAGGGAGTCCTGGGTTTGTGTATTATGCAATTTGAGTTCTGGCCTGGATGTATTACCTTAAGATCTAATGTTTTGTGGTATGCTATCTTACTAGGGTCTCCACACTGGTTGCTGAGTTGGTTTGATCGCTAATGTATGTGTCTAATCCTATGACAATTTAACTCTCTCTCTCAAGTATGTCCACTGTCTTAGTGACTTGTCTTCAAAAGACAAGGTCTGATCTGTAAGGATATCTGAGTGTAAGGAAGGTCTAAACCAATGCCTACTGTAAGTTTTTTGTTTAAATTGATCTTTAGCTTAATTTTATTACTACTATTGTTGTTTATAGTTCTTGTATGTTACAACTTTAACATAGGGACCTTTGGGAATGTTAAAGTTGAAAGAGATGAAAATTATGTTTAATATCTTGCATTTGTCACTGGAATATTTTCTACTTCATCCTTTTGAGTACTTGATTTGATTTGTTGCACAAGTTAGTTAATTTTTTGAAAAATCATAAAACTTCAACAAATCCGGAGGACTGTTGTAGTGTTGTAATCAAATCCTGCAATATGAAGAAGACAATCTATTTGTTGGTTTTCCCCTAAGGAATGGGGTTTCCAGGGTACATCTTGTGTTGTGGTTTTCTTTGTTTATGGTTCACTTAGATAGTGTGTTACGGTGTTTAATCTTTCAAATGTGCAATATGTTTGCTGAGTAAATATCTAAAAGTAAATAATTAAACTGAAGTTGTAATCAGATATGTTTAAGAGGGTTATTAAAATTTCACATGGTATCAGAGTTGGTTTGAGGAAACCTATCACAAAGTAAGGGAGTTGTGAAGGAAGAGATCATGTGTAGGCTTGTGTAGATCTATACAAATCTTATCTGTGAAGTCAACACACCACTGCTGCATGTAGGAGAAAGGCAATATGCTTAGGAGAGTTGGCTTCCACGTGGGATCACAACCTAGAAAATGGATCTTTGTTGCTTGCCTAATGTGTGCAAGTAGAACAAGACGCCCATCTATCAAATAAAGAGGGCACACCAAGGCCATAAAGGTTGAGCAAGATAAAAGAATTGAGTGTTAGCTCTATGCAGAGGTAAAGTATCGAATCAGATATATCAGACGTGGGTTGTGTTAATTGTTCGAACAAGCAGTTTGTGAGCTACGCACAAAGGAGGTGAGCCAGAGCAGAGCTCATCTAGGTGGAGTCATGAGGCTACTGGATCGTGGTTGCTTAAGCTGAAGAGCAGGCGACTGCAACACGAGTGGAAAGATTCGAGCGAGTGTGAAGGCTTGGTCGTAGAGGACAAGAACTCGGGGGAAAAGTTGATGGCGAAGGAATTCCGGGTTGAGGGGCGCTCAAAGAGTGCGGATCAACGTCGGGTAGGTAACCGACAGCTGGGGCAAGGAAACAATTGGGCCTATGGAGGAGGCTCTATGATAAGAGGTGGTAACAGGCGCTGATGCGAACGAGTAACGGACGTGTTGGGTGGAGAGCAACCATGAGAGGGTTGTAGCCGTCGGCAGAGCTTGGAGTTAGCAGCTGCAGCCGCGAGTTGTAGGATGGAGCTTTGGGCAACAGACAAGAGAAGGCCACAGTAGCCAGCAGCGTTGAGTTGCAACAGGTCGCAAGGAGGCAGAGAGTTGGACGGGCACAGGCTAGTGCACACGAAGACTAAGACTCGAATGGAGAAAGCTTGGACGCAACGATAATGGTTGAAAGTCGTCAACGAAGGGGAGTTGTCGACAAGGACAAGGTCTGGCAGCCGACGGGAGTGTGACGGCATTAGATGTCAGATAAAGACAGAGCTGAGGTGACGACTGCAACCACCACAACTGCTAGATGAGCCGCTAGACCTACACCCGCTAGGAGCTATTAGAGTCGCCGCCAACAATTTGGGAAGGCCCCAAGTAGGGGCAGAGGGCTCAAAATTTCGAGTAGCTCCCAAGAAACTTGGAGCATGCCTCCAGACAGCCTTAGAAGGGCTAGGGAAGGCCTAAATTAATTCGAGCATCAGTTAGATAGATGGCAGAAGTTCTGAACAACCTAGAATAGACCCTGGGCAGCAAGCAGCAAGCTTGGGCAGCCTAGAAGGGGTCCAGGCAGTAGGTTCAAGCAGTGCCCAAAAACCCCCAAGCAGTAGCAGAATGCTATGAGGCACATTGTATAGGCTGGTGGGCCAGCCAGTGAGTAGCTTAAGAGAGTATGAAGCAGAGTTACAGAGGGAGCTTGCAGGGACTTGGGGGGAGTCTAGAGTGGCATCCAGTGTCACTTAGAGAGCAGGAGACTCATCTCATTAGACCCACTTGGAGAGAGTTGACAGAGTTGGATGAACAAGATTCAGCAGTGCAAAGAGCAACAGGATGTTTAGAGAGGGCAAGGTGCTCTAGTGCAGAGAGAGCAAGATGTTTTAGTGCAGAGGGAGCAGGGTGTTCCAGCACAGAGGGAATAGTTGTAGCAGCACAGGTTGATTATGGAGGAGGTGTCTCCAGAAGTACCTCCCTCGCTAAGAGGGAGTGTTAGTTTTTGTAGCTCGATGGGTATGTTGGGGGTGTCTAGCAACATAGGAGTTGAGGTGATTTCTAGACATACATTGTAAAGGTGGATTTAAAACACATCATGTAAATGGTTTTAATTGGCCCATGGTATTGGTCCATGGTATTTGCATGAGTGTGAGTATGAGTTCAATATAACAGCCATAGAAGTAAAGGAGATCTTTTGTAGTGGTCATTATCACAATTGCAGGAGATGGGTTTCTTCTTGTAGTGAGTAGTCCAGATCTCAGTTTGAGATCACAGCCTTCCCAGGGAAAAGTTACTTCTTTGTTGGTCCAGGGTGGATCTACGGTTTGTCTATCTAGTTTGCAAAGAGAATTTGAGGGCATTTTCCTGTGTGTTTTGATCCAGATCTGGACAGACCACTGTAGTGCTGTTGTCATCAAATACTGCTATAAGAAGACAAACTAATCGCTGGTTTTCCCCGAAGGATTGGGGTTTCTAGGGTACATCATGTGTTGTGGTTTTGTCTATTTATGGTTAGCTTAGACAGTGTGTTACAGTGTTTAATTTTTCATATGTGCAATGTGTTTGCTGAGTAAATATCTAAATGTAAATAATTAAACTGAAGCTGTAATCAAATCTGTTTAAGAGGGTTATTAACATTTCACACACAGTGCAAGCACACACAAAGGTTTAACGACCATATTTTTAAATACAAGTTGCAAATGGGTCTCCGAAACAAAGTGAAATGTAGATGGTTGTGCCGACAAACACAAAGTTAAGTTAGTGGTTACATGCTTCACACCGAAAGGAGATGTTTTTGAAAAAACTTTACATTGGTTGCTAAGATTAATACAATCACATATGGAAAGACAAATGTGCAGGCATTATGATAAAAGATTTGGTGTCAAGTTAAAAAAATATAGTTGTATGAGAATATTTAGTGGTTTTTTCTGTTACAAAATGTATTTCCTTTTGTAATTTGCATTATTTTAAATCCAAGTTACATAAAAAGTGTTAAATGCATATATATTTGTATTATGTTTAATATCAATGCTACCAGATTTGGAATCAGCTAATTATGAAAAAAAGCCAAGAGTTTGAATCAGATCAGAAAAATTGGCAAAATATACTATATATATATAAAAGAAACTCTTTCATTAATATTCAGTGGATGGCCTTAGATGGGTGATTTCTTCATCTTGTAGCCATGTTGGTCACTGTCCCTCACCTGGCAGAGGAGAAACTAGTTGAAACAGACTGGAAAAAAATGAAGTAAAACCCAGAAAAAGTGGATTTTATGGGCAAATTGGGCCCACTGCAAGTCAAATCACGAATTTGATTTGGTTGATTGAGTAAAACTTGATTAGTGCAATTTTTGCCTGGGGAGATTCAGATCAGATCATTTGAGGACAGACTAAATCTAAAATCATGATTTACCTGTTTAATTGCAATTACTATTACACTGGTTTATATAGATATTGTATATAGGAGTTCAAGGGGTTAGCTTAAACTGGTTGTCGTCAACATTGCCTATTCAAATCCCTTGAGTGAGACAGACTAGTCTATACAAACAGGTTTACCAGGGATCCCATTTACAAATATGGAGAAACATCCCTTAAATTTGCTCACAAAATTTTCCTTTAAATAGAAACAAATTTTGAATCTATAAGGATTTAAACAGGAACTTTATTTTCTGTACATCCATATAGTATTGCACATGCAAACATTTGAATCAACACTTTCAGAATATAGCACCCAGCCCAAAAAACTTCGTTAAGAATGCTCAATAACAAAAAATAATGATAACAATCAGAAAATAATGGACACAGTTACAGATAGAGATATAGCCACGTATCTACTTTAGAATATAGCACCTGGCCCGAAAAACTTCACTAAACATGTTTGGTACCAAAAATAATTATAACAACCAGAAAATAATGGACACACAATTACTGATGGAAAATAATGGACACACAATTACTGATGGACATCCACAGGCTTTTCTTAAATAATTTATTTGAAAGAAGAGTCCAATAACAAAGAGATGTACTGGTTGGCATAAATATGACGAATCTTAATGTCTTTTTAATTGGACAAACATATTAAACTAATTAACATAAAATAAGGGACTCGCATACATCATTTACTAATTTAGTGTTACTGTCTAACTAAGCTGTGACCTTAAAAACAGATTTTTAGATCTTATTATTAGAGTTATATAAACATGTAAGATATGAAAATGAATATTACATATAAACTGTCTTGTTTATAAATGCACTGAGCTTGTGTAATCCCATAAATGGGGGACTCTTAGCAGATAGACACCACCTTTGAAAGACTCATCCGGGGATTTTCTTAATGTAGTCTTCAAAGGGGGGTTGTCTTATTCTGCTATAAGTCACTCCTAGTTTTCATTTACCTAAAATTTGCATTTTGGGCCAACTGTTTTGTTAAACAAAATGATGAACAATTGGTGCATTCCATGCCATATTTGCTTCAGTATGAAACAGGTAGGGGAACAAGTGTAAATAACAGGGAGATGAAACATCTAAACTTCTGGAACAAAATAGCCAAGTATCCCTGCAAAGGGCCATCACTCATTTGGTATCATGGCTCGCTATCTCAAACAATAACCAACGCAACTCTAAATGCATGCCCTCGGGCTTATATATCACACAAATAGGCCCCGAATGTTCTGAACAAATCACCAGGATTTGTAATCAATATTAAGTATTTGCACTCATGCTGCAATATATATATATATTTTTAATGAAAACAGTTAAGATTGTATTTATAAAAGGCTGAAAAAAATCAGCAGAACAGTACAAAATTCCTCAAAGAAGATTCAGAGGTTCTTGAGCAGTATCTTTAAAAGAAAAAAACTTAGTTTCAGTCATCCACAAGGGAGCAAACTTATCGCAAAAAACAAAATTCCCTTAGCTGCTATAGATTCTTACAAACTGTCCAACAAGCAACCTACGAAAAAAGTTCATAAAAGAATAAATGAAATCCTAGTATCACTGTTCGAAACCTGGACATCATAAGGAACTTCTTCATCTTCTGAACTGTTCTCAGCATCTTCATCTTCTGTGTCTTCTTCCTGGCTGGCAGATTTATAATCACGATCCTTGTCCATAGCAGCATCTACGTCGTGAGAATCCCTAGAGTCTTCCTCTGCTTCCTCACTGTCCATAGTCTGATTTCCTTGACAATCCTCAGTATTTCCAGCTCTCTCCTCTGAACTGCAGATAATTTGAACCGGCTGCAGAACATAGAGCCCATCAACAACTTTATCATCTGAATTTTTCCAATCTTTGAATTTTCCCTGCGATAAGCTCCTTGTGCTTGACTACAGTCATTGAAATTGCTTGTAATTACTCATCACATGCACGAACAACCCCTTCAACATCAACAAGATGAGCTTCCATCCCGCAAGTAAAGCATGAAATTTGCTGAGAGGTTTCTTCAATTTGATCCAGACGACCTTCCAAAACAGGCATACAAGCAGTTAACTGATGAACAACGGCTGTTAATTCTTCCATTTGGTCCTTCAACCACCTCAGCTAGCGCCGGATATCATGGATACTGGATTGAGAATCACTAATTCTCTCTGTGAGATCTTCTATCTTTTTTTCAATATCCATTATAGCAGTGCAGTCCCAGATCCCTTCAAGACTGCCAATTTCTATACAAACTCGTCCACTAGAGTTGTCGAAGAGAAAATTCAAAGCGTAGTCACACCACCGCCAAGATTAACAGAAAGCTCCGTCCAGTCCCAAATTGTCCCTGAAAGAACAGGGTTTCTACGAACCCGATAGAAGAACTGTTAGAACAATATTCCCATCATATCTATGCCATGGAACTTCATGTTGTTCTACCTAGTGATTTTGGCCTCCTAGTGTCTAGTCTAGTGATTTGGAGCATAGTTGTCCACATTTGGACCACTTGGACTAGAGATAAATCCATAAAACCTTGTTTGTCCATTTTTGGACTCCTTTCCTTCATTTAGGGAGTCAATGCGCCCCTCTATGCTTCATTTATGAGGTGTTTAATGCATTTCCCTGTTTTAAGGAGCTGGAGTGCGCCTTCTTAGTGATCTGGTCAAACCTGTGTATTAATGGCCACTACTTGCCAACTACTCACCCCATGCGCCCTCCTAATGGATGTGTTCACACCTATTTGACTATCCTAACCTACTTTTGGTCCCCATGATTCATTGAACCTCATTATGACACCAGTCCCTTTGGTCCCTCATGTTCATTGAACCTCATTATGGCCCAATCTAGGGTTTACACTTGGCCTTGTACCATTGATGAATGAATTGGTCCAATCTAAGCCTACCATTTTGTGAGCCAATCATATTGCTTGGGCTATTCGAATTCCCTCCATGGGATGCCTATATATTGTACTAGTTTTTGCTCAATAAGCACAATGGAAGTAATGCTCTAGAGAGGTTTCTCTAGTTTTGTCAAATATTCTTCTTCTCATATTTTTCTGCTGTCTCGTGAAATATTCTAAGTGAGGATTGTTATTAAATCTAGATCTAGGATTGGTTTGCACATGACTCAAAACTTCTGTTGTGATGTTGTGCAATCCAAATTTTACATGGTATCGGAGCTAGTCTGATTCAAAGCGATTTTCCTATTCTTTCTTGAGTGTTTTCTGCAGGTTATTGTCATCATGGTATCGGAACTTCATGTTGTTCTACCTAGTGATTTTGGTCTCCTAGTGTCTAGTCTAGTGTTTTGGACCATAGTTGTCCACATTTAGACCACTTAGACTAGAGATAAATCCATGAAACCTTGTTTGTCCATTTTTGGACTCCTTTCCTTCATTTAAAGAGTCAATGTGCCCCTCTATGCTTCATTTATGAGGTGTTTAATGCATTTCCCTGTTTTAAGGAGCTAGAGTGCACCTTCTTAGTGATCTGGTCAAACATGTGTATTAATGGCCACTACTTTCCAACTACTCACCCCATGCGCCCTCCTAATGGATGTGTTCACACCTATTTGACTATCCTAACCTACTTTTGGTCCCCATGATTCATTGAACCTCATTATGACACCACCCTTTGGTCCCTCATGTTCATTGAACCTCACTATGGCCCAATCTAGAGTTTACACTTGGCCTTATGTCATTGATGGGTGAATTGGTCCAATATAAGCCTACCATTTTGTGAGCCAATCATATTGCTTGGGCTATTCGAATTCCCTCCATGGGATGCCTATATATTGTACTGGTTTTTGCTCAATAAGCACAAATGGAAGTAATGCCTTAGAGAGGTTTCTCTAGTTTTGTCTCATTTTCTTCTTCTCATATTTTTCTTCTGTCTCATGAAATATTCTAAGTGAGGATTGCTATTGAATCTAGATCTAGGACTGGTTTGCACATGACTCAAAACTTATGTTGTGATGTTGTGCAATCCAAATTTTACAAGAACACAATGGGCGATTCTTTCCAATCACTAGAACAATCCAAAGGAAAGAGAAAACTCTGCTCAACCCATCAAGACAATAGACTCCCCAAAGCAAAAATAGAGTCTATTGTGTCCTCCCAGAACCTGGTACCCAAACCTGCCACACAAAAGAAAGAATAGAACCCAGTCGATTCGAACAAAAAATTACCTGAAATTGAGAGTCCTCACTGGTAACAATTTCTAGGCCAAGAATCCTATCTCCTCGAGCATAGGTGAAGGCATGAAAATTCTCTCGATTCCACAACACCATTATAGAAATAAAATCCTCACAAGTTCTACTACCTCCAGCATAGCGAACAGAGCAACAAGACCCACTGCAACTCACTGAGTGTTGTAGTTGATACTCCCCTAAACCAAAAACCTCCCAACGTTGCCTGCCTTAAAACACCCAAGGAGAAATCCCAAATTTACTAGCGAAACATGCCCATGAAGATTCATAAAGCCAAACACCAACTGACCTCCACATGGCCAGACGCATTAAAGGACCATACTTTCAAACTGCCATTGTCTAATGAAGTTAATGCTTGATAGGGACATGGATCTTGATGTTGGAGGTCTACTCGAAAGAAAAATAAAATATAGGGGAGCCAACAGGATATAGCTTGGCCCCCATTTTTTTAAACTCCCACAAGGCAATTGTGAGGCTTCATTAGCTAGTTTATCTATAAGAACATTATGATCTCTTCGCACATGATAAAACTGAACATTCGAAATTCGCTAAAGAAGACCAAGAATGCGCTTGTGAAGCCTGTTATCACCCAATAATTTTCTTATGGTTGTGGTAGTAAATCACTAGGGTAACCATTTCAAACCAATCTTTATACTGTATTATAGCCTATACAGTCAGAGAGGGCTCTCTCTTTGTCACAGGGTCATTCACATATACATTTGGCTATAAACAAGCATTCAGAAGGCTAGATATCTGATGAGAACAAAATATTTGTAACTTGGAGATTGTAAGACAGACAAATGTTAAATACCATTGGGCAATGGAGTCACAGCCTGAATCATTCAAGGGTATTACAGCAAATAATGAGCAGTGATTTTCCTTTTGTAATCTAAGGTAAAGTGGGTGTTATATTCAGTCAAATATCTTCAAGTGGTGGTAAGGGAAAGGAGAAGAAGCCCAGTGAAGCAAGAGGCACCTATCTACGGATGAATCTCTTGAAAACGCCTTTAGCAGAAGCAACAATAAGGATAATGACAGAAATGGAGCATCTAACAAGGGATGAATTCCACAACAATCATTATAAACACATTACGAATGCCATTTCTGATGAAAGGAGCGTTTAATAAAACGAATTCCTCACATACAACTAGAAAGCATTAGCAGAAACTTACACATGAAAATGAGGCAAACAGGGAACATATACTGAACATGAACACCTTAATGAATCTCATAAACTTAGGAGAAATTTCTCATTAATACTTCCAAGAAAGTTTACAGGGCTACAATCCAAGCACAGAAGGCTTCAAAATGAATGTCGAACCCCTTGTTCCTCTATTGAGGCTATATTTATAGAGTAATATGCTCCCGAGACCAACCTCGAAATAGAGCCAAAATCAGTTATGATATGGGAATCAAACTCGCACACACTAAATCCTAACAAATTCTGAGTTGGCAGGTTCACCATGATCACAAACAAATTGGGGAAACATGCTGGGATGCGCGTGGTGGATCAAAAATGGAAAACTTAACATCTGGGACTCAGGCTCGCTTGATGAAAATGACTATTCAAAGCATCTTCGAACGGCCTGCAACAATTTTATTCATCCTTGATCTTCAACTTGCGAAATTGCTTTTTAACCATCGATCAGGATTGGGACTTAATCTGGGTCGCCAAAAGATAAAGCTCGTACCCGATTTTGCAATTTTCAAACTTGACTTATCCCTTGCTAGTTCTCCTTGCGAAATCATCCTGAGGCGTGGATCAAGAATCTGCTCAGATCTCCAACGTTCATCCTTGCCGAACCTACCAAATTTCGCAGATTTGGAAATTTTGTTTGTCCTCGCATGTTGTATCAGCGAAATCAACCTTCGTCGTAGATCCATTTCTCCTATAGATCATCACCGTTAAAATACCGTTAAAATATGCAGGCCCTAAGCAATTTCGCAGATTTTAAAACTTAATTTCCCTGTGCTTGTTGTATCAGCGAAATTGATACCCGTCGTAAAATATGCAGGCCCTAAGCAATTTCGCAGATTTTAAAACTTAATTTCCCTGTGCTTGTTGTATCAGCGAAATTGATACCCGTCGTAGATTCATTTCTCCTACAGATCTCCACCGTTCAACACTGTAGGGCGTACCAAATTCCGCAGATCTGAAAATTTTGTTTGTCCGTGCTAGTTCTGGCAGCGAAATCCACCTCCGTCGTGGATCTTTATCGGTTGTTGATCTGGGTCGTTGAAAGCTGCGAGGTCCACCAAATTCCGTTGAATCTAGGAATTCATTTCTCCTTGCACTTTCAATCCGCAGAATCAACCTCAGTCATTGATCTAGACCAAGTTTTAATATGAGCCGTTGGAACGTGTAGCCCCTACCTAATCCTGCAAATCTTCATCCCTGCTTTCTTCATGCTAGTTCATAATGCGGAATTGTTTCCAGCCTTTGATCAGAATCTTCTTTAAATCTTCGTCGTTCAAACTTAAAGAGCCTACCACATTCCGTAGATTTCAAATGTTCATTTATCCGTGCATGTTGGATTAGCGAAATTGTTCTTTGCCATAGATCTATTTTCGATTAGATCTCTTCCGTCAAAATATGCAGACCTTTAAGCAATTCCGCATATTAGAAAAATTATTTTCCACGAGCATGTTAGATCAGCGGAATTCATCTCCTCCGTTGATCTTACTCCACCATCAATCTTGACCGTTGAAAAATGCAAGCCCTACAACATTCGGCAAATCTGAGAATTTTATTCCTCCTCGCATGGTGCTCTTTTCCGCACCGTCGATCTTAGACGAAAACTTTCCCAATCGTTGATCTGAGATCAAGCTACAGGCTGCGGAAAACAGGATTTCTTCTTTCACAATGCTCAATTTTGATTTTTCCGATTCCACCTTCAAACTCAATTTTGATTTGTGCAGAAGCTCTCTGAACCATCGATCTGGTGAAAAGCGGAATTATAACTTTTCGTAACCAAATTTTTGTATTTCCACTTTTCGATTTTACCTTTCTAGTCCTTTCTGAGCCGTTGATTTATCCCGGAGTCATTCTTGACCGTCGGATCTTGGACTGCAGAAAGAGGAATTCGGGTTTACCCTCTTTCACCACCAAATTTTGCCTTTTCTGCTTTTTCGCTCCCGATTTTCCTTTGGCGAAAATGATTTGCGGCCTTTGATCTTCTCCGCTGTGCATCCAGGTCATTCATTCCTGTTACCATTTATCCTTACTCATCACTTTCACTAGCTTATCCTTTTGCAGGGGAATTAGCGTGGATGCATTTGTAAAAATCCTTAAATTTTAGCACAGGTGCTAACAAAGCCTACAAGATATTTGATACAAAATCTCCTATCGACGTCTAGTTTGGGAAATGATAAGGATAGAGTCCCCTATCACCACTAGCGATCGAATTCCTAAATTTATAGTTTTTTTCAATCCCAAATATAGAGCTTACCGCTCTGCTTGATTATTGATTCTTCCTAGACCACACACGAACTTGGAAACAACACTTCCTTTGAGGTTAAAAATAATCCCCCCACCCCCCCACGTCTGCCTCCCCAGGATTACCTTTCAAGGAACCATCAAAGAAAAGAACATGATTATGTAGGTTGCTCATCCAATTTTTTAATTCTTCCTAATTCTTTTTCAAATTTCGGGTTTGTAACTCTTCCTCTGGTTCTTTTTCAACTTCCAATGCGCAACTTGAACAGACCTTTGCACACTCTGACATGGCTTCCAACCTGAGGGAAAAAATTTTGTTAACCATTGCTCCTCTGTCGTTGTCAAGATTTTAGAATTGAACTTACTATTCATTCGCAGAGATAGTTGTGGCAACTGCTGTGATCTTCTCATTATAAAAAATGTCACAATTTCTTGCAATCCAAACTTTCCAAAAAACATACTTCGGAAATGCCATCCAAAGACGAGTCAATATAGGATTACCAGTTAAACTTCCTTGGAATTTAGCTTTCCAATTCAAAAAGTAGCCACTCCAGTTTTCTGGTAAATCAAAGATATTACCAAACTCCTTCAAGACACTATGCCAAACTTGCATAATATACTCACAATGGAAAAAAAGGTGAGGAATTGACTCTTTTGCTTCTTTACACAAAACACATATGGAAGGGCTGTGTATCTGACGGTTTTGAAGGTTTTCTATAGTAAGAATTTTGCCATGTATTAAAACCCAACAAAAAATGTTGATTTTTGGAAGACCATCCAGTTGCCAGGTTTTTCCCCAAAGTCTAGAAAAGGGAGGGTGTGGATGCTCTGAATAGATTTTTTCATATCCCTCCTTATCCGTGTATAGCACCATTTTGCCCCAACATCTGTTGTCTTTGTTGCCAAGAATTATCGAAGTTGCTCCATGAAGATGATGGAGGAGAACGTCATAAATCGAATTCAAGTGAGCTGGAATATAAAGTTGTTTCCAGTTAACCCAATTACCTACCTCGTCCCAATCAGAAAGATCAAACAAGGTCTTGATTCCACGATCACTTAGCCAATTCCTTATTAAGGACAGTCCTTCATTTTGATTAAAGGGAGTTGCTCCAACAATATTGTTTGTCCATAGATTTATCCTCTTTCCATTGCCAGGTATCCAATATAAACCATCTTGAATGACTCAGCCTGAAGCCTTACACAGCTTCCATATGTTGGAGCCCTCTTTATTCCAATTGCAATTATCCACACATTGAAGCCTATAATGGGAGAAATACTTTTTCCTAATAGTTTTTTTTCACCAAGTTTCTTTATCTAAGACCAGCTTCCAAATCAACTTAGCTCCCATGGCCATATTCATAAACTTAGGGTCACGGATACCTAATCGCCATTTCCTTTATGAGCTTTTATTGTTTCCCAATTGACCAAATGGAATTTTTTGGTATTGGAATTTCCACCTTTCTAAAGAAAATTTCTTATATATTTGCAAAGCTTATTGAAAATGCCAATAGAAACAAGTAAGAATGAACATTTAAAGAGGGGAAGAGAGGAAAGAACTAACCTGATTAAGACAATTTTGTCAGCTGGATTAAGCCAATGCATACCCCAACTTTGTATTTTATCCTTGGTCCTTTTGTTTACAACGAGAATGCCAAGATATTTGAAAGAAGTCTATTGGGTATGACTGACAAATCCTAACACTCTGGAGATACTTTGCATTAGCTTAGGAGAAACATTCCATCCATAAATGTTTCTTCTTTTCTTATTAACCTCTCTTCCAGAGGCATCTAAGAACTGATCAAGCAATTGCTTAAATCTGTTGGCATTTATAACCAAAGCTCCACCTACTAAGATCGTGTCATCTTCAAACGAAGCATTATTTACAAATTTGACAACCCTGGCTATTCTAATACCACAAAGATTTTCTTCATCTCGTTCTTTATCAAGTTTTCTCCCCAAGGTTTCAGCCATAAGAATATATA
Organism: Pseudotsuga menziesii; assembly: GCA_001517045.1. NCBI lineage: Eukaryota > Viridiplantae > Streptophyta > Pinopsida > Pinales > Pinaceae > Pseudotsuga > Pseudotsuga menziesii. The sequence goes on along the minus strand of LPNX010529222.1, from coordinate 357,551 downwards.
AGAACAAGGATAGAGGGAAACCTTGTCGTAGCCCCCTTGAAGCTTGAAAGAAATATGTTGGTCTGCCATTAACCAAATGAGCAATCCAAGGGCAATTTACACATGCCTTTATCTACTTTATAAATATAGGAGATAAACCAAATCTAGAAAGAACATCATATAGGAAACTAAGACAAACCCAATCAAAAGCATTTGCCATATCTATCTTCACTGCCATTCCCTTTTCTTTTCGAGTTACATTAGTGTATTGATTCTTGGACTAGGACTATATTATCAAATATCTGTCTTTTTCCCACAAAACCACCCTGCCCTTCTGAAATAAGCCTAGACATCAGGGATTTCATTTGATGGCAAGAATTTTCGTTAATATCTTGTAGGAAGAATTGCATAAGGAAATAGGCCTAAATCTAGCTAAAGTGGTGGGTTGAGCTTCTTTAGGGATCAAAGCAATAAATGAGGAGTTCATGGTCCCTTCAATCTTCTCTTTGCCTTTAGTCCAATTTAACATTTTACATAGATTTTTCTTGGCCAGCAAGTTTGATAAAAGTGAATGGTAAAACCATCTAGTCTCAGAGACTTGTCAGGGCCTAGACCTCTTACCGTTGTTAGCACTTCTACTTCACTAATATGGTTATTTAGCCTCTGATTCTCATCATCCATGACCAATGACAGTACATTTTCCAACATCACTTCCCTAGCTGTTACATTTTCGATTCCTTGCTATGTGTACAAATTTTTAAAACGACAGAAAGCTTCCTGCCAAATATCAACATAAGCATAAATTTTAAATCCTTCGGCATTTTGAAGTTCTCGAATATTGTTCTTGTGAAGTCTTAGTGCAGGATTTTAACCTACATGCCTCTTCTTCTTGCCTATAAGCTTCATTTGCTTTTGTACTTCAGCATTGTTCTTTCTGAAAATGCTCATATGTTATTTCCACCGATTCCATGTGCACCTGCAAAGTACTCAAATTCTACTGTAAAGCTTCACATTCTATGTGGGGGGAACAATAGAATTTTTTAGCCCAAGATTTTAGTTATGCTTTTACAGCACGAAGCTTTGATTCCCAAACAAAAGATGGGGAACCTTCCACATATCTGCTCCAAGTACTTTCAATAATGTGTTGGACTTCTTCATGTTTTAAGTTTTAACCACAACAAGTTAAATCGAAAAGGAATAGGACCTTGATTTTCCAATTTCTCAAGAGTCAACATAATTGGCTTATGATCTAAGATTGCATTCAACAGAATCTGAACATTCATCAAATAGCTTGTCTAGAAAAGAGAGCTATGAACAAAAAATATGTCCAGCCTTGCCGTAATATGTTGTAATACCCTGGTTGTTAAGCCCTGGACCTATGAATTTTTGTGTGTTAACATGACTATGGACTTATGATCTTTTATTTATTAAAGTGTGACTATGAACTTTGGCATTAATATTGATATTGATGTTATTGTTGTTATCATTAATGGTTGTTGTTATTAAATAAACAGTTGGCTCAGCAAAGGCAGCTAAAAGAGTATGGGAGACCATGGATTCCATAGTGTGAGAGGGAATGGGGACATCCCTAACACCTTAGAACTTGTTGTTGGTTTGAGTTTGTCCATCCTAGTTCATATTTGCACCTTGGTGGCATTAATAGTGTTGGTAACCCAAACCTTGTACAACGGATCATATTTTTGGTCTTTCTGGACTATGGAGTTACTATTGCACCTTATGCATACCTTAGTGGGTCCCTCTTGCCTAGTGCACCCTCCTTGAGTGAAAGATGCCCTTTATGGACCCCACTTGCACTAAAGCGCCCTCTCCCTAGATTCTAGGACCCGTAAGCTAGATTTTAGCTTCCACCTCCTTAATTTGTGCCTCCACCCCCACAAGTGTGCCCCACTCCTCCATTCACCCCTATTTTTGTGCTTCCAAGATATTTATGACCCTATTGGATCCTCTCCCTCTCACCTAATGCCCCCTCCTTCATGTTTTGTAACCCCCTTTATGCATTAGTGCGCCTCCTTTTGCTCTTCATGGCTCCACTCCTTGGTTTATGGTAACTCCTCGAGTCCTCCTCATGGTGTTGTTGGACTCACGATTGTTGTTAGACCAAAACTCGCAGGTGTTAATCTCCGCCACAATCACCAGAGTTAGGATCTCAGGAGGTGATTAATCCATGTCACAAAACTCACGGGGACCGTTGAACCCAATGTCCAACAATCTCCCCCCCAACACGAGCCGAGTGAGTTTCAAATCATTGACCTGTTGCTTTGGTACCATTTGTTGGACTCACGATTGTCGTTAGACCAAAACCCGCAGGTGTTAATCTCCGCCACAATCGCCAGCGTTAGGTTCTTGGGAGGTGATTAGTCCATGTCACGAAACTCACGGGGAGCGTTGAACCCAATGTCCAACAGGTGTTATTCCAAGAAAGTGAATCTCCTAACTAAGCCACCACTCCACTAGCTTGAGTTAAATCTCCATGATGAAGCCTAACCTTACCTCTCTCTAATTTGAGTTGATCCCCTCAATTTATGATTGGCCTCCTTGTGCTATAAAATTCATGTGCTCTCTCCTTGTTAAAGCTAATCTTGAGCTTTGAACCACTTGACTTTTGCTATCTAACAATGTAGGGAATGTTGATAGTATTGAAAGTGTGTTGAGACTTAGAGTTAGTCTAGTTGTTACCCTTTGCTTCCGTTATATCACTCTACTAGTCAAGGTTCTCGCACAAGAAGCCAAGAAATGGGATGGTGATATCCTGAGGGACGAGTTAGGTGACGAGAGTCACATCCCATAGGCAGTGGAGACGGACAGGAAAGTAGTAGTGGGAAGCATTGTGGTTCTCAAAAGAGGTGTTTCCGAGAGTTGCTAGACTGAGTGTGCTTCTGCCTGTGGATCCGTGGTCTGATCTTGGGGGTGACCTGTTCAAGTGAGTTAGACTTGACTGTGTCTACGACTAGGAGGAAAGTTGTCCCGTTGAAGCCAGTTGACCATATTTGAGATAAGTATTTCTCTTAAGTTCATTACAATATTTTATTTTGTATAAGTGCAATGGTGGTCGAATTGGTTATCTGAATGTTCATGTATTATATGTCAAGATTTGTATGCAAGAAGGATGAATTCAGTAGAATATGGATCTGAGTTGCTATGATCCTTCCCTTCTTTCTCTTATTCGAAAATTGTAATTGTGGCTCTACGACATTGAGATGAGCGCAACTATATGCTATGGTTTTCCCATCTCTCCTCATTTATGTGTGGTAAAAACTATTCCATTGCATTTGGAAGAACGTTTCCACTACAGATCGCCTTTCGTTTCACTGAAAATGCTTTTTGGATGACCAAGATATGTCTGTTTTGGTCCGACAGATTTCCGGTGACAAGATGAGCACATTTGTTGTTTGATTGTAGATGTTTTTGTGTACAAATCTATTCTTAGTTGCAAATCTAAGTTTAAATGATGTATTCTAACTGTAAAGGTGATCGATGGCTAGAGGGTGGCAGCCATATGATCTGATTTGTATTAGTGGGAGATGGTTGTAGAAAACAGCCATTAGGAGCTGATTTTGAGGGTTGTGGTTGCAGCCGGTGTTTTTTGTTTTCTTATGGTTTCGGTGTAGCGGTAGATTATAGCCTATGGATGTGCCTTGATGTGTGATTTTCCTTACTATTTAGCCTCACCAACAGCACACACATACCAACAATGAAAATCAATTTAATTTGCAAATAACTGTTGACAACAATACTTGGTTAATTATAAACTATGCTTTTAACAATATTACAAATCAATAGTACATGAACTAATTGTAGGTTCTTATTCACACTAAAGATGAGGATTGGCATGCCTTATTCACGTACTTGTTGCGATTATGACCTTAAACTCACACTTTGGAAATTGTTATCAATAGGGTTAATTAAGTGTCGTAATTATCTAAATTAAGGGTCGTAATTAAGTAATTAATTAAGTATCGCAACTTTAGTTATAATTCTAACACTAGAGTTAAAAGTTTTAATTACTTAGGTGAATAGCTAGTTGGTTTAACCTTGATTTGTCTAAATCCATTGTGCTTAAACTTAACTTAGACTTAATATTAGCACCTTTGGCCTTAGTTAGGGGTCGGGGACACTACATATGCCTTGGGCCAACTCTCCTATTGGCCTTAGTTAGGGGTCGGGGACACTACATATGCCTTGGGCCAACTCTCTTATTGGTCCAAGTATAAGTGCCTTTCTTTGGTTTTATGTCAACCAAATTTAAATCCGCAATCAACTCTTCTAGATTTTCTCCAAAAGGATCCCCTACCACATAACCTCCTCTTCTTTCCTTGTGACAAATGGTCGCATCGAAGTCCCCAACTAGAATACTACATTGGCAATCTCTAAGAGTGTTGAGGAAACTCCAGAATTCATGCTTAAGACTAGTGAATTGGCTCGTACACATTACATAATTTAAACCTTTCTTGAGTACTGATGACTTTCAGCTCGACCATAACCCAATTCCTGTTTTCTTTTTGTTGTCTAAGGGCATACTTATTCTTGTCCCAATAAACAGCCAAACCACCTTAAGCCCCTAAAGAATTCATTGCAATACCATCACCATCCTTCCAAATTTTAATGAATACTTGAATTACTTCGATGGCTGCCATTTTTGTAAAAGTATGGAGAGATGTTCTTTATGGATCATATTTCAAATTGCTTCCACTTTTTGCATTCCTCCAAAACCTCTACAGTTCCAAGAGACAATGTTCATTATTTTTTTTATTGTAGTCCAGATTTGCCTCCTACTTCTGCTTTTTTTACTTTCTTGCTCATTGTTGTGCCTTTTGATAAACATCTCAAGGGAGGCTTGCTTACCCAACAACTTTTCTCTATCAGCTTCAACTCCTCCGAGACCTTTTTTTTGCACACCAAACTTTCTTCTTTCAATTCTTTTGAGGATTCATCAAGGATTTGACGCATGGATTGCTCAGTCTCAACATCTTCATAATCTATTTGCTCACTAGTCAAGTGTGTGTTAATTTCTATAATTGGCTGCAAAGGTAGAGCAGAAATATTAGCTTCCACCCCTAACTCTTCCACAACTGTTTGAGAAGAGGGTTGGTTATGTTCTTGACCAATCTTTCCTGATTGCTCTAACTATCCTTCATGATTTCCTGCATCAGCTAAAAATTGAAACTGATTTGGGAAATAAGGCTCCATTGGTTTTTTAGCAACTAAGTTAATCTGAGTTTTCCCTCTTTTAGCAACCCGTTGCCATGCCTTTGCTCGTTCAGCTTCCGGTTACTTCACTGCATTTTGCAAGCAATCTCTTGCAAAATGACTGCATTCATGGCATTTCTTGCATTTAAAAGGAAGCTGATCGTAATCAACTTTTTGTACAAGTGACCAACTATCCATAACCAGATTTACCACCTCTAGAAGACCCTTTTTGTACATGTGCCCAGCTAACCATAACCAGATTTACCACCTTTGGAAGAATCTTATCCAAATCCACCTCCACACAAATTTGAGCACATAAAAACATAGGAAATTTAGGCTCTGACTTATCTATATATCTTCCTAAACATTAGAGGAAATTTGGGGTCAAAATGGGCCTCCTAAGGAAAATAATAAAATAATAGTTAAATAATAAACTAATATTATTAATTTTGGAAGAAAGAGGAAAAATACCTTTTTTGTTCATATTTTCAACATGTCTCCCTGTTTTTTTACTCAAATTTCAAGCGGGAGCACTCGTTGGATGCGATTAAATTCAGCATCCAACGAGTACCCACACCGCATACTTTTGATGAACCCTGCTGCCCCAAAAACATGATGATGGTCCAACGAATACCCACACTGCATACTTTTGACGGACCTCGTTGCCCCAAAGACAAGAAATACGTGAAAAAACATGATGATGATATCATTGTTGGATAAAAAGGGGGTTTCACGAACCTTACTAATGTTGTCTGTGCTTGAATGTTGAGGAAACTCTAAACCACCCCCTTGACCAATGCCCTTTCTCCTTGCAACTATGGGACAAAGGAGCAATTGCATTTAGACGATCTGACAAACAGAGAGGTACAACAGATGAGACATTGAGACAATGGACCAGAGATCCTTTCCAAAACCCAGTTATCAATAGACTCTGGCAAATCTTCCCAGGTTTCTTGGTCTGGGAAGTCTGGAGAGAGAGGAACTCCCGAATCTTCAAGGACAGTCAAATTCAGAACTTAAGGTCTAGGAAAGTATCAGGGCCAAAATGATGGAAACCATCAAAGCACAATCATGGGACAATAAAGATTGGGAATCCAGTGGGCAAGAAACCCTCATCTTGCAGGCTTGGGGAATTCTTGGGCCACTTCAATGCTATGGAAGACCTCTAAATCGGCCTTCCGCCTCGTCAATCCCTCTGCATTGGACGGTCCCCTCGGCTGGTTTCTTTAAACTTAATTTCGATGGGGCATCGAAGGGAAATCTTGATCCAGTAGGCTACAGAGCGAATGTTAGAAACCACGTTGGGGAAGTGATGGGTTACAACTTAGGCTACATCAGAAGGGATACGTACAATGCAGTTGAGATCAAAGGAATGATCCATGGTCTGGTTATGGCACAAAGGCGAAGTTGGACCCCTCTCATTGTGGAAGGCGATTCAAAGATTATCTTGGACATGGTGAAGCGCATCCACAATAGTGTCTCGTACTCCAAGGTGGTTGCAAATTGGCAGCATAACGAAGAAGAGAAGGGTGATGAGGGGGAATGATGAGGGCAACAGTAAGCGCGTCACAAGGGCCCAAGTAAGGGTGGTCTGGGAAGCCCGATACTTTCAGCTTGGCTTGCCTATGGCAGTCTAGAAGGAGATTGAGACGATTGAGGCTGGGTTATGGGAAAGTTTGGAAGATGAACAACTTCGCAAAGAGAAGAAGGAACCGATGAATTAAGTCATGGACCCTAGAAACAATGCAAGTTGCCTGGGGCTCTATGAGAGAACAGTTGCTCTGTACTAGACGATGATGAATTTAATGGGGCACACTTTATGGGAGAAGCAGAAAAAGGATGAGGGTGACGAGGTGCCTGTGGAGTGTTGGAAGTCTCATCATGTTGATACCAACCTGTTGAACCCAAAAGTGGACGCTATCATGGCCATGCTGGGGGTGTGTCTGCCGACTCTTCGTCCTACGGCTATGGGGGCTTCATCTGGTGAATTTTTTATTCGAATCCACGCTCCCCCGAAGTTCCTTCCGGGCTTCTAATGCTTGGTCTGCCATTATGTCTGTTTTCTTGTTTGGAGTAGGAGTAATTTCTGTTAATCTACAATGTTGTTTTAGTCTGTGTAAGAGGTCTAGTTGTTAAATATAGGGCAACTGCAAGACCCAATCTCAGGAAGGATGGTACCCTAGTCAATTAACTAGGGTAGAGTAAGACCCTAGAAGGTACCCTAGGGCCCCCAGTAGACTCCTGTGGTTCTTGGTTTGGGACCAAGCAGGTTGATGCCATGGCAAAGTCCCTAACATATGGTTAGGGCCCCTATATGTCTCTAGGGTATTCTGGTCTAGGACCAGACAGTTTCTTGGACACGATGTCCAAGCAGATCTTGCAGGTTGAGACAGAGACTTCCCGATCTAGGACTAGGCAGATTCTTGGTCTAAGACCAAGCAGTTCCTACAGGTACATTTTTGGTCAGTTAACTAGGTGGATCTTGGTCAAGTTGACCAAGATGATGATGTGTAATGTCCTCTCTCCTATTCGGTTATTGCTAGGTTGTTTCTCAAGGGACTAGCCACCCCTTGATGATGTCACTAGCACCTAGCCCTTAGAAGCAGTACTGAGGACCAGAAGATCACATCATCCAGTTTGGATTTTTTCCTTATACAGTGATCATGAAGATGTATGGAACACACATGACAATATACCTTGAGAGAGAAAAGATTAAAGTCCTTGGTCCTGTTGGTTCTGTAGGTAAAAGAGAGGTTGTTTGTCCACCTATATGGTACACCTTGATCTTGTAGGTATGAGAGTTATCTTACCTTCTTTTTATGACCCCTTTGGTTGACTTATGGTCCTTTATCTTACTTGGTCCTAGCACTCTTATTATGTGTACCTTTAGCATGATGACTTAATTTTATGGTTTTTATTTTTGGACCATTGGTACCCTATCCTAAGTCAACTTAACTTTATGATTTTTATTTTGTAAGACCATTGGACAATTGGTAAGCTATCCTAAGTCCACTTAACTTTATGGTTTTTATTTTGTAAGACCATTGGACCATTGGTACCCTATCCTAAGTCAACTTAATTTTATGGTTTTTAATTTGTCTTTACTAGTTTGCATCTAGCACTATGTTGGAATTTTGTTCAGTGTTACTGTTGTATTGTCCTGCATCTTGAAATTTATCTTATGTTACCACTGCTGTACTTTTACTTCGTCTAAGTAGTTGACTGAAGTGATGTGCAAAGTTGTTAATTTTTGAAAAACCCTAATCTAACCCAAAACTTTAACACTAGTTTTGTTGATGTTTGTATCCGGATTTGGATGAACTGTCTTGGAGAGATCTATTGTAAAAATCTGTGGAAGGGCAGGGGAAATTTTGTCATGGGCTTAGGTTCTGAAAGGGTTAGTGTTGCACCTGTCACAGGCAGCCGATTTGAAGTCACAAGGATGTAATCTTTTTCCATTTATATAATATAAAACTTCTTACTTACAAAAAAAAAGATTTTCACTCCCCAAATATAGAAACCCTTGTTCATCCTCAACTATAATCTTCGAGTACTTGCTATATAAGTTATTCTGGTGCATGGCATACTGTATTCATAGCAAAATGGTATGCCCTAGTTTGAGAAGTGTGTTTAAATTTGCAAAAACAAACCACACACAAACCAGTGTAAAGGCTGTTAGAAAAGCATGGGCTTACTCTAACAGTATGGAAACACCGAAACAGTATAAGAATCTCAGCTTCACTGTTTGGCATTGACCAAATGGTTGAGTTAAGTAGGGTCCGAGAAAAGTTGTGATAAGGGATACAGCACAGTGGCTTCACTGGTAACTAATAAAGCACTAACAATCTTCAGCTGAAGCTTGAGGTAATATTGGAAGTCTGCAAAATATTAAAAACTATTATATGCAAATACAGAAATACAGATTCAGGTATATGAAAGGCAGCAAAGCATAGTCAATGTAGTAATAAAAATCACCTTTAATATTGCAGAAAATGCAAGTGGCCACAGCTAACTATAAGATTATTTACTTCATTGTAGTACCATGTCAGCACAGGTTCACCAGATTGCCGAAAATCTCACTGACAAAGGCTTCTGAAGTGCTGCTACCTTTTCCTTTTCCAAAATCGTATGTAAAATATGAAGATTTCCATCGCCTTGTGACATTTTATTGTTGCAAAAGTAGTTGACTATTTTCATCCAGGCAAAATCACCCAGATCAAACCCAATTTTAACCTTAACCTGGCCTAAAGCTTTGGTAGCGTCAAGCACATTGCCTTCCTTACATAGAGCATTTATCAGAGTATTGCAGGTTTCCATTGAAGGGTTCATACGTTCGCGCAACATCGCATCCAGAAATTTTTTGGCTTCCAAAGACTTACCATCCTCAGCACAGAAAGCGTGTATCAGAATCTCATAAGTTTCAGTATTAGGAAGGCATCCTTTAAATAGCATCTGGCGGAACATGTTGGCAGCCTCGTACACCTTCCCCTCCTTGCACAATCCCTTCAGTAACGCATTGTAAGTGACAATGTTTGGTTTATGGCCTTTCTGAGACATCTGGTTAAAGAGCGAATTTGCTTCTTTAAACTTTCCTAATTCACAAAAAGCATTAATCAATATATTGTATGAAATGACATCCGGTTCGCAGCCTTTGGTAGCCATCTGGTTCTTGACCTCTAATGCCTGGCGAAGGCTGCCTTGCTTACAAAGCCCATCCATCAATGTATTGTATGCCACCACATCAGGAACACAACCCTTTCTACCCATGTCATCAACTAATCCGATTACACGTTCCAACTTCCCTTGTTGACAGAAGCCTCTCATGAGAGTAGTATAAGTGACGACGTTAGGACTACAGCCTGAGCCCCTCTTCTGCATTTTATCAAACAGTTCACTTGCAGCATCCACTTGGCCATCTTCACATTTAGCCTTAATTAAGATGTTATAAGTACAGATATCAGGCCTAATCCCAAAACTGTCGATATCATCATACAATGCCCCAGCCATATCCAAACGGTTTGACCTAAAAAGTGCACTGAGTAGGGTATTGAAAGACCTGATGGACCACTGGCAGTTAAAATCCTTCATCTCGTAAAATATCTCCAAAGCTTGTTGGGGCATGCGAGCCAAGCCATATATTTTAATAACATTAATGATAAATCCTTCTGTACACTTACAACTTTCTAATTTCATTTGCTCTAGAATTTCAGCCATTTCTGCAAAGAGCTTCCCGCGACCTAATTTCTCGATAAGTTTATCATAGAGGGGAAGAATGGGTCTGTAACCAGCTGCGCTACAGGCTTTCTTGAATACTCTAAGCGCCCATTTGGGGTCCTTCTCTGCTTTGACCATTTTGAGAATGGTGTATGGACTTATGCCACTCGACTCACCATTTTCACCGGCATTGCCATTGCCATCGCTCTTGCTCTGTCTGCCCTTGGTTGTGGCTGGGCTTGGTACATCCGCTCTCTGTCCTGCCCATGCCATGGCTTTGGCCTTGCCTCCGTGGGTACTGCTGCCGCTGATTCTCTCTGGTTGTTTTCTAAAGGGTGTAGGAGCAGGAGTTTTCACCCCTCTCAGAGACGATTTCATTTTCTCTGGCCTGAATCAGAACATATTAATTAATGAGTTTCGCATAATTCTCGCAATCGGATGATGATCGCCAGAAATATGATGCATATGCCATGACTAGAGTAGATGAGAGATTTTGACCATTGAGTTCCTGTACAACCCTTATTGAGGTCCTCTACAACCCCTTTTATTGTTTTCTCAGCGATTTCTTTATCCCAATTTAAAAGTTAAAATTCAAATGGTAGTCTAATCGTTATTCTAACTCTTAACTGAAATAATTATGTAATACTTAAGACTAATCGTTGGACCACTCTTTTAAGATAAAGAATGATATTCATAGATCTTTATATTGAAATTATTTTTCTTTTCAAAAAATTGAAAATTGAGTATTTTAAACCTATGCTCCTATTTTTTAGGTCCCAAGAGCTATACATTTTATATATATATATATATATATAACTAGCATACCTTAAATAGGGGAAAATGGAACATCGAAAGAACTTCGGTATGTTTAAAATGAACGAAAGGTATGTTTCATTTTTTTGGCTTTGGGAGTGTTTAGCAGAATGAAGGTTGAGAAAGTGGCTAGATTCAAGTGTATATACAATTTGTATGATCCTAAAGTAACAATATTCATATTTTTCAAAATGACAAAAAAAAACATTTCCATCTATACTTTGTACTTGAAATAGATTAAAAATAAATAAAATACATAATCGACAACAAAGACTCTATCATGATATTAATTCACTTTAACAAAAAAATCCAAAAAAAAACATCTTGAACTACTCTACATTGAAGATTAGTTTTTATTTTATGTAAAATCCAATTGGCCAAAACCTTTACAAACACAAATCAATCCAAACAAGATTTCAAAGTGGCAAACAATATACCCTTACTAAATATCCTCACTAAATATGAACAAATTTATTTAGCTAAATTGTTGTTGAATGTTAATATAAAAAGATGACCATCTTGACTTAGCTACTTGGTAATATAGATCACCTTTACAAGAATTGGAATTCAAATTTTGTTAAGAGATCTAATGTTATTGATTTTTTTAAGATATAATATTATTATTTTATAATTAAAATATTTAATTGTTTTTAATTTTTAATTTTAATTGATGAAAATATAATTTTTGTTTTGAATATATTAGAGTTGTAAATTATCTTTATTTAATATTTTTTTAAATACTATATATCACTTCAAGTTAAATAATTACATTTTTTAATATTACTTTGAAGATTCAAAAAGTTGAGTAAACATTATGATCTATTTTTATTATATATTTATCTATTATCAATTTTGATGAACCTTAAAAATACTACAATATATTCAAAATGATGAAAAACATAAATTTCAATGATTTTGAATTTTTCATTTTGTAAATATCTATAGTAAAAGGTTATAAATTGTGGTGAGAAGGAGAATATGAAAATCTAAATCCAAAGCTCCACCAAAAAGGTTGCTTGGATTCTTTCATAACTTTAAATTGTGATAAACACATAAATAATTGTATATTGTTTTGTAAATGTGATATTATTTAATTTAGTTTAATAAAATTACTATGTTGTTTTGTAAATAATGATTTTATTATACAAATTATAATATAATTTATATATTCTATAGTTTCAAATTTATTTATGTTAAAAGTATTTTATTGTTTTTAATATGATATAAAATAATGTTATTTTAATTATAAATGAGTTAATTGTTTTAAAAGAAAATGGTGTATATTTAAATAAAAAATAATATAAATTAAAATTATATGTATCTTTTAATTATTATTAAATTATTTATTTTTATTTAAATATTTTATTGAATTTTTTTTATAATATTTAGGTTGAGGTCAATGTACACTAACTCAAATTTAGTATTGCCAACTAATCGTGAACTATAATGGTGTATTTTCTATTATGTATCAGATCGTTCTTCAAAAGAAGCTATGAATTCATCTTAGGCTCGTCACTTTCCATCAAGGCATGAACAAGCGTTGCATTCTCCTCCTTCGACTGCTCAGAAGAATGTAACATCATGGTCATCAATGAAGAGATCTCCCTCCATAGACTCGATCGGAGGAAGAGCTAAGACCTGTGTTTTCTCTCCTACGACTCATGCGAGTTCCTTTAGTTGTCGATTGCATCAAAATTCTAAGTCTTTTTCTTCTTCACACGGTCACTTGTCGCTTCCTACTCCATCTTAGGACCCTTCTCCTCCTCTTTCTCCTTTAGTTGCTCCCCCATCAATGACTACTACGGATTATAGAACGTTCGAAGTCCAGTGAATATGTTCAAAGAGTCAGGAACATATAATGACTTGCTATAAAGCCCTTTTATTAATCGAGTACCGCTTCTTGATAGTTTACAAAACCAGTCCAGAGCACAGCAAGGCACAACAATAGTAATATTTTTGTCAATTTTGTGTAAGTATAGTATAGTCTTATCCACTATTTACATGAATTACGTGCAAAGGTTTCAAGTATTACTATTCTTTACCCTATTTTGTACTAATGGTTGCTTGTAGGTTTCGAAGCAAAAATGCTATCTTGTACTAGAGACTGCAAGGATAATATAACTATCGAGATAGATATTATTTATACATATTCTTCTTTCAGGGATTATACACTCTTATGGTTTGAATTGCTTCGACTTAAAGTATCAATGTTTTTTGTTGAAAACTCAAAGCCTTTCTTTTCACCCATTAATAAATCATGTTTTCAAAGTGTTTAACATATTCATCAACACTAAAGCATTATACCTCATTAAAGTTAATGGATTCTACAAACAACGCATCTCATTATAGTCAATGGATTCCACTTTTATGTACATTCAATGGGATACAAGTATTCTTAAGTTCTATGGATCCAGAGGTGTTCAAAGACTAGCCCCAGTCTCTCCAGAAGATCTAGAATTGGTCTTACACCCTGTTCATTGACATAATTGTCCTAAGCATCTCCAGACTATTCAACCCTAAAGAGAAGAGGATATCAGAAGACATAAAGGCTGCCTTGCAACAAGAGGGTATTTGAGATTGGTTCCTGATGTAGAAGCATTCAGTTATCAGAGTATATGGTTTTTTGGCTGCCCCTTCATGCTACCAATTTTCCTAACTCCCTCAGTATTCGCACTAGAATTGATTAGGTAGAGCTTTTCTGCTGATGAGGAGCATTTTACTGCTCACAGGAAGGTCTCTTGGATCAAATACTCTATTAATTTTGGCTCCTTCGTTGTGAAGAAGCCAACAACGTTACCAATGGTGGAGAACGTTTTGAAGGCCATGAACTTTTAGGTGACTCATGCATAGAATTATGATCCTAAGGGGATCATTTCCCAGACGAGGGGCCAGGTGCAGAGGTTAGTCTTTTATCACTCCATGATCCCTGACTTGTTCCAGGAGGTAAATTCTCTTGCCTATGATTTTGATTGGACTCCTGCAGAGAAAATTCAGGCTCCTAAAGAAGTGTAAGGTATGGTCCCAACTACTCCCTTGCCCCTAAATAGTGATGGTGAAGCAGAAGGTCTCGGTCAGAGGTGGAGGATATGGAATGTGATGAACAAACTCCTAGCAAGAAGCCTAGGATAGACGTAGAGGAGGACGTAATCGACCTGGAGCAGGAGTTTAATTTTGAGTTTGATTTCCTCAAAACAATGATAGAAGAATAACCTGATACTGAAAGCCCTGCTGAAGGGGAGGTTGCAAAACAAGTGGTGGTTGCACGGCCACTAGTGGTTGGGAAACCAGTCACTACACGATTAAAGAGAAAACCCTTAGGAGCCTCACAGTTAAAGAAGAAGGGAGTTGAGGAGTCTTTCCTCAAATATCAGACATACTCCTTCACCTCTTTCATTGAAGGACAATTCAAGACTGAGAAGTAGATTTTTGGATATCTATGGGTAACTCAAGGAGCGGGCCAAAACCGAGAGATAAGAAGCTTGTTAGAATGGACTGAGAGCTTCTACAAGTTAAATATTTTGTTACGCGGTGTTTCAGTCAAACATTGTAGCTTGTTGAAACCGATAACCAACTCTTCCATCGAACTAATATATTTAAGTTCTAGTATAATAGTCATAGAATCATAGAGTATTCCCTGAGATTGCAGACAATTAAATGTTCTTCGAAAATATTAGGATTCGGATTCGGATTTTACAATTTTGAAATCTTTCTAGCAATTTGACAAACACGTTTTCAGGAATATTCAAGATTTTGAGCCTCTACAGAGATCCCACGGATTACAGTAGATATGTGAGCTAGTTCTAATGGGTGTCAAGAATTCTCAAATTCACCAGATTCGTCATGTATTCATTAAGACATTGTAGTAATAAATTAACATTACAACAAAACCAGATGATTACAATCAAGAAAGTCAATGCAATATTGTTGTATTTACCTTTATATTCTTCTTAGGTCAAGTTTGGTGATGGTCGACAATGTATGTACAGAGTCTAGCAACTTGGCCTCTATTGCAGTATGCATTTACGAATTGATTCAATTTCCTTAAACTGCAAATAAGTGAAAACAGAACTTAAGAAAAGCAAGAATTGAGTTTGAGTTGAGTCGATGCTGGATGCGTTGCGGAGTGAGATATCCATGTCAAGGGGATTGGGGAGGGCTCCGACCGGTGTATCCATAGGTAAATAGAGAGAAAGAAACAAGTGGCAAAGTTGTTGATAGATAAGAAGCTTCATCATCTCTAATCATGAATTTCTCATGTAGTGAATTAATTGTGTAATAATGGTATCATTAAAGGTTGTCTTGTTCCTATGTTAGAACTTTGGTTAACTACAAGAGAGCAAATTTTGTTAGACTTGAATATAAGATCTAAGTTTGCAAACTTAGGTTAAGCTTGTCTATTTCATTTATAATTCATGCATATGAATGATTGTAGTCTAGTGGGTAGATTAATGCTACTCCTTCCCAAGAACTCCATGATCAACTGCCTCAAATATTATTAAATTATTGGTTTATGTAGTAATGGATTTTAATATTGATCGTTTACCAATAACTCCCTCATCGACCTCCTCTGTATTTTGGTTGATGTATTGATGAGATTGAATATTGATCCTTGTCTCGAGTATGAATTCCAGCTGATGTACTAATGAGATTTATTGTCTTCGGAATTCCGTCGCCACCACAGCAATAAGACCTCAAAGTCTATATCCAATAAGATTTAAAGCAAATAGAATAGAATTTATTATTTAATTAAAAAATATAAAAACTACTGAATTAAAGTTTAGTTAAAACATTTTTTTTTTTGGAAAGTCAAAAATCTATATCCAATAAGATTTAAAGCAAATAAAATAGAATTTATTATTTAATTTAAAAATATAAAAACTACTGAATTAAAGTTTAGTTAAAACAATTTTTTGGAAAGTTAAAGCAAACTAATTGAAATTTAATGGAGAACTCAACACAATAGTACCCGACCTTTTGTAGGGACTAATAACATAGTAAGTGATTAACAAATAATTACCCAAGTCTAAATATTTCTAATACATGCAAGCTCTTAAAGAATGAAAGCCACAGTTGACTAGGGTACTCGCCGGCCACAACATAATATAATTTCAAACTGCTACAAGTCTCTCTGCGATATTCTTCTCGACTTAGGTAGCTATAGTATGGACCGACTGACTTTGAAGGAATCTGAAATTACGTAATACATTCAGCCCTAAAACAGGTGTTAAAGGGATGATTTCATGGAGGCATCTAAAGTTTATTTCAGAGAAACTAAAGATTGACTATGTATTCTTCACCTGACCTCGTGCTTCTAAGGAAGCTGCAGGTGTAACATCTCTGATCTCTTAGAGAAAGAAGAACAACCTCAGAGATATATCTCAATATACAAGCATCAAGTTGAAAGTGTGTTTTAGCACTAAAAAGATAATAGATCTAAGTTTGGGCATCTGAAGGCCACCTTAGTATTTAAGCTATGTAGCTCAGGTTACAAGATATAATAAAAGGTAGCATCAAATTAAGATTGACAGCCTCTGAAGTGGGTGGTGACATGACTAGTGATAAATGATGATAGTGATGAGGTGGCACCGATACATTCAGCGGAAGACATGATGATGATGTGATAACTAAAGAAGAAGACTTGACATGTTGATTGATATGGCTTCTTGAGCAGATGGATGAGAAAAGTTTGACGAGCAGAGGTATGTGATTGTGCAGCAGATTGATGACAATCAGAGATTGACATCAAGCTTCCAAGCTGAGTCTTGCAATTGAGGATTGGGCACCTCAACCTTTTCTTAGTTGGAGCTAAGAAAACCAGGTCCTGTCATAAGAGTTTGTGCTCTTCTTATCAGTTGGTGTTGATTGTAATCGCAAAAATTGAAGTCTTTCATTCCCATAAATAAAGCTTACATTACATATATTGTTGTGTCTCTCTTTGATGTGATTAGTGTGCTTATGACTAATGATGAATATGGTGGTAACATAATGCTTAATAAACTTTGATTGATTAATTGAAGGTGAAAAAGTTTAAATTGCTCTGAAAAGCAATGACAAGCAAGAACCCAATGGGAAAACTTCACATAAGGTCTCAAGAAAATTTGCTTCCAATTGATCTTCTTTGATACTAATCGATAGGACCATTTCCCACTTTATGTGTCATCATTTTGTGAAGGACGTGCTAATCTTGTTTATACACTTCTCTTCTATGCAGAAAATTTGTTTCTAAATGCACTTTAAATTTAGATTTTTGCTAAATATCAGCAACATAGAAATGCCAGTAGTTTAATTGTCTTTGATTGTTTTCCTTTATTGTGTAAAGATTATCAATAACACAACAATTAACTTAAACAAATTTAAAAATGTTAAATATAAAAAACATGAAGAAGTCAATGTTGTAATTATGTTTTTACTTCTTTTCATTTATTATATGGAGAAGAATATCAATAACACAAATAGCAATGAAATCACACTCAAAGGTGGTTTACATGTCTTTGTGATCTAAACTAAGAGGCAATCAGACATCTGGAGGGACAAGTGGGGAAGTGCTTTTCATTGCAAATTGTATGCGATTAAATGGGAAATTTGATCTCAAAGTTGATGTTACACAAAACTACAATTTGGCCTATTTATTCTTTTTAAGTGAATAGCATTTGATAGCATTGTTTATTGAGTGCTCATGTTTAGTGCTCATGTTTGTTATCAACTTGTGCTAGGATTGTCCATTACCAAGAGAATATAGAGGAATGTGACAATTTGTAGATCTTCCACCATTGCACTATAATAAAATATTTAAGGTGTAAGAAACTAGCCTCAAGTGAGAATAAGATAGCACACGTGTGATTAAATATACAACTTCGATTCAGATTTTTTCAAACAACTGAATAGAAATCATAGCATGTCTTGATTGATCTGCATGATAAAACAACAAACCACTCATAAGAATTGATTTTTTCCACAGGGAAAAGGATAACCGCTTAACATTAGAACAAACAGAAACACTATGAGATGATATTTTGATGCTAAATTGTAGCATTTGGAATATTCTTGCAAAGTAAGCATATGAAATATAGGAATTTCTTGTGTTTACTCTTACAGGTAAATGCTATAAAATCAATTTGATTATCTTCAAATATAAGTTTGAAGCCGTAAATCATATATGGCTTTCCAAATAGAAATAACACTAGTCCAACTTGAGTGACATGAATTGATGTACAAAACCAATAGCATGAGCACATACGTGGGTAAAATTGCATGACTCTTCTTACCCTATAACTCAGCTTGCAATGGCAAGGTCTTCCCTTAGTAAAGGTAACTCTGGCCATAAAAATACCTAACCATAATA
This sequence comes from Pseudotsuga menziesii, assembly GCA_001517045.1. Classification (NCBI taxonomy): domain Eukaryota; kingdom Viridiplantae; phylum Streptophyta; class Pinopsida; order Pinales; family Pinaceae; genus Pseudotsuga; species Pseudotsuga menziesii. The sequence goes on along the minus strand of LPNX010529222.1, from coordinate 338,995 downwards.
TTGTGTCTAGCGTTACTTGTGCTTCAAGAAGCCTTAGGGTCCCCCATCCCACCCTTGCCCCTATACCCCACATTTGTGGCCTTGGCTTTACCTCAAGAAACCTTAAGGTCCCCCATACCCTTCACTGCCCTTATTCACATTCTCCCATTTACACCATGTATGCACATATTCCATCTTTACACACACCAAAACTAGATAGATGAAAAACTCCAAGACAATGCCTAGCTCTTTTATCAATTGATGTGGTTGCAAGTAGTAATATTTCCTCGAACATCTAAGAATGAAAGGTAGAAACACACAAATCCTAAGGACCATATAAACAATAAAGATGGGAGCCTAACATGTGACAAATAGAGAATAAGAGGAACAAGGCAAGACAATGAAGCACAAGATCAAAGGAAGTGTATTAAACATGAAGCAACAATGTACAAAGATCAAAATGCTTAATGAAGCCTCAACTAGAAAACTCAAAATAGATTAAAATCCTACCAAGATTGTCTACATATAGATTAAAGATGTCCTTTGTATAATATTTTTCTCCTAACAACGATATAATAAATGTTTAAAGGTAGGTGGAAATAACTAGGGCATAGTACTATAGGATTACTTGTCATTACTTAGTAATGACAAGTAACATAATAGTAACCTTATGATGACATTTGGACAATATTATGACTAATAACCGTTTAATATATCACATATTTACAATAATAGCTCATGGCTTAGTGTTAGAATATAAGGTTTATTGACCAAGAGGAGTGAGGTGCTCTACAAACCAGTATGGGGGAGATGTTGTAACGCAATGTAACGTTACCAAATATTTAAAAAGTAGTTAAAAAAATCCACGTCGACTCATAAATAAAAAATTATGAAATGTAATTAAAAAAATTCATGAAATCGATAAAATTAAAACTTAAAACTTAAACTCGGATTTATAAAGAAAGAAAGTAATCAAATTTCTTGAATTTTAAATATAAAAAAAATTACACATAAAGAAATTGGATCCCTCCAGGTGCTTGGTAGATCCATGTTTAAGATGGATCTTTGCTGGTTATCGAATAAGGTCACTTTGATTTTAGGTTTTTAGGCTATTATTATGTCCCGGACGGGGAAATATGTTTCACTACATTAATTTGGCCTACAAATTTTGTTTTTTCAACTTCCCTAAAGTTAGACATTAGTTTGAATATTATATATTATTTTTTTCATTTTCAAAATTGTATTTAACTGCACAAGGTTTGGTGTTGTACAGTGTAAGTACACATGACGTTCGCAACATTTTTTTTCGCCATTAGACCCGGCAACTCAGTTACATCATCACATTTGTGTCCATTGTCACGTCATGCTTCCACTTAGTTGTGATTCCATTGGCTTTGTTGGTGACGGACCTCATACTGGGTTGGACCATGCGTCAGGTCATTAAGGGTATTGTAGTTAAAAAAAGAACAACTTGCACATGTAACGTGCGATCAAGCAAATGCTAGAAGCAATCTTATTCATGGTGGGGCCATCTACACATGGAATCTATGAAATAAGTAAAAGTATTTGATGATGAATGCGGTCCTTCGAGTCTTTCCATATTATAACCAACTCTCAGAAGGACGAACAAGGGGGACTAGCCCTTTCAGCTCGTGGATTCACTATTAAGTTTATATCTCTCTATTGTTTTTTAATCGATTCAATTATGTAGCTGGGGGAAACACTTGAAATTCAGAGTAATTTTTATAAGTTATATGGATTAAAATAAGTATGTATAAGTTATATGGGGCTACACATAATTTTTATAAGTTATATTGGGCTACACATCCTTAGAAATAAACCAAAAAACTGTACACATTTGGATTTTTTTCCCAAGGGGCTGAAACTGAAAACAAGGAAATGCAAAGAATGTAGATAAGAGCCAGACACGATCAAATGTTTTAACAACCCCCAAAGCGTGTTGTTTACTTTTCTTGTTTGTTTCTTCTCAATAGTGGACCAAACATGAAAACGTGCACAGGAGGAAAAGGTCGTGGTGCTTACCTTTCTTGTTCTGCATGTGGAATTTGACGGCCATGAAGATTTTAATGAAAGAATGGTTATTTTCATATTCTTAAATAACATTTACATTTCATTGACATTCATAAAATGTGTCATGCAAATTCACTGCGTCTAGAGGTGGAGTGCTATGGCCCTACGATTACTGTAAAAAACAATGCTTTGTCGTTGCATCTAGCTAAATATTGAGTTGATGGATTCATTAATTTTCAAATTATTTTGCTCGCTTTATATAGCCTTTTGACTTTCAAATCGTGGGCAATTGAAGTATTTATATAACACACAATTATACCTTTGTTTTTCAAGACATGGGCAATTTTTTTTTATATAACACGCATAGATATTTTGTTATTGCGTTGAGAGGCGCTCTATAGCCCAGTATGGGGGAGATCTTGTAACGTTATGTAACGTCACTCATGTAAATGTTGACCATAAAAAATAAAATTTTTAATTATCCTCCAAAATAAATGTCGGCCACAAAAACAACCTAATATGGAGTAGATGTAAGGCGAGGTAGATGCGGGATGGGTCATTCTTGACCCTAGAGGACAAACAGTAAAGACCTTTGCGTGGGGATTGGGACATAAGACCAACAACGAGGCCGAGTGGTTGGCTCTTCTTCAAGGACTGGAAATGGTAGACCGAGGAATCATCTCAAGCCTGCTAGTTTTCGGGGATTCTCACTATTATCCTCAAGATGCGAACAGGCTATTCAGCAGGTTCCATAAAATGCAGGAGGTATTACGACAGGATCACTCACCTACTTCTTCCCCCTAACATTTCCTACTACCACATATTAAGAGCGAATAATGCAAAGGCTGGCAATTTGGCAAATAAAGGCGCCTCTCTGCCCCAAGGCTCCATCTCTTTCAATGGTTTAGATGTTTGTATCAAACCCATTCCCTAAGTCTTACCATGGGCCTTCTCCTTCCCCATCGTATGGCCTTAATTTGATGCTCCCGATTTCCTTGGATTTGGTTTTAGTGCTCCCTCCTTGTACCTCATGTAGCCCACGCTTGGACGCATGGCTTCCCTCACCCTCCCTCCATTACAACCTGCCCCTCTTAATTTCTGTCCTTCCCCTCCTTCAAATCATGTCTTGCTCCCACGCTTTTGCCCATCCTCTCACACGTGCAATGGCCTTCAGAAGGGATTTGAATACCCTCCGTCTTCCTTCACCATTTATGAATATGTTTTCCACTGGTTTCGAGCTCTATCCTGGCGTCGAGTTGCAACCCTCCTTGCAGTTTCTCTCTCTGCCTCCATTTGGGTGGTCTCTTTCCATGTTTTTCCTAGTTCTGAGCTCCTCTCGGTCCACCTTTACCCAGCCTTTGGATTTAGCCATTGAAGAGCTCGGGATCCATTTCTCCTCTCTGCCAATGCGCCCTGAGGCTTCACTTATTTCCTTCGTGACTCAAGCAGAAGGCTCCCCCTCTCTGCTGCTCTTTGGTGACACAGTGGATAGGCCTGTAGTTTTTCAGAAACTCGTGGTTCTTGCAGAGGGTGCTCTCACTTTGCCACTTGTCAGTGAAATTGTGGACAAGTCCACTGCTCTTCCTCACGAGTTTTACTAGTATGTACGTAGCAACAGTCTTCCCCATGCATGGAGCGCAGAGGCTTGGACCCAGTTCAACGCAACATTAAGGAAGATTTTAATGATTCGAAGATAAACATCCAACGTTTAGCAGATTTCGTGGTTGTTGGAGTCACTGATAACAGGGAAACGACAAAAGATGTCAAGCAGTTGGTGGATGATGTGCGTCACGTCTCCTATCAGACCAGTTGCCACGATTCACAAATTGATGATCATTACAGGGACCTAAAAGAGATGATGGGCATAATCGATCGCATCTAGGAAGAACTTCAGAAATTGCTGTAAATGAACCAGGGCAATCACGTCCTAGATAATCATGGAGAAGCCGCTCAAAAAATGGATGAAGATTCTGTCACTGAGCCTATGGGGTTTCCAGGCAAACCCAAATGACCTCGATTTAGTACATGTTTTTTTGTATAGTTTTAAATCAACAGCTTGTTCGAATTTACACTACTACTGTTATAATTCAGAATAGGAACTAGTATGGCGGCACAAGAAGGCCCTCCCTTTGGCCTGATTTTGTTTGTCTCTCTTATACAACTATCATCCTACTTTTGCTATATTTTTGTACTGAATGGCTGTGCACAACCCCTTTAATATACACTATTTTACAGTTTCTGTTAAAAAAAAATGTGGCAGATGTTGTAATGTTCCTACCTAAAAAAACAATAAAAAAATTTAATTATTGGGCAAAAAAAATGTCGTAAATGTTCCTACTTAACAAAATAAAAAAAAATAAAAAATTGGATGATCCGCGAAAAAAATGTTGATCGTGCACATTGTTTTAAAACCATGTGTAAGTCCTCCTAAATAACCCATGGTTTTATCGTACATGGTTTAGGAGGGCCTTGCAAATGGTTTTGAAACCATGTGTAAGGCCTCCTAAACAACCCATGATTTTATTGTACATGGTTTAGAAGGTCATTGCAGATGGTTTTAAGGACCATGTGCAAGGCCTTCTAAACAACCCATGGTTTTAGGAGGGCCTTGCACATGGTTTTAAAACCATGTATGGGGGAGATGTTGTAATGTTCTTTCCTAACTAAATAAAAAACAATATAAAATATTATGTCAGCCATAAATAGTATTAAATATTAATAATAAAAATATTAAATGTCGATCTTAAATAAAAAAATGTGTCTTTTGGTTTGAATCACACCAAAGCTGATAGTTGAGTGCAATACTTAAGAAGAGGTTTGCACCTCCAAAGATTTGATCCCTCCCGACACTTTATAGAGCCTAGGATTTGGATCTATGCTGGTTAGTTAAAAAGAGTAGTTGGCCACACTAAACAAATAGTGGGAGACATTGTCACATGTTTGTCTCTCTTTACTTGGTAGTAGTTAGCATCATTTTTAACGTGTCACTCTATAGTAGCATTGTCCATGTCATTTTGTTGAATTTTAGCGTTGGCATGTATTCTTTAAAAAATTTCAGACTCTAAGAAAACGATAAGACAAGTGCAGGAGATAAATCAAAACATCAACACAAAGAACACAAGATGTTTTGCACGAGGAAACCTTTAAAGGACAAAAACCCCAAAAGAATTAGTAATTCATCTTTTAAATGAGATGGCTGAGTTATGTAGAAGAATCTTAGAATTTGTTAAACCCTAACAGGTTAACAACTTGTCAAACCCTAGCCAACTTTGACCAGTAATGTCTTAAGGCCAATTTTCACCAAAAAACACAAATCTAGGGAGAATTGCCCAGATTTCTTTTTGTTGCGGTCTGAGATTTCCCTCTTGACTGCCTGAGATTCAACAAAGGTTGCCCCAAGTTCAGATCTACACTACCTGAGTCTACCCAGAATAGTTTTGAGTCCACCCAAGCCACTATACAACTGACCGAAGCCTGCCCGTGAAGCTACACTGTTGCCCGAGGGTTATTTGATGTTGCTTGAGGCTTTTATGCAGCTGCTCGAGGGTTCTGTGCATCTGCCTAAAGGTTTTGTTCATGCTCAAGCTTGAAAGAAGGGTTCCTGTGAAGACTGGTAGGCTGCCCATGATCATATGTTGTATGTTTTTGCTGCCCGAGAGTTAAAGGTGACTACCTATGAACAATAACAGTGCTAGGGTGATGCCCAAATTGAGAAGTGACCTACGCGAGGAAGACGTGAGGTTGCCGATGGGTAGGGTTAGATCTACGTCTATTGCCTGAGGGTTCTATGAAAAGGCCTACCCTACTTCAACCCGAATTAATTCAGTGCCTTCCCGTGAAGATGGAAGATTTGTCCGGATGAGTGGAAGGCATCCCTAGGACTATTTAGGGTTACTGCTGCTAAATCGTGAGAAGGTGAGTGATGTCCTAGCTTGTGAGGGAGGATGAGAAGATGCCCTAGCTAGCAAGCCGCCATGCTAGAGCATAAGGGACTTGGTGTACTCCCTCACCTGTAAAAAAAACCAACGAATATATTTCAATGAAACAACCGGAGCATTAATCATCTGTTGTGTAGAAATGAAATGAACTTGGTCTTCTTTTATATCCTTTAAGTCACTTATAACCGGGCTTTTCACTTAAGAATAAAATAATAGTATTTTTTTCTTTTACCTCTTTTAACTTTTTTCTTTTAAAGTACTAACGACCTTCATGTATTTTCACTTCGACTCCTTAGTGCTCTAAGGGTCCTTATGTATTTTTTATTTTTACCTTTTAGCCTTCTTGTATTTTCACTGACTTCTTGGTGGTCCAGAGGTCCTTATGTATTTTTTACTTTTACTTTTTAGTCTTCTTCAAGTGCCATGTGGTCAAAACAAGTGGTCATAGAGGTCCTTCAATCCCACCCAAAGTACATCATCATAAATAGAGAGAATTACTAATGCTTTTACCTCACACTCCTTGTGCCACCAATATCAGGTACTAGGTGTCTTAACCAAGGGTAGCTAATCCTTGGAGAAGACCACAAAGCTCGCAAATCGAGGGTAGGAATACTTCACATGCCTAGACCTAGTCTAGGACTTATAGTGATGTCCTGGTAACTGACTAGGTGCCTCAGCCATAGGTGGCATAATTTGACCCAAGGTCAAATAGTTGATAACTGACCAAGCGCCTCCATTCTCCTGGAGAATGGCCCTCAGCCCTAGGCTGAGTCCCCTAGTTCTAGATTGGTTCATCTTCCTGGTAACTGACTAGGTGCCTTCATTCAAAAAATGACCACTCAGCTCTAGGCTGAGCTCCCCCATTGCTAGACTAATTCCACATCCTGGTCCTTGACCAAATGTCTCCATTCAACAGAATGACTAATGGCTACTCAGCTCAAGGTTGAATTCCCCTAGTGCTGGACTGGTTCCAGATCCTGGTCCTTGATCAGATGTTCTCATTCAACAGAATGGCTACTCAGTTCAAGGTTGAATTCTCCCAGTGATGGGCTGGTTCCACATCTTGGTCCTTGACCAGATGTCCCCTTCAATAGAATAGCTACTTAGCTCAAGGCTGAGTTCCCCTAGTGTTGGAATGGTTCCATATCTTGGTCCTTGACCAGATGTCCCCATTCTCTAAGAGAATGGCTCTCGATGCTGCTAAGGAAAAAATCGACACATTTGAGATGCCATATTTAATAAGAGTCGCTCTACAACATTGTGCATGACATTAGATATCTATATTTAAAGACAAGAGTTGCTAATTTTATAAGTCTTTTCATATCTATATATAAATGTTGGAAACCATGTATACTCTATATTTAGAAAGCAATGTTTTATGTTAAAGTGATAATATGTCAAAAGTTAACTAAAATAAAAAGCTACTAGTTATTGCTAAAATCACTTCTCACAAATAGCTATTGCTAACAGTTGTACAAATAGAGCAGGTGGCAATGTCCTAGTAACGTCAAGGACATTGCCGCCTCGTGGCTCTTGTTCACTTTGTGTAAAACAATTTATCCCACATTTACAAGTGAAAATAACTTGCTCAATGAATATTAGTATACAAAGATGAACTCCAACGTATTACATGCACCAGTTACTCATAATAAAATATTGAGTTATTTTGTATATCTATTGTGTAATTAGGGTTTCTAGGTTTTTATAACATGCCCAATATCCTCATCACATGATGACCTGGAGAATAAACCAGCATAGATCCAAATCCTAGGCTCTATCAAGCGCCGAGAGGGATCAAATCTCTCTAAGTGCAAACCTCTTCTTAAGTATTGCACTCATGGAGCTTTATTTGGTGTGCCGTATATATAGCCATTGATTTGATTCAAACTAAAAGACACATATTTTTATTTAACGTGGACATATAATATTTTTATTATTAATATTTAATATTATTTATGGCTGACATATAATATTTTTTATTTTGTTAGGTATGAACATCATAACATCTCCCCCATACATGGTTTTAAAACCATGTGCAAGGGCCTCCTAAAACCATGGGTTTTTTAGGAGGTCTTGCACGTGGTCTTAAAACCATGGTCCCATTTGCAAGGCTCCCCTAAACCATGCACAATAAAACCATGGGTTGTTTAAGAGGCCTTGCACATGGTTTTAAAACTATTTGCAAATGTGCAATAAAACCATGGGAACCTTACAACATCTTCCTCATATTGTGTTGCTTTAGTTAAGTAAGAACATTTCAACATCTCGCCCAGATTAATTTTTTTATTTACAAGTATAAATATTCTTTTATTTATTCTTTATTGTAAATAATTTTGAAACATAAATATCTTAGTACATTATGATTAGCATATTCTTTATTGTAAATAATTTTGTATAAATATCAAAATATTTTGACAATTAATAAATAAATCAATATCTTCTATAATTTTTTTAATTATTTAGAAAATATAAATAAAAACATATCAAATTTTTTTATTATTTAAAAATAAAATAAACAAATATAAATACATAAAATAAACTTGAACTTTCCACGATATTTTTAGAGTGCTTTTCAAAATCTCTGATTTGCTTTTCCAGAATAATTGAACAGCACACGGTGATCTTCCATTGACTCTCACATGTCACAAAAAAATCCCAAAATTGTCTCAAATTTTAATGGCGAAATATAATTATGTGCTTAACTACAACCCTATCGACTATTCACAGTAGGAAATGGATGGTGGTTTGCTCACAACAACATCTACCAAACAATTAAGGAAAGTCCATAATGAAAGATCTCGCACCTGGTTGTCATGTCCGTGATTAAATCAATCTGCTTGTACAAAAAATTAAGGCTTACCTCTTTCCATGTAGACATTTTTATGCTTTTTCCATGAATCAATCTGTACAAACTACGGCCAACCAAAGCTTGATATTCGGGGGAGTCTGATTAACGCTATGGAATTCTTAGAACTCGAGTGAAAGGTTCAGTATGAATACGCGTCCCTTCAACTGTGCTAGAAATGATGCTGCTCCACACTACAAACAAATAAAGTTATGTTGTCATTGTATTTTTATTTTATCACGTTCTCACTATTTGAATCAAGAATTCTTCTGGGGAGAAGTTGAGAATCATACAATTAGATAAGCTTTATAGAGCATCAATTTGATATGTGGAAATATACGATACCAAATATTTGTTTTTCTTGCCCATTAAATATAGCCATAGAATATGAAAATAATTTGAACCTGGATATCAGCCACAAAATATTTAAAGAATATCTGAATTGATTACCTGCAAAAAGAATATCTGAATTGATCGTCCATTAGCAAATTTAAAATTCTTACCTGGGTTTATTGTTGCTGTCGCAGTGGTTGTTGCTGTTTGCTGTCCCAGTGGTTCCCAGTGGTTGTTGTTGTTGCTGGATCAAGGTAGCTAGCTATGATGTAGTTTGTGATACTTCTTGCTATTTATATAGTTGTTGTTTTTTTTCTTCTAATTTTCTATTTTTGTACATTATGTAACGTTACTTCATATTTTTCTATTTTTTTTTAATAGCCTACATAACATTATGTAACGTTACGTAACGTTACAATGTTACAATTACGTAACGTTACAACGTTACGTAACGTTACAAGATCTACCCTATACTGGGCTGTAGAGCGCCTCTCGGCGCAAAAAAGTGTGCTTGGATTAATGAGCAAAAAGACTGCTTTTTTAAGGCTGATATCATAACAAAGTAGCCATAAGTCTTCAAGCCAGCCGTACGGCACACATTTAGGTGTTTGGTTAGCACTCTAATCGTGCTAATGTTTCTATTTCTGTGTGAAGAGAAACACATTATATACACCCGTCAATTTTAAACTTCTACTCTTCCTTACGTGACAAGTCCAATGATCAATCTAATTCTATATCAGCAACTAAAGAGCTACCAAGATATATTAGCAGCCGAGATAAAAATAGCGAAGATAATGTCAAAATGTTTCCAATACATATGACGCCGAGGTCATACCTGCAGGGCCTTATATAGAAACAACTGAAACCAGAAATCAAAAAATAATAATCGATTCAGTGCATATGATCCCAAAGCCATTCTTGCAGACCATTATATATAGATATATGTTTATAACTGAAAAGAAACACAATGTTTAAGATCAATCTCCCGTGAAATTTGTAATAAAAAAGGATGTTTCTCTCTCGTCTACGATAGACAATCATGTTAAATGCTGCCACAGAGAAAAAAACTCGTATTCATTGTTGAAGCAAATTGTTATGCAACATGTCACGAGTTTGAAATGTTTGTTTTGATGTAATAACAATCTCTTCTGATTACTGTGATATTTTCTCAATCCTTCTCTGCATATTCACTCAGCAAGTTCTCTTCAAAAATTAGTTAGTGTATGGAACTGGTAAATAATTGCGCTGGAACTCTACAAAACTGTCAAAGTTACTCTAGAGGATGATTTCACAAAGGCTCTCAATGGGAAAAATTTCATTTCTTTTGTGATCTTTTTTTCCCGGGCGTCTTAAATTTTACATGCGACTCTGCTGCTTTCGTGAACTTTCCCTTTGATTTTCCTTTATTTCCCTCGTGTTTTTTGTCATGTTTTTTGTCAGATGGATGATCTCCCAGGTCTTCACTATCATTTTCATAGGCATCAAGACCATCATCATCATCATCTTCTTCTTCTTCTTCATGAGCATCATCATCCTCTTCATCCGAAGATAATTCCAGAGTTTCTACAATATCATCCTCTTCATGATCCACTGCACCATGAGTATGAGACTTGCCTGCCACTATGGACTTCGAGCCATCCTCACTGCGAGACAATAATGAAGAGAAAATTTTCAGTAGACATTCATTCCATCTATGAATTTGACTAGATATTTATTCTCATTTGATTTTCATGTCAGATTGAAAATAGAATCAACAGGTTTTTAGAAAACTATTCATTAGTCTTCTTAAGCAATAAATGACAGGGAAATGCAATATTCAAAGTACTTTTACAATAAAACAAACATGCTTGCTCACTTATTTGACTTCTTTTCAGGTAGCCAATCCTTACTGAATACTTCGGTGCCCTATTCAATGTCACCATAATCATCTTCGTCACTAGCCACGGAGATGCCCTTTGCCAAGTATCTGGTTTTCTCAACGACAACTTGAAGACTGTCAAGAAAGGAGATTGCTTGTCAATGACTTGGAATTGATGCCACTATATCTTGCATAAATATTGATGTTGAAACCAAACGAAAAAAAATACTAACCTGGATTCTCGCAGACTAGCTTTCCGATGTTCAGCCATTTCTCGCAGTCTTAGAAGATATTGAGAAAGTGGGCTTGTGCCTGATTCTTTCTCAGCCTATCAATAGAAAGAAAGTTGGCTACATCATAATATATATGTACTAAAATTAAACCATATTTCAAAATACAGAATTTGCCAAAAAAGAGAAACACCGGAAATAAACCTGAAGAAATGATGATAAAGGAACATGATCCTTTGGTGAGAAGGAGATGTCTGTCCGTTTTTTCCCAATATACTCGATGTTTGACTCAACCTGTAATTGTCAATCAGATCTTGAAATATTCATTCAAAGATATAAAAATGTATGCATCTTGTTTATGAATTGATTGAAACCCTAACTGATATTCCAGTTAAAAACAGAAGGTGAAAATAGTCAAATACCATAAAATTTTAAACTAATATGCTCTGAAATCTCAACAAAGGACCAAACAAATCAAATCAGCATTCACAATCAAATGTTTCACCGTAGTCAAAGGCGCTAGAAACAACTAAAACTAGTGCCAACTAGGCCTAAATCAAATCAATTCCATGCTTGTGTAATATCCCAACTGATATTCTACCCTTCTATTGAAAATATGTATGCAGTTTATGTGTTTCAGGTGTGTTTGAGATATAATCGAATTTGCATGCAAAATAAGTTTTGTGCCAAAAAGCCCTAAATATAGCAGATCTAGAGATAAAATAGGAAATATGACTCAGCTAGATTTGAGGAACATACCAATAATTATAGCTGTGTAGACTCTTCAGTATACACAAGACATGCATGCCATGCATCCACTAGATATCCCAAAGCGTGATGCTAGCTCAGATGTGACGCCCATGCAGCAGTAAAAACGTCCTTTGATATTAAATCCTCGGAACAGCTTCAATACTAGAGTGATGATGCTGGATCTTTCTAGGACTAGTGGTATGGTCTATCCGGAGAGATTGGATGATACATGCCAAAGGTTTGCTCCCTCTAGGACTAATAGCGAATTGATTTGCCTGTGAAGGATTACGCCCTTGCTTCTGGTAGTTTCAGCTTGTAACATCTGCGTATGAATAACAGATGGCCCGATGATCTCCCAATATAATAATATGACCCCTCCGATGATAATGGTGGAAGCATGTCGAGAAAATATGAAGTTTCTGGACCTCTGTGAATTGTGCCTTCAATCTCCAATGCGCCCCCAACAGTAGAAACGTGATCCCTGTGAACCTGTCTTCCCAGGTGTGTTGAAGCTCTAAGAATGATGAATGCTTGAGATGCCGATGATAGATTTGAGTGATCTATCCGGAAAGTGATTAGGGAAGATAGATTTCACTGCCGAAAACACTTGATGGCTGAAGACTCCCATCTCCAACCCCAACTTGCTGTTGCAGCTACTGCTGTTGTTGCTCTCGAAACCAAACTCAAAGATAATAATGATCATGGATGTCCTTTTGGTTCAACTAACCTTCTTATATAGCTTTTAGGGTTAGCATGTATCTTTTAGGGTTTGCATGTCACTTTTAGGGTTTGCACTTTACTTTTTGCATGCATGCAATTCTAATTGCTCATTGACTTAAGCCTGAAGATATAAGGCCTACATGCTCTGCATGCTTTATGATATTAACTCTGACAACCCTCTTTACTATACTGATGACTTAATAATCTTGAATAAATGTTTTGATTTGCTCCTGGTATCAAATGTCCTTAGTCAATTCTCTTTTTCCTTAATACCTAATCGAACCTATGGGAATTAAATAGGTTAACGGGTGCTTCTGATGCTTAAGTAGAAGAGGACATTACAGTCCTCTCCGCTTGAAATTGCTTGTCCTCAAGAAACTGTAAACTAGGATGTTGCAATACTTGTTCTCCTTCCCATGTGGCATCTTCAACAGGTAATTCTTTCCATTTTACCAAGTATTCCCGAATTACCTTGTTTCTGAGTTTCCTTTCTCGAACCTGTAGAATCTTTTTTGAAATCAGTGCTAAAATCCCTTCATCATTCAAGGGGGTAACTCGGTGGATGGAGAGATGTGTTGCCCCACTGTTTTCTTGAGATTTGATGCATTAAAAACATTATGAATTTTACTTTCCTCTGGAATCTCTAGGTCATAAGCCACCTCTCCAACCTTTCTGACTACTTTGTAAGGACCATAGAAGCGAGGTTTCAGCTTCTTTGATCTGTTTTTCTTGAGTGAAGATTGTCTGTAAGGTTGTAGCTGTAAATATACCAAGTCTCCTATCTCAAAACTACGCTCGACTCTGTGTCTGTTTACGTATAATTTCTATTGGTTTTGAGCTGCCTGTAAATTCTCCTTTAGCACTTTAAGAATATCTTGACTGTCCTGTACCCAATCTTTTTCCTTAGGTGCTCTGCTATCTCCGAAGACTAAATCTGCAAAGTTTAGTGCATCATAGCGAGATAAAGCCTTGAAAGGAGTCATCCTAATAGACATATGGTGTGTGGTATTATAGCAGTATTCCCCTAGGTGTAGCCATTTAATCCATGTCCTCTGTTGCCTTGATACATAATTTCTTAAATATCCCTCAATTCATTTGTTCACTATTTCTTTCTGCCCATAGCTCCGAGGATGATAACTTGTGCTAGTAGCTAATTATGTTCCAACTAAACTGAAAAGTTCTTGCCAGAAGGCAGTGGTGAATTTATTGTCGCAGTCGCTGACAATAGTCTTAGGTAGTCCATGTAGCCTAAAAAATTCTCGGAAAAACAAGTCTGGTACCTGTGATGCAGAATAATCCGAAGAAATGGCAAAGAAGTGAGCAAATTTTGTCAACCGATCTACTACCATGTATAAGCAATCTCGTCCCTGTACCTTAGGTAAACCTGTAATGAAGTCCATCAAGATGCTCTCCCATTTCTGCTCTGGTATAGGTAATGGTTGAAGTAACCATGTCGGATGAGTGTGTTCAATTTTATTCTGTTGCCACATATTGCACTCTCGGACATGTTGTATTACCTCTTCCTTGAGGCCTTTCCAAGAGAACCTCTCTCTAATATGTCTGTAAGTTTTCAAGAAACCCTGATGCCCTGGCAATGGTGAGTCATACGATGCATGTAAAACCTTTTTTCTTTAAAGTTGATTCTGGAACTAGGTATATCCAATTCTTGTAGTAAATGATGTCATTGATTACCCTGTACCTATCATCTTGTATTTGTCTGTCTAACAACTGACAAGCAAATTTATTTTTTGAAGAGATGAGACCTTCAGTCAGTAGATATACTCATGAATGATAATGAGGCTGGTGGTCTCGATAATGCATCAACTACATCATTGTTTCTTCCTTTAACATATTTTATTTCAAAGTCATATGCCTATACCTTGCTGATCCATTTTTGTTGTTGTTCATTCAACTCCTTATGTTCCAAGTATTTGAGGTTGTTGTGATCTGTCTTAATTTTAAACCTGCTTCCCACCAAATACTGCATGAATTTTGTTAAGGCGTGTAAGATTGCTAGCATTTCCTTATCATATATATAGTAGTGGCATTCATAATCTTTAAGTTTTTTGCTTTCAAAGGCAATCGAGTTATGGTTCTGCATCAATATTGCCCCTATTTCCTCCCCTAAAGCATCACACTCTACTATAAATGGCTGAGTGAAATTGGGTAATGCCAAAATGGAACATGAACTCATTATTTTTTTCATTTTTTCAAAGGTCTGTTGTGCCCCTCCTATCCAACTGAATGTCCTCTTAAAAAACCCTTCAATTCTGTTACATTTCTTTGTGTAGGCCAATCCAAGATAGCTCTAATCTTTTCCATATGTACCTGTACTCCATCTGTGCTTATTACATGCCCTAGATATAAGATTTCTTGCATACCAAACTCACATTTAGACATTTTGGCGTAAAGAGATTGTTCTTCCAGAATTGCCAGTACCACATCTAGGTGTCTCAAATGTTCCTCCCAAGTTTTACTGTAAATTAAAATGTCATCAAAGAACACAAGTAAAAATTTCGCAATTGAGCCTTGAAGGTATGGTTCATGCAAGATTGAAAAGTTGTCGGTGCGTTGGTGAGTCCAAAAGGCATGACTAAGAACTCATAATAACCAAAGTGGCAACGAAAAGTTGTCTTTGAAATATCTTGATCCCTTACTCGGATCTGATGATACCCTGATCAAGCATCAATTTTTGAGAAGTACTTTGCCCCCTGTAATTCATCCATTAACTCATCAATTTTGGGAATGGGGTACTTGTTTTTTATAGTTTTCTTGTTGAGATCCCTGTAATCGATACATATATGTAAGGTGCCATCTTTCTTTTTTACCAATACTATTGATGATGCAAATGGGCTAGAACTTGGTCGTATGTACCCTAACTCCAACAATTCCTTAATTGTTTTCTCTATCTCATCTTTGTACCTTTTGGGGTGCTTGTACGGAGTGGTGATGACTTCCTGTGTTCCCTCCTCTAACTCAATAATGTGCTCGAACCCTCGGTCTAGCGGTCGACTTGCTGGAAGATCTTAGAATACTGCCTCATGTTTCTGTAGCAATGCCTGTATATTTGCCGGATGTTGGGTGTTGTTATCTGGAGGCTTTCGAAAAGTGACAAAACATTCGGCTAGCCACTCCACGTCTCCTTGTCTGAGTATGGCCTCCATCCTCTGTGATGATACTGGCTTGGGAGGATAAGTGTTCATGCACCTCAAGACCACCTGTTTTTCATCCTGTCCCTGGAATTCCATTTCCATTGTCCTATAATTTGTAGTATACTTCCCTATAGAATAGATCCATTGAACCCCTAATACTACATTTGTATATGCTACATTTACCACATAAAATGAGTCGGTCATATTGTAGTTTTGCAGTGTGACATTTAGTTTGGGAATCCAATGGTTGCATTCCATGTTGTTATTGCCTACTAGTGCTACTGTGAACCCTTCAAATTCCTATGTTTGAATACCCCGCCTAGACACCCATGTTGCATCTATGAAAATGTGGGTTTCCCCCCATCAATTAACACACCTACCCAATGGCTCTGTACTACTCCCCTGACTCGTAAGAGTATGAAATCTGGGTACTCCAGATAATGTAGCAATAACTCCACCCAATGATTCTCCCTGAAGTGACTCCTCCTCTGTTGTTCTAAACTCCTCGGTTGTTCCCTGTTCATGCTCATCCTCTTCGCTGTCTAAGTAGACTTTTATATAGTGTGCTTTTGCTTTCCCTGCGCACCTATGACCTGGAATCCATGGTTCATGACAAGTGAAGCACAATTTCTTCCTTCTAAGTTCCTTCCTAGTGTTGTCATCCACCGAATTCTTTTTCGACCATTCTTGATGGAAGGGTTTCTTGTCTTTGTCTTTCATTGGGAAATTTGTCTTAACCAGAAACCTGTTCTTGGGAACTGAATCTTTTATATCTCGGGTTCTACTAATGGCATCCTGTAAAGTGGATGGTTTGTAGGTTTTCACCCACCCACGTAAAGGCTCTGTCAAAGCTTCTGTAAATAACATAACCAGCCTGCTCTTGAACACATCCGTCACCATAATTGCTACTCTCTGAAACTCTGATATGAAGGCCTCGGCGCTACCAATCTGTTTGAGTTGAGCTAAATCTCTGAAATGTATCTTTGGGTCCCTTTTATCAAATCGCTCCATGAGCCTCTGTGTGAAATCGTTGTATGAAGTGATGCTGTTGTGACCTAGTGTCACTAACCCATGGTACACCACTCATGAGCCTCGTCATCCAAATGTAAGGTAGCCAATTTAATGGCGTCCATCTTGGTCATAGAGTTTAGTTGGAAATAAGTATCCAACTTCTGGACCCATATTCTCGCTGAACAACCACGAGATCCCTCAAAATTAGGAATGGTCAACCTACCCATAGTTTTCTATAATTCATAGTTCTGAGTAAACCCTCTCTTAAAGTTCCTAGGTCGGTTCCTGCTTTTCATATTGCTGAAGTTTGAGAATGACATAGCTGAATGGAACTCATCTCCCAAATCCTTGTATTCATGTAGATAAACCTTAAATGGTTCACTAGGTTCAGTTGGCATCACTGGTCCTGCAATGGTATTTTCCAGAAAGTGAAGCACAATGGGTCTGGAAGGTTTATTGTATACGTAAGAAGTGTTCTGCATATGACTGTACGCATGTTTCATGCTACTACCGGTGGATCCTCTATCTCCTGGTGAAATCGATAAATTGTTCTAACCTTGTTCTGGCTTAAGAGCCAACCTGTTTATAGCATGGAACACCTCTTTTTTCCCTTTAGCTAAGTCATTTAAAGAGCTAACCAAGCACTGGAATGCCATTATGTCTTCATCTTCCCCCATGCCCTTTCCTCTATCAGAGTGTATCTATGTTGGGTCCATGTCTAAATCTGTGTCTTCCAACTTAATATCTTCAAATTCCAGATCCTCTGCGTACCTACCCTTCCTTCTTCTATAAGTCGCAAAAGCAGTTTCTTCTAGATTCATTTATTGTTCATGTTCAAGCCCACAGCTGGCAATGAACCTGGCTCTGATACCACTATAATATCGTGACTGATATTCTACCCTTGTATTGATAACATGTATGCAGTTTATGTGTTTCATGTGTGTTTGAGATATAATTGAATTTGCATGCAAAATAAGTTCCATACCAAAAAGCCCTAATTATAGTAGATCTAGAGATAAAATAGGAAATATGACTTAGCTAGTTTTGAGGAACATACCAATAATTATAGCTCTGTAGACTCTTTAGTATACAAAAGACATGCATGCCATGCATCCATCAGATATCCAAAGCGTGAGGCTAGCTCAGATGTGACGCCCATGCAGCAGTAAAAACGTCCTTCTTTGATATAAAATCCTCGAAACAACTTCAATACTAGAGCGATGATGCTGGATCTTTCTAGGACTAGTGGTATGGTCTATCCGAAGAGATTAGATGATACATGCAGAAGGTTTGCTCCCTCTAGGACCAATAGCGAATTGATTTTCCTGTGAAGGATGACACTCTTGCTTCTGGTAGTTTCAGCTTGTAACTTTAGCGCATGAATAGTAGATGGCCTGATGATCTCCCAATATGATGATGGTGGAAGCATGCAAAGAAAATATGAAGTTTTTGGACCTCTGCGAATTGTTCCCTGAATCTCCAATGCACCCCCAATAGTAGAAACGTGATCCCTATGAACCTGTCTTGTCGAGTGTGCTAAAGCTCTGAACAATGATGAATGCTTGAGATGTTGATGATAGATCTAAGTGATTTATCCAAAAAGAGATTAGGGAAGATAGATTTCATTGCCGAAAACACTTGATAGTTGAAGACTCCCATCTCCAACCCCAAATTGCTACTACGGCTACTCTTTCTGTTGCTCTTGAAACCAAACTCAAAGATAATAATGATCACGGATGTCTTTTTGGTTCAACTAACCTTCCTATATAGCTTTTAGGGTTTTTGCATGTAACTTTTATGGTTTGCATGTCACTTTTAGGGTTTGCACTTTACTTTTTACATGCATGCAATTCTAATTGCGCGTTGACTTAAGGCCTGCATGCTATGCATGCTTTATGATATTAACTTTGATGGCCATCTTTACTATACTGATGACTTAATAATATTGAATAAATGTTATAATCCGCTCCTGGTAATTGTATTAAATAGGTTAAGTAGAAAAGGACATTACAATTTATAGCTTGCATGCAAGTGTCAATACAATCAATTACGAAAAGTCATACAATTACCATCTACTCTCTACTCTCTAAGTGTAGGCAGTTCAATATGTAAAATTGTTCGTATAATAATGGTGACTTCTATTTCGAAATTTATCTAGTAAATCCGTTAAAACTTCCGCACGTATACAAATTAAGAGGCATAAAGGTGACTGGGATAAGCTTTGCCAAAATCTAATGGACATAGTTTATCATATAAAGAAAGCAAAGTTAGACATGGTAACATAATGTGAACAACAAGTTCAAGACATTCTACTGGTGTCTATTCCTACTTTAGTAGTGGAAAAAAATGAATGGATTGTTCAATCAACTTCCTAGAAGGGTGACACTTTCAAATAGGATTCTTTCCACTAGGTTAGCTCAATTGGTTTAAATCGATTGTTTCAAGGTGGAGTTCACTGTGAGGTCTCTGGTTCGAGTCCAACTAAATCATGTTGGGTAAATCCAAAGCGATTTATAGCTTATAACCTCCGAATTAAAAGCAAAACTCCATATCATATTCTTCTTATAGAAGCAGGTCTTTTCTCCATTGAGAGCATCGCTATGGCAAGGTATTTGATATACAAGTTCAAGATAAATGGCATGGGAGACTAGAGACTCCCTAAAATTGCTTTAAAATCTAGTTAAGACCACTTGCGACTCAAGAGAGGTTGGCATAAAGATAGCATAGCTTGGTTAAACCATTTGGAGATAGACGAAAATGCAACTTTGCAAGATATCAATAGCATCAAAAGTACTATTACAACTAAGTTTAACGAGAAAATGTAGAGCGAAAAGGATTTCGAGGATACTACAAGGAGGTCATTAACCCTAATCCAGAAGACCAAAAATATTTCTCTATTTTAACTAGCTCAAAGAAGAACTAACATAGCCGAAATAAGAACAAACTCTCATGAGCTGCATAGTGAAACAAGGTGCTGGGCAGTTCCGAAAACGCCATGGGAGGAAAGGATTTGCCATCGCTGTGAGACTAAGAGCGTTAAGGATGAAAGTCACTTTCTCTTAGAGTGCCCGACCTACAACCACATTAGATCGAAGTTTCACAATCTTTATTTTAATACTAACCTCGCTAATCTCTTAACTTGTCAAAGCTATGGTGACCTCAGTGTTGTTGAAAATGTAACTTCGGAAGATATTTTCTTGTATATTATTATTGTATTTTATTGTATGTCTGTCGGAGATGTTTTTCCTCCGTTCGGGGATGTCATTATTGTGTTTGGTCATCAAGGTAAAACCTCTGTTGTAATTCGAGGCAATAGTCCCCAGAATAAATAAGGTAAAATGTATTTTGAGTCTCCCAAGCGAGAAGTCGACCCTGTTGGGTTAGGAAGTCGGCCCAGTTAGGTTTTAGGTCAATCACTTGTAAAGTATAAAGAGGGAGGCACCCTCCCTCATTTGGACACACTCACTCAAGCAAGTTCGCTCAAGAGAGAAAGACAAGTGCGCCAGTGTAAGAAAAGAAAGAAGTTGTTGAAGACATCTTATCTTTGGGTATGCTATCTTGGTTTGACATTGTACTTAGTGACAGAACTATTCTGAAGAAGTTGCGGGGTTTTCTCCTTTATGGTGACCCCGATGAAAATCTTTGTGTTCTTGTGTATTGATGTGCTTGTCTATCTTTCAATTTAAAGATCTAACTAAATTGAATTAAAGTGCAAACTCTAACACTCGGTGCGATTCTTTCCAAGCTTTTGAGCATAGGAATAAATTATTACGACAAATGAAGTAATTGCTTAATGTCCAATAGACCAAAGTTGGTCTCTACGGATGTTAACCATCATCATCATATATCTACATAGGATATATTGCATCATCATCATCATATATCTACGTATGGAGGGAGAGCTAGAAGTCTATGCATAGCACTTTTATCTTATCATTGGAAAACAACACAAGAGACTCTAGGCAACAGATAAGTTGGTATATGGAGGACATCTTTATACTCCAATTAGTCACGATCTGACTAAGCATTTGTTTCCAACCATACTTTCAGGTCATTGTTGATCGGTATCTTCCAAAAGTTTTTTGAGAATATCCCTAGATCGCATGGATCTACCCTTCCCATGTTTTGAATCTCAAGTGAACACGTTGTTCATAGAACATTCTCTGTGTCACGATTATAATCCTCACATGTCCAATTTGGTCAATTATGCCTAAAATAGGAGTCTTTTAGTCATTATTGAGTCACTAGTTCCATTGGGTCCACATGGTCTAATTGGACCACATGTACCAACTAATAGAGTGTGGGGAACACTAATTGAGGCTAACTACCACTGACTGCACTTGCATGCATCAGTTTAGGCGTCTCCTAGACCAATCCCCACAATTTAGGAGCCACTGGGAGTGCCGGCACCAACTTGCTTCAGTTGAGTTCAGTTGGTGACTAATTACGAGTCAATTACATTCAGTTACAGTCAGTTACATTCAGTTAGCGCCAGTCTTTGCATGGCGGCATTGTTAAACTAGTAGCAAACAAGAAGGTCTTCCTGCATGCATGTGTTCTTGCATGCAGAAGACTTAAATTAGGAAACTAGTTGTATTTGATTTACTTTTCCTAAGTTTACTTTGGAAAATAAATTAAAGTGATCTAACTTAACTTTAGTGAACCACTAGTTAAAGTGAAAGTGAAATTAGGGTTTTTGCTTTACCACTAGTTAAAGTGAAAGTGAAATTAGGGTTTTCGCTTTACCTAAAGTTATAAAAGAGAGATCAATTGGTGGAGAGAACACACACTTGTATTCCGATAGAGACAGGATACAGATAGGGAGAGAAAGTCAGACAAAGCATTTAGCTGAGAAGACGGAGGAGCAAGCAGCAGGATCATCGAGCTTCGTACAGCTGGGCCGTACACTCACACAGGAGGGTGTTGAGGTTTAGCTGGGATTTGCCCAGTGATTCTGCCGTGTAGTTGCATTCGCCAGGTTTGGGTGAATTTGCAGTGATTGTAAAAGTTCCATATTTTCTCATAATAAAATCTATATCTGACTGCTACACCGGTTTTCCCATCTTGGGTATTTCCAGGGGTTTCCATACCCAAAATAATAGCGTCAATATTGTGATGTGATGTTGTGATTTATTTCTCAGTTTTATATTACGCTGCATACTGTAAAAGATATTCATGTGTGGTTATCAATTGATATTTTGCATGGACTGTTTATCCCTAGTTGAATATTAAAGGAAAATTTACATGCATGTGGGAAGGCACATTTCCTCACCTACAACATTCAGTTAGACTAGTTAACTGATTCTAACTGATTGAGGCACTGATTTAGACAACTGGAGCTAGCTAGTTAAGCTCTGATAGTGACATAGACACATCTTGTTATCCATTCAGTTAGTCTGAGTTAACCAATTCGAATTGTCTGGTTATTAATACCAGTGTATTACATTGTAAACATCATCCAGATTGTATCCATTTTTACTTTTGATTAATGAAAGCATATATAGGTGCAAGACATTTTTTGCAGTGTTTCATATCATATTTTGAGTAAAATTGCTTGTGTAATCTACTTGTGAGTTTTTCCTTGGTTCATAGATTCCTGTGAGCTCAATTTTAATACTCTACATCTTAACTCGCACTGCCAACCATCCTAAGCATCTGCAAACCCCATTTCCCTTGCAAATAACTTGAGTATTACACAATAGTGAGTAAAATATCTGTCAATTGGAGGCTGAGGTGGCAAATTCTGTCATCTATTGCCTATTCTATAATGAAATTAAAGGTTGGTAATAATGCCAATTAAAAGAATTGTAAATGTACTGGTTTCTTCTATGGGAAACTATTTCTTCATAGGAGATGGAGCTGGACAGTAAACAGACAGCATGCAATGAATCTGCCATACTTTTAGATTCTAAAACCTATAGGCTTATACCTATGCAGAATTACCACTGAGTTGAAGTTTACTGTTGGTGCCTATTTTGCCCAAAGGAGATAACCCCATAGACCCACTAAGTGCCAATGCCCATGTTGCCCAAAGGAGATAACCTCATAGACCCACCAAATGCCAATGCCTATGTTGCCCAAAGAAGAGAACCTTATAGACCCACTAACTTCCTACATACAACTTAGAGATTTAGAACCACCCTTTATCGCCAGTTTATTTGCAGCTTAAAAAGCACAGTTCAAAGTCCAAACCTAAAAAAACGACTATAGCAATAGTGTTGTTACATGTAGGCTCCCCGATGGACTGGGCTGAGTTGGTGCATGTTGTTACATGTAGCCTCCCTGATGGACTAGGTTGAGCCGGTACATGTTATATGTAGACTCCCCGATGAACTGGGTTGCACTGGTGCATGTTGACTCCCCGATGGACTGGGTTGAGTTGTTGACACTTCTCGATGGACTGAGTTGTGTCAAAAGACCTTCCTTATGATGACAAGATGTTCAAGACAAGCTATGATGATCAAATGATATTCAGATCTGCTCTTGCATGATGATACCTCCCTAGCTAAGAGGGAGTCCTAGTGATTGTAGTTACATGAGGTATCCTCACACAAGTCAGCCCCAAAAGAAACAATAAAATAACAATTATGTTGCTAATATAGACAAGTCGGCCTAGTTAAGAGAAAACAAGTTAGCCCCATTAGAAGAAAAAGGACAACCAAAAGAAGAGTCTAAATAAGAGTGACGTCTCACTCATTTGCACACCTCAAGCAGGTTCGCTCCAACAAAAAGGAAGTTCGCTCAAGCTAATAGAAGACAATTTTCTGGGGTTGCTATCTTTGGAGAAGTTTACTCTTTTGTTCATGGGGTCTATCTTTAGCTCTACGTGATTGCTATTGTATTTGCATGTATATTGTATCTTGAACTAATATCTCTGAATAAGAAGGTTGTTGGGTTTTCTCTCTTATGGTTTCCCAGGATAAATCCTTGTGTCTCTTTTGTTCCTGTAAATGGTTATCTTTCAGTGATCCTATTTTGTTTCCGCTTCATATAATTAAAGTTACTGCTATATCTTAAAAAATCTAACAAATAGAACACGACAACTACTCATAAAAATCATTGAGTCAACACTAGTCTAATATTAGGCTCAGTTCAGACAACTTGGCCAACAGTCAATTAAAACTCAGTACTCTTGGGTAAACTCAACTAAACTCAAAAGATTCAGAACAAAGTCACCATAGTCAAACAATGGCCTAAGCCCAGATAAACTTGTCAAATATTTGATATATTTTAAACAAACTTCAAATATTTCATTTTTTGTCAAATTGTGATAAAAAAACAAGTTGACTCGCTCTTTGGCTTGCTGAATTTTTCACAATTCCATGAATTGCGACTATCAATAGGATAGAGATAATTACCAAAGAAGGGAATTGGCAAGCCCACAAATTATATAGCTAGATAATGTTGGTTGTCTAACTCATGAAGACAATGGGCATCTCAAGAAAGTCCAAAGCGATGCAACACAATGGGCAAACTCAAGAGGGGGGCTAATGTAACCACACTACCCTCTTCTCACTTTAGACGGGCTCTCCTATGGGACAAGGGGAGCGTCCCTAAGATAGGATTACTAAGACAATAAACAGTGAGGCTTAAACTGAAGATAAGGGCGGTCTTAGTAAAACATGAGATTGTAGCATACAAAATATAAGGTGGTTGGAGGACCCAGAACAGCGCCTATCAAGATTGGGCAAATGGAGTCAGCAAGAGAGTCAAGAGGGCCAAAAATAGATGGGTGGGAGATGTAATTACTGCTGTAATAACACAAAAATCACTATGAAAGCAGATTTATAATGGTTGAAAATTATATTTATATGGGTGCATTTAGGGGTACTCCACTTATGCACATGCTAGACAAATAAAGGGATATATTACTTCTAGCAGAAAACATCAAGTAACTTTTCATGGAAATGGCAGAACATGAATGATTCAATTAGTGAGTAAAAATAAAAAGGAGATAAAATAGGAAAAGCCTCATTTAACCTCCTCCAATGGCAAAGTTGACCTAAAATGAAGCTTTTGATGTAGTAGAACTAAAACTTATTTCCAGCAACTATGAATCAGCAATATGAAGAAAAATGGAAGCCACACTTACATATAAACACTTACGATACACATTCACCTTCAAACGATATTCAATTAAGTCCAAGAGAAGAGTTCACCTTTTATAGGCTTGTAGCTCCATCTTCTTTCAATAAACGAGTGATTGTTTCCCTAAATCCATTAGTTCTCCAAGGAATAACAATAAAATATTACATTTCAAACCTCCTCAATGACTTCCCTACTAAAAATAGCAATAAGTTGTTGGGATCCACTTTCTTCTCCAGGAAAAATCAATAAAATATGCTAGATACATCCTTATCTCCATGGAAAACAATACTCTATTGCTCTCTCACAGAACCAACTCATAAAACAAGTCAAACAATAATAAAATAATGGAATATTTATGCCACATATCTCCTCCTTTGGAACATCCTTCAAAGATAGCCTCAAAGCATGCAAAGCTTTTCCTTATGTCCAAAGGTGTTTTCCACCATGTGCATTTATTAATCTTAATCTTCTCAAATAACCAAAATGCTCAAGCAACAAAGATAGGGCATTCCTCAAAATGTTGGTCAAAATGCGGCTACAGTTTTAAGGCAGCAGATTTGCAAACATCATAACTATGTCCAGACTTGTCAAAATTTCTATCATGACCACAATTTGGAAATCCCGCAACCGTTTTGTATGAATAGGCATCAATTTGGTAAAAATATGGGCACTCTATCAAAAGATATATGCCCATGAGCTAGGATGCCTATCCAAAAATGCTATCAAACTCTTTCAAAACTGGATTTGATGGATAAGTGTGCAATGAAGTATCTAATGTAGAGTAAACCCACTAAGAAGAGTGAAGGCTCATAAATGTTTGACTTAGTTACGCGCCAGAACTACTACAACATTCCAGCGAGGCTAAGCCTAGAGAAAGGGGTCAAAAAATTTGTTTGTACAGGCCAAAGTGGGTTTTATTTGTATGGAAATCTGGATTCGGGGTTGTTTACCCCTTGGATTGGTCATGGCCATAGCCCTTGGTTTCACTCTCATAAGTACTTGGCTTAATGGCTTTGTTGAATAACCATTTCGTGTGATGATATCTTCACCATGCAGGGATTTTAACCCATGGGTTGGCGTTCCAGGGCTTCTAGGGTGACCCACTAGGGCACATGACCATCCTTGTTTTATTTATGCAAAGGTGATTGTGTGTTATAAAGGGTTGTTATCCCCTATTGGCACACCTTTTAGCGCCCACTTGGACCTACTTTCAGCATCTGGGAACCCCTACACTAGTGCTCTTGGCCTATGTCATCATTCTACAAGCAGATGAGCTTACAAGCCTTGGAAGGGGGGACATTGAGGGACAAGCACCATTTTGGGGTTAGATGGGGCATGATGTCCCCCCTGTTGGAATTTGTGCAACTTCAGAAGTTATTCTTATTGTAATTTTATTGTATGTTTTGTACCTCTTACAAGGGATTATTTCAGTGTTCCACGGGGACGCGCCTCCCAGGGTCGGGAGCTCGCCCCCTACGCTTCCCACGCCCCGAGGGCTGGGGGGCTCCATGGGAAACGTTTCCCAGCGCCCCCCTTTCTGCGAAACTTGGGGAAACGCGGGTCTTGGAGTTTCCCGGATTGGGGGGCTCCCACACGCCCCCTCCTGAAAATGGGGGGCTTTGATAGGCCCCCACTGCCCTCGATTTTTTAAACTTTTTTACTTAAAAGAGAAATGGTTCATCTTAAATTTTAGGATTTTACACTAAATGGTCATTTTAAAATGAAATAGAAATAAATAAAAACAAACATCGATATGATATGCTTGGCTATAACAATTACATTAAATTACACTAAATTCTTCGGGAACATAAACATGCTAGTATGCAAATGGTGATGGGATGAGGAATTATATGTTTATATGTTGGGGTTCATATTTTTATTATTATTATTATTTTTTTTAAAATTTTAGAGACCAACCCCCCTATGTTAGGGACCCTGACGCCTCCCTGCCCCCCTGTCCCCCAAAATACCCCGAAATTTTGGGGTGTCTCTACACGTCCCCAATGCGCGTTTCCTCGCTTCCACGCCCCCTCGTCCCAAAAACTTGTTGGAACACTAGATTATATAGATGTAATTAATCATGTAAACCCTTGAAAGAATCAATGTAAACCTTGGGGAAGATTACATAAGAAAAAGAATTAAAATAAATTTTATTTTATCTTTCCCCAAGACAAGTCAGCCCAGTTAGGGACAAAGTCAGTTTTGTAAAGTGTATAAATAGAGAGGCTAGGTGCCTCATTTGGACACACACTCAACACAAGCAAGTTCGCCTAGTCAAGGAGACGTCCACTCTAGCAGTGAGAAGCAGTGTTTTCTGGGGTTTTCTCTCGAGGAGTGTTATATATAAATAATTAAAAAGATTAAAAAAAAAGTTAAAATATATATAACATAGGCTATAATTAAATATTAATGTAAACTTTAAGAGTTGTGACTATTATGAAGAGTAGCCTCTAAAAATCCGATAAGTCATATATATATAGTCGAAAAGTTTCATTAAAAAATAATCCCTCAATTTTATAAAAAAAACATTATTTATTCATATCTTCATGTATATCTTCGTCTTTATTCTTTGCATTGGTATCAGAGCTGAAGGGACGCCCGCTAACCAGCCGTCATCCATCTCATTCGTTCGCCTGCTCACTTCTGTTGTGATGCCCGTGTCCACACTCCCCCGACGTCTGTTGCACGACGCCGCTGCACTCCGTTCGTTGCCTTCCCTCCTCATCTCTTGCGTGTCCGTCCACGTAATCTATCGGCTCCCCGCCTGCTCCAGTCCCGCACCACACGTCGTCTTCCCCACATTCCACTCCACCTCTCTCCACACCTCCCTCCTTCCTCTGCGCTTTCTTCCCCTGCACCTCAACTCCTCTACCCACCACTACACTGGCTCCCATCACCCCCCATTACGCCTTTGCTCCCTCCACACACTACTCACTGCGTTTGGTCGCCCAGCTACACCCCCATAGTTTTGTGTAGGCCATTCTCTTCATTCTCTCACTCCTATGTCAACTATAATGTTCCTAAAAATGACATGCATGCAAACCCTAAAAGCTATATAAGAAGGTTAGTTGAACCAAAAGGGTATGATTGTTATTATTCATCTTTTCGGGGATAGGTTTGGAGAGCTCGGTGAGCTATTTAGGGTCGAGGGTGAATTCCTTAGCCAAAAATTGGGTTTGGTGGCGAAATCTATCCACCCTAGTCAATTCAAGAGGATAGATCATTCAGATCTATTGCGTTGTACTTCATTGAGAAGAAATTCGTGGAAGTTTACGGTAGGGATTGAAGTCATTTACAGCTGGGTGAATTGTCATCTTGTGGTCATTATGGACAGGGTTCTTTGTTGAGGTGGGTGTGTTTACCCTTGGAAGTTTGAGTACAGGGGTGCATTTAGCAAAGAAATCATTATCGTGAATGGAATCTCCAATCAGCTAGGACAACAATCTCTCTCCCAAAATACAGTGTGGAGTTTCTTAGAAGATGTGGGCATATTTGATAGTCAAACTCTTGTTGGAAAGGACAGTGATCTATTGCGTCCATTGTAGACAACAAGGCGAATTTAAGATGGAAGATCAGACCTGATTGGAGCAGTATCGATATGTTTTTAGGAAGATGAGATCAACTGTGGATCGTGTTTCTTGTTGTGAGGCCTCATTCTGCACAAATCTCTATCCAAGACACATTTACTATAATTTCTGGGCATAATATCTATTGTGAGCAGCCATTGCCATATCTTGAGAAGTCGTCTCCAGCGAGGGCATCTCTCTATTGAATTCAAAAGGGCATGCAAACTGAGATCTGTATATGACAATTAGTGGAGGACGTTATTACATAGAGGGTTGCGTTGAATATTACGGTAGATGCATGACACAGTCAAAGCTGCTACAGCACCATCTCACGAATTGTCAAACTCCCAGGTGTGCCAATTGTATGCATGTTTGATTTAGAATATCTATTTAATGTTGCTATGAATCCTACAACACACTATGTATTGTTGGACAAAGGCAGACAAGTTTAACACCTTGAATTCCTGATTAGTATATTTGATATAATATATTGCTGCCTATCTTGCAAAGCCATGAGAAAACCATAAATTATAAACTCAACAAATCAACAGTCAAATCAGCAGTGGATATTTGAAGCTCTTAACAGACACATTAACCCAAAGTAGCCAGTAATTGAGATTAGTTTTAAGGCAGTATATTACAGGAAAACCATAAATTATAAACTCAACAAATCAGCAGTGGATATTTGAAGTTCTTGACACACACATTAGCCCAAAGTAGCCAGTAATTGAGATCAGATTTAGGGCAGTATATTACAGTGGTATCAGAGCTATTTTACTTGCCAGCTGTGGGCATGCAAAAATTATAAATGAATTCAGGAGATCCATACAACATTACTTACCGGAGACAGAGAGGTAGAGACAGTAATAGAGGAGAAGAGTAGTTAGAGGACATAGATTTGGGGGCCAGAGAATATCAGTCTGGAAAGGGCAAAGAAACAATGGCCGATGATGATAGAACAACTTTCAATAGTCTCATATGAGCCATAAAAGAACTCACTATTGGGCAAAAAGAAATGATGAGTACCTTCAGGCAAATGACAGAGAAAAATGGGCCCACCCCACATAGTCCCTTGTTTCCCAATAGTGATAGGGTATCCACCAATAGTAGTAGGGAGCACTTACATACCAACATGCAGAGCCATCCCCATATATACAAGCCTTTCCGACCCACCACGCCTCAATTCTTAGATAGTCCAGCTATAGTGCCTCTAGCACAAGCAGAACTAGAAGAATCCATGAGTGCCTATCTGAGAGAGTATAGACCTTTAAGAGAGGACTTCCATTCAGCCATGACCTTCACTTACTTCTGCCACTTTAAAAGTAAGAACAAACCTAGAGCTTACAATAGGCCTTTCACCCAAAATTACGAGTCACAACGCACCGTAGGGAAACTGACTATCCCCACCTTTGAGGGTACTTGGGGTGGCCCAGCCCGAAATTGGGTGCAGAAGTTAGATACATACTTCCATCTCAACCCCATGATTGAGACAGATGCCGTTAAATTGGCTACCTTGCATTTAGATGGAGAAGCCCATGAGTAGTGGTACTACAGGTTAGTGACATCGTGTCACAATAACATCGCATTGTACCCAAACTTTACAGAGAGGCTCATTGAGCGGTTTGATCGGAAAGACCTTGAGGTACACTTTAGAGAGCTGGCACAGCTCAAGCAGACAGGTAGTGCATATACATTTATTTCAGAGTTTTAGAGGGTAGCAGTCATGGTGACAGATATTTCAAAGAGCAGTTTGGTTATGTTGTTTACAGAGGCCCTCACTGAACCCTTACGGGGGTGGGTCAAGTCCTACAGGCCCACCACCCTAGCAGATGCCATCAAACGGACTATAGATTTGTAGGATGCAGTACCCAAAATTAGGCTTCCTCCCAAAACCAATTTCCCTATTGAAGATGAAGAGAGGAAACCCGTCCAAAAAGAATGGCCCAAGAAAGAGTGGATGGACAATGATACCCGACAGGACCTTGGAAGAAAAAAGTTATGTTTCACTTGCCAGGACCCATGGGTACCAGGTCACAGATGTTCAGGGAAGAGAAAGGCTTACTACATAGAGACCTATTCCGACAATGGGGCGGATGAGGATTATCATAATCAGGAGTAGGGAGAGACACCAGAGACAGTTAAGGAGTGGCCGCCCTCAGGAGATACCATTGCTACCATGACAAGGGTTCCTAGATTCCACACTCTCTGGATCAGAGGTACCGTACATGGCCATAGAGTGGGAGTGCTAATAGATGGTGGGGCATCCCACAACTTTATTGATGTTGCATGGGTTAAAAGGAGAGACATTCAGATTGAGAGTTTTGACGGGTTTTTAGTAGCTGCAGCAAGTCACACTATGAAGTGTAATCAGAGGATTCCTAAATTAAAAGTAACACTTAGGAATTATACGGTGATAGAGACATTCTATGTGGTATATGTACCTGACATGAAGGTGGTATTAGGAGTTCAGTGGATGTATTCCTTAGGAAAGTATTCCACGAACTACCACACCATGGAGATGGAGTTCACAGGAGCCAAGGGATAGAAGGTAGTATTGAGAAGGATGAATACCTACCCTCCCACAACAATGACATCACACAGTATGGAGGCAGTACTCCGACAGGGAGATATTGAGTGGGCAGTAGAGTGTTGGGTTACCTTTAGGGAACCACCAAAGAAGGCCACACAACATCCAACAGATATAGAGGCCTTACTGTAGAAGCACAAGGCAGTTTATGCATACAGAGATTGGGTGGACAAGTATATGATGGAGCTGGAGACACCCAGGTTTACAGGCTCAGTCGACATCAGTGGATTGGCTATGGAGGAGAGGGCCAACCTCCACTTCCAGGAGTTTTGTCGAGGGATGCTTAGGTTTGGATGAATGACGGAGCAGTCTTTTGAGGAGTGTTACCAACTTTTTTGTACCATAGTTGGGTTACCTGAGGAGCTGCTGGTTGACAGACTTGTTCAAAGTCTGATTCCAGTGTATCAGTTGATCCATGTACATGTCTAGCCAATATTGGCTAGCCAGTTTTTTATTTGAATAATTTTGACCATGGCCCCACGGGGTTTGTCATAAAATGTGCTAGTAGGATATTTTTGAGTGGTTCGGTCTCCTGAGACGTAGAATCTCAAATAAGGTATTCCAGGGAGCTTTTTGCCCCTGACAATTATGCTTTGCCTTCAGCCGAGTATAATTGATGAGGTTTTCTCCCGCTTCCTCCAAAGCTGGAATGCCTGATGTTGAATTCTGGGCCTTGGGGGGTTATTAGAGCCCAACTGAGTGTTATAAACCTACTAGGCATTATTTAGGTAGATCATGGTCATGTCCTAAGTCATCTGGATATATAAAAAAAATTCAAAAAAATCTTTTTCGAACGGGGAAAAAATTATTTTTTAATTTTTAAAATTTTAATTACGTTTCTTAAGTTTTTTGGGTTAATTTTTCCATAAATTAAATGGAAAAAACCTGTTTGTAATAAATCAGTCATCCGGACTCTGAATTCAGTGATTGAAGGCTCTAACCTTAAGCCAAAAATCATTCTTGATCAGCCAGCCAGTCAGAACCAACTTTCAGATCAACAATCAAACACATAATGCCTTTTTTCTCAAAAAAGTCAGTTTTGAGGAAAAAATGAATTTTAATTAAAAAATGGTTATTTTGGAGAAAATTAAAACTCTCCAAATTAGTCCAAATTCGGCGAAATAAAATGCCAAATGACATCTCACCGGGCATTAATGAGCATTGGAATTAACGAAAAGTAGGTTCAATCAGCATTCAGTGACCAGAAGGACTTCATAACCTAGCAATTGCGCCCCCCTTCAGTCAGGCTCATGTGTGGGTGATGGGGAGAGCTCTCATTCGTCCGGTGTTTTGATCGAGGCTGAACTGAGGCTTGTGCTGATGACCACCAGGTAGTGGCTCCTCCAGACCTAGCAAAGTAGGTCTCCAGAACTAGCAGTCAGCTTTCCTATGCAGTGGGACGTCTCCTTCATCAGCTCACGCCCCTCCTCAGCTAGGATGCGTCTTCCACACGTGTGGGCTCAATTGATGGTGGATTTCAATGTTTAGGGTTGGAGTGGGGGTGCCTTGCCTGGGTGGAGGCCTCCCCTCACTCCTGGTTCTCCGATTTAGGTTTGGGACCTCTGTTTGGTGGCTAGGCTAGTTAGGGTATGAGGATTGGTTTTAGGGTTTTAGCACTCTCTCATTGTACAAATAGATGCTCCTTTAGCTCTATTCAGATGGATTTTTGTGTAGAGAAACTCTGGTGAAACTTTTGTAATTGCTTGTTGCTTCTATGCAACCATTGGAATAAAATTAAGGCTTTGGAGGCTCACGTGGTGTGACATTTTGGATGATTACACTTGATGGATGAGGTGATGTTGTTTTAATGCTTTCTTTTCTTGTCTATTTGAGATTATGATTTTATGCTTTAGAAGGCTTTTGTAAGCACATAAGAACAGGTATTTGCGGTTTGCAAGTTAGCTGTTTATTGATTTATTTTTAGAATTAAAAAAAGAGCATTGTTTTATTCAGTTATAGTTCATGCTCTTCTTTATTTCAATTTGTGAACAATACATGATCTAATCCTTTGTTTGACAAGTCTATGAGTTGTTATTTTGCAGATCCTTCCATCCAACCAAGCAGAAGTTCGAGCTCAGCTGCATCTTCTTCTCTTGGAGTCAAGTACACATTTCTGGTAATTACATGCTTTACAAGATCCAAGTGCCTTTAAAAAAAAAGATCCACAGGTTTGACCATTTCCTCCTTACTTTTATTCATCTTTCAAAGTAAAAAAATCTTTATTTTCTTGGGTTAGGGCACGTTTGGGCTAAAGTGAACATTCATTCACTTAGCCTTTGCCCCGGTTGGGAGCCCTGTGCTTTATTTGCAGCCTTTTAGGCCTTTTATTTTCAGCATTTCCTTCCTTTCTTTCGCTGTCCACTTTTCCTCATTTTTACCCTTTTGGATAGCCCTCTTTTGCCTCTTTTTCCCACTTGTTGCAGCCCCGTTCCATCCTCTTTTTCGACCATCTTTTGGGCTGTAATTTCAGCCTTTTTCACCCTCATTTGCAGCCCTTTTTCTCCCTTAGTTTCCAACCTTCTTTGACTTTCCTTTTGCCCTCTTTTCACCCCTCTTCCACCTCTCTTGCCCCGCCATTTCCTTTCCTCTTTTCTCCCTTCTTTTTGGTGAGTTTGGGTAGTTGTTTTTAGCTAGTTTGTAGATTAAATTTCAAGTTATTTTTATCAACTAACAGCATAAGAAGTGTGTGTCTAGAGCTCTTAGATTGCAAACAGGTGAAGGAGAGCCCAAAGGCCACGAACAAGCAAGGAGTGCAAAAGAACAAAAAGACTGCTATCCCTCTTCTTTCATCCCCTTCTTACCCCATTCTTCCAGGAAGCAAAGAACACATCATCATTGTAAAATGATTAATAAAAAGGGCTGAGTGGGAGCAAGTCTCCTTTCATTTCTGCTTCCCCTATTTTGGGGAAGTGTGTCTTGTGTTCATTTTCATGACTTAGTGTAGTTTTCCTTAAGCAATTAGTTTAGTTCTTTGATTAGACTTAGTTTCATTCTTACTAATTGCTAGTTGTTCCTTAGCTTCATTTCCACTAATTGCTAGATTAGATTTTATTACTTGCATTGTTGTGTATCTTTCTCTATAATTGTTAATCTTAAAAAGAACCAAAATCTCTTGAATCTCACCATAAGGTGGATCAAGAGTGCTCTCTGTCGGAGAGTTTAATAAATCATCTTCATCTTACTTGTTGTGTTTGTTTAATCAATTAACTATTAAGTAAGACTCTTGAACTTGCAAAAACACAAGTCAAGAGCACTCTCTATCGGAGAATATCCTAGGTTTGCATAATCCCTGCATTAGTCTCATCTAGATTAGCTAAGTCTCTTGAACCACTGTCATAAGACGGGGTCAAGAGCGCTCTCTGTCGAAGAGTCTAATTAATCAACTTAATAAAACTTTCAACACACATCCTTTTAATTAATTAACTCCCTTCCTCCTTGCCGAAGTATGCTCTGACCGATCTCTGATCGGAATACCCAGAAACGACATTGGATCTTTAAACCCTACAAGAGTAACTTAATTAAAACTTTTACCCCACAACCAACACACCGGTGTTGTTTCATTTAAATACCGAGGCATGTGGGCAAATTCCAAGTGTGGGCGCCGGGCTACCCAATTTGGGCATAGGTAGCTAAGTTATTGAACACTTACCTATGATCCCAGACAGGTCCGTCATGTCTTTGAACGGAGCCACTAAAGGTATTTCCGGTTAGGACATCCAGCTACCTTAGGCGAAGATCACAAATAAAAACTCTTAAAACTTACCAAGAGCACTTGCAAAACCTAACATTCACTGGCATCTTTTGGGATTCACATCTTTTTATACACGAAGCATCTCTGATAATTTGACTCCATAGGCACTGGTTCTATCTTTTAGCATTGTTGATAATCTGGGACATTTGTCCATTGAATGTTTTGATTATAAGCCATATCTGTGAATGCTTTATCAATTTCGTGAAGTTCTCAAATATTTGTCTATCTTTTAATTCCGGTGATAGCAACGTGGATTGCTTTGTCTTGTGCTCAATTCATCACATTAATCATCTAAAATCACAATAACTCCTAAACAACACCCATCCGCATCCGAAACATTTAAAAACTTAACTTAAACATTGAGCCATAGAAAACTCTTTGTTAGGGACTACCCCCCTTGGCTTCGTTAGGAGTTAGCCTAAACGGAGGAGCTAGGAGTAGGTGACAGTACCTAGCTCTGTGCTTGCCTCCAAGGTCACACCTCTCCCACTTTTTCAAGTGAGGAGACAGCTTTCAGAAGATTTCTGCTATTGGTGTGCAATCGGCGGACAACAAGGAGTTTGTGCAACTTATGATTGCTTGGCTCATTGAGGGAATTTAGATGGATTTTGGTATCAGTCAAAAGGTTGTTTGGGATCTCGGTATCAAGGGGTCAATTCATGATTGGGTGGCAAGGAGGCATGAGCTGGTCTAGTGGTTCATATGGGATCCTGGTATTGGTGTCCGGATGCATTCTTTTGTTGATAGTTGTCGATTGCTTGAGGACAAGCAATCTTTGGCAAGGGAGGACTGTAATGTTTCTAAAAATGACATGCATGAAAACCCTAAAAGTGACATGCATGCAAGCCCTAAAAGTGACATAAGAAGGTTAGTTGAACCAAAAGGGTATGATTGTTATTGTTCATCTTTTCGGAGAGAGGTTTGGAGAGCTCAATGAGCTATTTAGGGTTGAGGGTGAATTCCTTAGCCATCAATTGGGTTCAGTGGTGAAATCTATCCATCCTAGTCAATTCAAGAGGACAGATCATTCAGATCTATTGCGGTGTACTTCATTGAGAAGAAATTCGTGGAAGTTTACGACAGGGATTGAAGTCATTTACAGCTGGGTGAATTGTCATCTTGTGGTCATTATGGACAAGGTTCTTTGTTGAGGTGGGCGTGTTTACCCTTGGAAGTCTGAGTACAAGGGCGCATTTAGCAAAGAAATCATTATCGTGAATGGAATCTCCAATCAGCTAGGACAACGATCTCTCTCCCAAACTACAACGTGGAGTTTCTTAGAAGATGTGGGCATATTTAATAGTCAAACTCTTGTTGGAAAGGACAATGATCTATTGTGTCCATTGTAGACAACAAGGCGAATTTAAGATGGAAGATCAGACCTGATTGAAGCAGTATCGATCTGTTATTAGGAAGCTGAGATCAGCTGTGGATCGTGTTTCTTGTTGTGAGCCCTCATTCTGCACAAATCTCTATCCAGGACACATTTACTATAATTCTGGGCATAATATCTATTGTGAGCAGCCATTGCCATATCCTGAGAAGTCGTCTCCAGCGAGGGCATCTCTCCATTGAATTCAAAAGGGCATGCAAACTGAGATCTGTATATGACAATTAGTGGAGGACGTTATTACATAGAGGGTTGCGTTGAAGATTACGGTAGATGCATGACACAGTCAAAGCTGCTACAACACCATCTCACGAATTGTTAAACTCCCAGGTGTGCCAATTGTATGCATGTCTAATTTAGAATATCTATTTAATGTTACTACGAATCCTATAGCACACTGTGTATTGTTGGACAAAGGTAGACAAGTTTAACACCTTGAATTCCTGATTAGTATATTTGATATAATATATTGCTGCCTATCTTGCGAAGCCATGAGAAAAGCATAAATTATAAACTCAACAAATCAGCAATCAAATCAGCAGTGGATATTTGAAGTTCTAAACACACACATTAACGCAAAGTAGCCAATAATTGAGCTCGGATTTAAGGCAATATATTACAGGAAAACCATAAATTATAAACTCAACAAATCAGAAGTGGATATTTGAAGTTCTTGACACACACATTACCCCAAAGTAGCCAGTAATTGAGATCAGATTTAAGGCAGTATATTACATCAACTCTCCTCTGACATCTCTGCTCACACGACCCTACGCTTCGCCATTCACCAGTCCTTCGACCGACGCTTCTCCAATCACTGCCATACTCCCATTCATTCTGTTACCACCTGTTGCCACTCCTTACCGACGTGCGTGTGTCAAATCCCAAAATTAGGCACATCGGCCCGATGGCAACTGCAAAAAGAGCAGCCACTGTCACCGTGCTCCTCTCTTCCTCGCTTCAAGTTGGCTCTTCTCTAACTCAAGGGGGTCATCCCTGGTGTTAAGATCACTAAGGCGGGAAACAGTTCAGACAAGGTGATTGGAAGAGGTTGCCTTAGTGAAATGGTTGTAGCATAAGAGTATTTGAATGGTTGACAGAAGGAGGGAAGGATCAAATCCCACTAATCGACCAGTGTCGGTATACC
>LPNX010529222.1:215814-296716 GCA_001517045.1 Pseudotsuga menziesii | reverse complement strand
TCCCCCAGTTTCAGGAGGGGGAGTCTGGAAGCCCCCCAGTTTCATGAGGGGGCGGGGGGGCGTCTGGGAGCCCCCCTTCACTGGAGCGTGTTGCATAACAGGGGATGCGCCCCCTTGTGTGTTTCTGAGAGTTTCCTAATTTTGGGGACGCTGGGAAACGTTTCCCCAGAAGCCCCCGAGCCCCCGAGGCGCAGGGAGCGAGTCCCCGTGTAACACTGCTAAATAATGCAAATTTTGAACTGTGTTTCAAGTTAAAAGGAAAAAGCAGGCCGCCCATATAATTTTGATGAAGGTAGTGCCATGACAACACTCAAAGAGGTCGTAGTCACCAATCATATCAAACATGGCAGCGAACTTCTGAGTTAAACAGCCGGATGGGGAGAGCCACGACTTGTGGAAATCCGTCCACCTGGAAGCACCATCTCATTGTAAATGGTTTCGATTGCTCCATTTCACGTGAAGGATACCGCTCGGGTTAAAGTCTCACGAGTTGTTTGTTTTTTTTAGTAGTTCACCTGTAGATCACAGTTTGGTTTATATCATTGTAATAATCCTATATCATCTTGTAGGCAGCCGATTGATGAAACGATTATTTAGAAACCCAATTTTTCTGGCCATTCAAAATGTTGATTGACAGTTGATTACAGTGAGAAAACTCATGCTTGGGGTTTAGCATGCAACAAAAGTTATAATTTACTAGTGGTCATTCCATGTTTTCTTTAGAGCATCTCGACTATGGATTTTGTTGTAGTTCTTGAAGTGAACGAAGCGTCTACCTACCATCGTTGTCATCTGCATCAGTCAAAGATTTACAGTCAGTTGTTTGATTGTGTCCTCGTGGACTACATGAAGCGTTTTGGAGCGCAGGATTAGCATTGGCAATTAGCGTGAAATTTTTCTTGTTTTTGGAGATCGTGGATTTTCCTTACCCTTTGAAAACGCGAGATTCACTGATCTTGAGTGTCTCAGGGGTTTCTTCATGCATGAATCGTGGAACTTAGAACAATCCATTTCCTTCGTAGCAGCTGATTGCACTAATTATTGGCTTCATATCCAGCGTTAACTGCAGCTTGGTGTTCAGCAAAGCAGGCAACTAATAATTTATTTTGATTAGAGATCATGAGATCCCATTCCTTGGCATCCGGCTCATTCTAGGTTTTCAATGACTTAATTTACTAGCAGCAGAAGTTTGAGTGACTAGTAGTCACATCGTGGAGCAGCTCATGTTTTATGTGGCAGTTGATTACAAGTTTCCTGGAAGCCAATTCGATTTCGTGAAGTTGGAGTAGTAAAACGTGTCCACTTGGCACCTTGTTATCCGTGTTTCTTTTGTCTTACTGGCGACTTTCTTACTTAGATTATTTTTGGATTGACCTTTTATTTGGTTTGTCTTTAGTTAAGTGGGTTGTTCACTTCTAGTCAAATATAGGTTCGCTTTAATGAAGTGGGGTCCTTTGGTTAAGTATAATAGCCAAAGTAGTAGTCACACTCTAGTCATGTAAAAGTTTTGGGTCATTTGATGGATAGGAAAGTGGATCTGGAATCCACCTTTTCTTTTATTATTTTATTTTATTTTTCTCTTTTTGAAAAAATAGGAGCCTTTTAGGCCTATAAAGAGAATAGTCGGTTTGACTGTAGAGATGGAAAAATCACGAGGATTTTTCCCCAGGGCTTAATAGAAAAAAATATTGTTTTGGATTTTATGATTGTTTAGTTGAGTACTCTCTATGGTGTGTGGTGTAAAATTGTATGAATGAGCGATTGTTGCTAGAGGCCTTCTTTCCTTTCTATGTTTGCGTCGGAGACCATAAACAGATGCTACCATCCTATTGGAAGGTGGAAATCCTAGCAGTTGCTAGCCTTTTCCCTTTGTAAGCATGCATAGACGGGTATTGATGTTTACACTTAATCAAGTTTGATTGTGTAGTATCTCTTTTGTTTACATAGTGCGTCTTCTGCAATTAGGAGGAAGAAGATCTAGTAGCTACACCATTGACACAAGGCCCTCGTGGGTTCTCTTTTGACTCCATTTCTTCCTTTAGGTATACCGGCACTGGTCCATTAGTGAGGTTTGATATTTCCCTCCTTCCATCAACCATTCAATTTACCTATTATACTACAACCATTTCTCCAAGGCAGCCTCTTCTATTCACCTTGCCCGTCGTTGTTTCATGCCTTAGTGATCTTAACCTTAGGAAAGCCCCCCTTGAGTTCGACAAGAGCCAACCTGAAGTAAGGAAGAGAAGAGTGTGGTGAAAGTGGCTGCTCTTTTTGCAGTTGCCATCGGGTCAGTGTTCCTACTTTTGGGCTTTGACACATGCATGTCGGTCAGGAGAGGCAACACATTCCATGGCAACCCCCATGTAAACCTCAACAAAAAAAATTAATACAAAATATATACATATATATATATATAATATAAAAATTTATAATATTTATAAAATATATATATCTATATATATATTATAATATTATTATTATAATGATAAAAAAAAATCGTGGTTGACTGGATGCATACAACCATTAAAAATAAATCAAGATTCAACACGAAAAAAATACCAGTAGTCGCCAAAATGGGAGATATCAATGCCAGATTGGACCAATTAGATGAAAAAATCAACAAGAGATATGCAGAACTCAAGGCAGACATTGACAAAAACAATAACGAACTAACAGGGCTCAAGGCAGGACTAGAGCAAGGCATCAGTACATTGCAAGAAAAACAAAAGAAGACGCAATAATCTATCAACACAATCTTGGCCAGACTACCGTCGCCCACTTCATTTCCCCCACCTAGCCATAACCTAGACCCTTTCAATATACCCCCTCCAAATACACCTAAATTGTCAGGCCAACACGACACGACGCCACCCCACGAAGTTCCCTTCTTTAACATTCTGTCAATATCAATTCGCCAAGCACATGGATACCAAATAAGGGTAAAATTAGAGTTACCCAAATTTGATGGTGACGAGAAGCAATGCATTGCCTGGATCAATAAAGTCTAGGAATACTTTGATATCCATAACATACCCTACGATAACAAGAAGATTAAGTATGCCGCCATGCGGTTAGAGGGACATGCGTACAATTGGTACATGTGCTGGAAGACGACAACTTGAGTCTGTACCTTTAACTGGAATATCTTTAAAAATTATCTTCTTAAAAGGTTTCAAGGTGTAACCGAGAAAGACTTCTTTGCCAAGATAACCAGGTTGCAGCAAAAAGGTAGTGTAGATAAGTACGCATGTGAATGGGAAGTTTTGGCAACTAAAGTTCCAGAACTAACCGATGAATCGATGACCAACGTCTGCAAACATACATACATGGACTAAAACCGCACATTCGGGAGGAGTTAGAATTACATAACACTTCTACTATGGAGAAGGCAAGACGTAGGGCTAAGATCATCAAGAACAAGTTTAAACGATCCCCTCAAAGTAGCTTTGTAATATCCCAACTATTATTCTACCCTTGTTTTCATAATATCTTTAAGGTTTATGTTTAAGGTTTTGTAAAAGCCCTAAATTATAGCAGAGCTGGAGAAATAATAGGAAATAAGATTTCAGTAAGAGTATGGGCACATACCAATAATTATAGCGTTGATAGTCCTTCAGTATAGAAGAGGCATGCATGCCATGCAATCAGGATAAAGATGAAAACGTGTTGATCTCCAGGAGTTGATGCCCAGGCTAGGAAAACGTCACACTTTAGTGCTCTCCTTCACGTTTTTTATGCAATAGGTGGTCGATGTTGCTAAGACTTTCTAGGACTAGTCGTATGAGTTCCCCGAAGAGATAGGATGAAGCATGCACAAGTTTTGACCCCTTCAGGTGGCCTCGCGAATTGATATGCTCTGAATAGGTGACGTCCTCCCTCTTCCACGATTATGCTGCTAACTGCTTTGGATGTGCAAATAATGGACTGATAATCACCCAGTATAGTGGTGTGAGCCTGTAGAGAAGAAGGATGATGGCATGCGGAAGAAATACTGAGATTTTGAGTCCTAAAACGAATTGTTTGAGTATTTCCAGTTGTTTCCCCAACAACAAACGTGAACCTGCAATAATATCTTTCTCTGTATGTTGGATCTCTGAATAAGAATGAATATGATGAATAGCTTATGATAGATCTAGATGATCTATCCGGAAGTGATTAGGGCAAATAGATTTCATTGCCGAAAACACTTGCTAGTTGAAGACTTCCATCTCCAACCCCAACTTGTTGCTGCGGTTCCTGTTGCTCTCGAAAACCAAACTCAAAGATAATAATAATAATCATGGATCTCCTTTTGGTTCAGCTAACCTTCTTATATAGATTTTAGGATTAGCATGTAAATTTTAGGGTTTGCATGTCACTTTTAGGGTTTGTACTTTACTTTTTGCATGCATGCAATTCTATTTACTTGTTGACTTTAAGCTTGAAGAAATAAGGCC
This sequence comes from Pseudotsuga menziesii, assembly GCA_001517045.1. Lineage (NCBI taxonomy): Eukaryota > Viridiplantae > Streptophyta > Pinopsida > Pinales > Pinaceae > Pseudotsuga > Pseudotsuga menziesii. The sequence continues at coordinate 292,280 of LPNX010529222.1, read as the reverse complement.
TGCATGCTCTGCATGCTTTATTATGTTGAATCTGATGGCCCTCTTTACTATATTGGTGACTTAATAATACTGAATAAATGTTTTGATATGCTTCTGATATTAAATGTCCTCATTCAATTCCGGTTTTCCTTAATACCCGCTCGAACCTATGGGAATTAAATAGGTTAACGGGTGTTTTTGATGCTTATGTAGAAGAGGACATTACAGTCCTCTCCGCTCGAAATTGGTTGTCCTCAAGCAATCTCTGACCAATATACTGAACCATTTGTCCCTGTCTCTTCTTGTCCATTTGTATCAACCATTTTATTCTCCGATGTTTTGTATTCCCTCCTTGTATCTTCTTGGGTATATGTGAGGATTAAACATCCTATATTTGGCTCCTCGTCTGAATCCCCTAGTGTGCGTCATACTTTTGTCTGGAGGTCTACCTGGAAAGCCCTTTTCATACCATTGGTCCTTCCTTGAAGTCTTATGTGTTGGATTTGGCCCTATTTCCGTGAGTCTTGTCTTCATACCTGAATATGGTGGTCATTCCCTTTGTTGTAGATGACCCTAAAGTTTCATTGGGCATTTCCCTTAGGACTACCCTTTTCACATCTGGTGCCAGGAACTCCATCTCTAATGTTTGGTAATTTGTTAAGTATTTCTCAATTGAGTTCAACCATTGTACTCCCAAAACAATACTCGTGTTTGGCACATCTACCACAAAAAAGTCATCGACCAATGTATAATTCCCAATTTGTACCTGTAACTGAGGTATCCTCTGTGCATTTCATCCTGTGATTGCCAGCCAAGACAACGGTAAAGCCCTCAAAGTCCTTGGTGGGGATTTATTTCCTCTTTACCCAAGAGGCATCTATAAAGTTGTGGGTGACCCCACCATCAATAAAAGCAATGGCACGTTGTCCCTGGATAATTCCCCTGATCCTAATAGCATGGAAGGTGGGGACTACTGTGAGGTAGCAATAGTTGCTCTATGTGGCAATTGTTCCAACTCTGTACTATGTAGTTCTCCATCCTGTTTTTGTTCCAATTCATCTTCGTCACTGTTATCTGAAAGTACTTCGATGACATGTACCTTCCTTTTACCCATACATCTGTGGTCGGCAACACAAGGCTTTTTGCAACTGAAACATAAGTTCTTTCTTCTCAAATCTTGTCGTGTGCCCCTGGTCAACCATTCCTTCTGTGGGATTGTCTTTTACTTGTTTTTCGGAAGATTGGTAGGCTTTTGTGGAGGTTTGTTTTTAGACACAAAATCTTGTAGGTCCCCAATCCTACTGATAGCATCTAGCAGAGTAATTGGCTTGTAAGCCTTCACCCATCCATAGAGTGGCTCGGATAGTGCCTCCGTAAATAACATAATCAATCGACTCTCTGAAATGTCAGCTACCATAACTGCAACTCTCTGGAATTCAGATATGAAGGTATCTGCACTGCCTATCTGCTTGAGCTGAGCAAGATCCCTAAAATGAATCTCTAGGTCCTTCATATGAAAGCGCTCCATGAGCTTTTGTCTGAAGTCATTGTAGGAAGTGATACTGTTGTGACCCAATGTCACTAATCCATGGTACTACCACTCATGTGCTTCCCCGTCTAAATGTAAATTAGCCAACTTGATTGCATCTGTCTCCGTCATGGTGTTAATTTGGAAGTAGCTGTCCAACTTCTGTAACCAAATTCTGGTTGAACAATTGGATGTCCCATCAAATTTGGGGATAGTTTCCCCAGTGTGTGTTGCAACTCAAAGTTCTGATTGAATGCTCTATTGAACCCTCTTGGCATGTTCCTGCTTTTCATATTTCAAAAATCTGAGAAAATCATGGTTGAGTGAAAGTCATCTCCAAGTGCCACCTACTCTTCTAGATAGGCCCTAAATGGCTCTTCCGACTCTTCTGGTATAATCAGAACTGCAATCAAACTAGCATATTATGTGAATCTAATTATTTGTTGTATCACTGTGTAGGGCAAGGAGAAAGAGTGGCAACAAAGGGGAGGGTTGCCACTATAAGGGCAACCCTAATGACTCTAGAGATAGCAGTATGTTATCACCAACCTTGTAGTTTCCTGTGTGAGGTGGATCCAAGATGGATGGTAGAGGGGCAAGCAACTAAGGGGGTAGAACCAAGACTGCCTAGAGTCCCAAATGGATGGTTGTCACGCCAATCAAGGCAGCCTTCACTTTATGTTATCTAAATCCAAGACAACAACGGGGGAGACCCAGATCTACTCCCGACTAGAGAGATCAGACCTAGACACTATAACAGATCAAATGTGGCTTTGAGGTACGTAAGGTGTAAGGTAAATGGAAACCCTAGCTCTAGGGTTTAGGTACTAGCAACTAATGGAGATGACCATTGTCTTGGGAAACGTAACTGTGACAGGGTGAGCAAGGACAGAGTTGGGAGTGTCTAGTACCAAGGAGACAGACTCAGTGAAAGATATGAAAGTATCAGGTAACTTGAGTTATCAAGGAATGTTGGCAAAGAGAATGGGAGTAAGGTCAATTTAGGGCTAGCGCTAGAGATAGGAGATCAGTGCCTTTCGTGCATTGGGCAATGGAGTCAGTATCAGCACAATGTTTCAGTGAAGCCACCTGGGATATACCCTGATCTATGGACCCAGAAAAGGATTTGGCTCGAAAGATTCAGGTTACAAGAAAATCAACAAAAGGAGGGCTAGCGCTAGGGTTTGGAGAGGCAGATCTGCAGATCTAGAGCCACCAGGAGACTATCAGCTCAACGTTGGATGAGAAATGAGATCAGGATGGCTCGATCTACAAACCCAAGTCAGAAAACTGCAGGAAAAATCAGATCTGGAAAAGTCAAAATCTGATGAGGGGGGGCTATGAGGCTGAAAGTCAGTTTTTCAGATCTAGGGAATCCTAGCAGGAACTAGCTCAACATTGGGGGTGTTCTGGAGTGTTCAAGCCCTGATCTATCAGCCTAGCCTGTCAGATTTCAGAAAAAGTAAACTCCGGAAAAGTCCAGTTTTCAGTGAAGGCGCTAGGGCTGTTTTCAGTCTAAAACTCAGATCTAGGTCAAACTGCCATGAACCGGGACAGTGTTGAGGGTGATTTGGACTGTGTGGGATCCGATCTATCAGTCTATGAAGTTAGAAATCAGAAAAAAGTCAAAACCCTAGCAGGTCAAATTTTCAGTGGGGATGCTATGTAGTTTTCAAGCTAAAAATCAGATCTAGGTCAAACCAGCAGGAATTTGACCAGCGTTGTAGTAGATTCAGTGAAGGGGAGGCCTGATCTGTGAAACCTAGCAGTGGTTTGGCAGAAGATCAGATGGTTCCTATATTTAGTACTTTCTAGGGGTTTTTAGTATTTTAGGAATTTTCAAAAAAATGGAAAGAAAAGCAGGTACAATGGATTCAGATCTGTTAAAGAGAAAAGAGTTACCTGTTGGATCGTACCTGGAAATCCTTGTAGAAGTCTTAACAGTGATGATCCTTGCTATCCTGATCAATTCTGGAAGATCCAAGTGATTTCTATGACAGATGTAAGCCCCAAACCACCAATGCGCCCCCTACCCTGCATGAGCAAACATCAACAATATCAAATTTGTCAATACAAGAAGAAACCAAATGCTACAGGAAAGTAAAATGAAGTAATCATAGATCACAATGAAACTAATGAAAACCCCTGATCCAAGACGAAGAAAACTGAATGAGTTGAGGTTCCCCTACAAAAACGCTCTAGCCAAAACGCCCTCCTGTAGACAAGACAATGATAGCAGAAAAATATAGATCTCACATGAATTTCCACAATGCTAGGAAGCAGAAGACTATCCAATCACCATTTGAGAACATCAGATGCAAAGCAGATCCAGAAAATATCCACACAAAAATCTTTCTATTATTCAAATCCAAGAGCCAAAAACCCCTTACAAATGAGAAGCTCTCTCCTTTAAATAGAAATGAGAAAACCACAATCATAACCGAATCCTAACCACTTTCAAAACAAGTGGCTAAGATTAAAAGATAAAATATTATAATCAATGGTTGAGATGAGCTCAACATACAATATATGGATCAATATAACCATAAAGTACCTAAGTGGACTAAATCACCCATACAGAGGGTACTCCACTCAACAAAAAATAAATGAAGCACATGGTGGGTCCAAGGAGTGTTGACTAACTCCCTCTGGGTGTCCCCATGGCACAATAAAATAATATAATATTTTAATTCTTTGACTTTGTGCCTCTTTGAGGAAATCATGAGCCTCCCAAAAGCTCCAGAAAATAATATAAAAATTCCCAAAAATAGGTGTGGGCGCAATCAGGTGCTGCAACTGCTGGAGGAGGTGTGGAGGACATCACTCTTATCATTATGACTCATCCCATGTCATTTCCTTGCCTCAGTAGCCCAAATCAATTTCTTCAATAGCCATTTAATCATTTTTTAATCTGCCTCGGGAAATGTGAACCTACCAAAACAGCCTCCTAGGGTGCCTGCGTTGTCAAACTGAGCCCACCAGCCTCTCTGGGATGGGGTTACTCCCTGCTCAGACATATCAACCTGTTGAGAAAAACTGCATCAGAAAGGCAGAATGAGCTTGATCATATCTGCAAGTGCCCGAAACTGGAAATAAACTGTCTTATTAGACTTAGAGAGTCCAAATCCATCTAAGGTGTATACTCATACCCCTCACAAGTCTCTATCTGATCATCAACCATATCTAATAAACAATATAACCATCTGTAAATGATCAGATACCAATAATAACTCAGACTATCATCCATCTGCTGAAAGTGTTAAAAGGCTAAGACATGCTCTACAACTCATTCAAGCAGCAATCACAACAAGTAGCAGCCATTTCACTGGAAATACATCAACCAATACATATATAAAGCTTTATTTATTATTACTCAGACTAGACTTTCAGGACTAAACTCATTTCATAGTTGTAGCCAATTTGCTAGTGAAGGGTGAAGGATGAAATTGACAAGGCCAAGGCAAAGGATGACTTCCTACTTAACATCATGACACTTTGGATATGGAAAGAGAATACTCACTATAACCAATGTCGAACAAACAACAACACAAGGAATGGCAGTGCCTCACAAATGGTTGAGTTGTTTAGAGAGTGCTTATTCAACTTAGGCATCATGTCTACACCAAGTTAGATCCAAGTTCATTAGGACCATCAATTTTATTTCCATGGCCTTTTTGGCCTATATGACCCTTTGGGACTTCACTAGTGCTTAAAAGCACAACTAATCGCAGCTTTCATCCAGGACATATTTATATTATAAGGTCAGCAATATTTGGATATAACATATTTTTAACCATTGTTTTTTTGGACCTTTTCTTATACCCTTCAAGAGGTATTTTAACATTTCATTGCTGTTGCCCTTTTTTACATATGTTAAGAAACACAGTTTTAGCATTTTCATTTTTCATGGGCGCATATATAATATTTCCAATGCAGGTAGTACATGAGCTTTCAGTTTTAGCCAACAACATCTCAAGTGACCAGGGGGAGTTCTGCACAGTGCCAAACATCGAGACAACCAACCAGAATGATTTAGGCATACAATCCAACTCACCAAAGGCAAGTTTTGTCACCAACTCAGAGCCATGCCATAAGTCAAGAAGTAGGTAGGGTTGAAAACAAAACTGGAAGGTAATGGATGGGTGGAGATAGTGAATGATGAAGCCAACACTAACAAGCCAAAACAATGGTGGGAATGACTACCTCTATTCTCCCTAAGGAGGGTAAAACCAATGAGTATAGATCAAGAACTTCCAAGTGTAAATAGGGACATCAATACATAATACAAAATACATCCAAGTCCACAAAATTATGACCGCCAGATCATGACACCACATGTTAATACATGTCACAAAAATGAGTATAAGAGCATTGATAACCATAACACAATATAAAAAGCTCAGTCATAATCATGCAATATAATCCATTTGAAAGACCATATGTCCAATGAGAAAGCACTGATATAAAACGGGGCATCAATAACTGCTCTGTAATGACTAAATGGCTACATCGGTCCTCAAATCTGAGTGTCCTGAGACTCAGTCCTGACATGGGAGAGTATTATAGTCCACTAATACAATAATGATCCGTCAAAACTGCTCATCTCAACATCTCATATGTAAGAGATCTGGCTGAAAAAAAGTACTATGTCTGTAAAATAGAATATGGTAGCCTGGCTACTATATATGTGATAACACAGTACTTCAACACTTGCCTCGATATCAAGAGTATCTAGCCTTGGGTGATGAGGTATGTGCAACATTGTCCTTTCAATATTATTACACCATCAAGTTCGGGAGCCATCCCAAGGATTTGGATGAGGATCTCCTTAAAGGCATAGTTGGGGGAGGGAAGAAAGATGAGCATGAAGTGCAAGTTGTTGGTGAGCTTCATTTGGAGTTAACAATACATGATGAGGATGTGCATGAGGAGATCGCATTAGAGCCATCCTGTGAGTCTAGCCACACAAGCACATACGCTAGTCAGATTGTGGACAAGCCGTGTGATGAGTTCGAGTTGGTACACTCTTCATCACCTACAACAAGAGTCCAGACAGTTATGACAGGCGAAATACATGAGGTGCAAGGAAATGAGCACAGCAGTCGAGACAGTGAGCAGTCACACATGGAGGTTAGGGAGAGTTTATACATGCATGAGATAGAGCTTCTAGATGATAGTCACCAAAAGAAGATTGAACGTGTTAAAGAAAGCATTCTAGCAATGAAAGAGAGGACCAAGATACTCCGAGACACCATAGTACAACGAGGTGTTGAGCTTACTGTTCTTCGAGTTGTATGTATCGAGTCAACGGTCAAGCTTTCTAGTATTGAAGATGTAATGTTCCCAAAAGTGACATGCATGCAAACCCTAAAACTTAAAAGTGACATGCATGCAAACCCTAAAAGTGATATGCATGCAAACCCTAAAAGTGACATGCATGACATCTAAGAATCGTTTAATGATGCATGCACCCAATTAAGTCTTCATGCGCATGCATGCAAGTCAACTGCAAATTAGAAGTTAAAGTGACCTAATTAGCTCAAAAGTTAGGGTTTTCACAGTTGAAAGTTATAAAAGAAAGATAAAGTGAATGGAGACTTTACTTTTGGATTATTATTATTTTGGATCTCTTGAGAAGCAGCACAACGTAAGGCCACAGCAGTTGGGGTTGGAGACGGCGTCTTCAACTAATGAGATTTTGATAGTGAGACATCTGCCCTAGTCTCCTTCAGGATAAACCATCCAGGTTTGTCACCGTATCTATTGCATTCGTCATTATTCAATATTCCTATATAAGTCCGAGGGTTATTGCAGATTCATCCGTACAGTTGGGGGCATTTAGCTGAGAAAACCCTAGTCATTCACCAAGACTCTAGATCACTATATTTCTTCCGCATGTGGCCTGCATCCTCACTGATAGGATCACTCTACTGCATTGGGTGATTATCATCCATCAGATTGTCCATCCGGGGCAGCTAGCAACAGTTTACAGGGTTGTGGGGGGGTGAGCGGCAGATTGGTAGATCAATTCGCTAGGGCATCTGGAGGGGTCAAAACTCTTGCATGCTCCGACCATCCTCTCTGGCACGGGCACACCTTCCTTCCGACGTATTCCAGCTGAAACTGACCATCCCTTCAGCAAAAACATCACACTTGTTTGATTCAACCAACTAGGGTATTGCAGCAGGAAACTGGGTTATTTCTTCATCAGCTCAGCGCATCTTGCATGCGTATTCTCTCTGGAGCATATTCAGACGGCTTATCAGTGGTAGTGTTCATTTTGTCCTGCAAACCCTAACCTAATTTCGGCTATAAAATAGGGAAATTTTGCATGGCAGTTTGCATGCCCGACTATTTCAGTAAATTTGCATAGAAATAGAAAATATTAGTATTTGGGATAGTACAGTGGTATCAGAGCATGATCCTTGCCAGCTGTGGGCACATAACAATTGAATAAAAGTGCATATTGACGCATGCGTGTACATGCAAATGCATGTCAGTGATGTTGGTGAAGTGCATGTCAGAACAAAGTTTTTTCTTTGCCAGCTTGTGAGAACATGAAGACAATGAGAAGGATCTTGATTGGAAATTGGCAGAGGTTAGCAGTACTTCAACACTTGCCTCAATATCAGGAGTATCTAGCCTTGCGTGATGAGGTATGTGCAGCATTATCCTTTCAAGATTATTACACCATCAAGTTCGGGAGCAGGCCGAAGGCTTTGGATGAGGATCTCCTTAAAGGGATAGTTGGGGGAGTGACGGAAGATGGGATCATGTTCAGACGCTCTCTCTTGTCATATGGAAGTTTGGACCATAAGGAATCAGAGATTGCACCCTTGAGTCTTCTGGATGAGCAAAAGGTAGAAGAGAAGGCAGAAGAGGAACCTCAGATAGATTCACAGGAACGAGTGGAGAGGCATTACACAGAGAGGATTGATTCTATACATGCTGAGCAGTATGGAGGTTATGAGCCACATCTTGTGGAGGGACCATTAATGGTTCAGGTTGTAGATGCAAATGTGTTGATGGGAGACATATTCCAGGGACTAGCCGATAGTGACAGGGACGCATCCCTTATTTTCTGAAATGGGTATAGTACAAATGTGTGGGATCCTAGTTCAGATGACACTAGTCGAGTGAGTGCCCAAGAGGATATCGCAACCTACACAAGATGCAGGACAGTTGTGACCCATGAGGGCATGAGTGGCACTCATGGTTTGAGGGGAGAGCCTTCAACAATGATTCTACATGAGCACTCAAAATTGTAGGTGACTGAGGAGAGATCTGACACAAAGGATTTGGATCAGGTATGGGATCACGAGTTGCCTTTGTGAGTTAGTGGTTTAACCATGGAGGAGGTAGTTGAGCACATCCCTTGTGGACCAGCCAACAAGGAAGTGTTCCATACAAAGATTGGGTAGACAGGTATATGACAGAGATGGAGACACCAAGGTTTACAGGATCAGTTGACATCAGTGGAGTTGCTATGGAGGAGAGGGCCAACCTCCTCTTCCAAGAGTTTTTTTGAGGGATGATTAGGTTTGGAGGCATGAAGGCGCAGTCTTCTGAGGAGTTTATGCAACTTATGATTGCTTGGCTCATTAAGGCATTCAAATGGATTTTGGTATCAGTTAAAGGGTTGTTTGGGATCCTGGTATCAAGGGGTCAATTCATAATTAGGTGGCAAGGAGGCATGAGGTGATCCAGAGGTTTATATGGGATCCTGGTATTGGTGTCTGGAATCATTTTTTAGTTGACAGTTGTCGATTGCTTGAGGACAAGCAATCTTTGGCGAGGGAGGACTGTAATGTTCCCAAAAGTGACATGCATGCAAACCCTAAAAGTGACATGCATGCAAACCCTAAATGTGATATGCATGCAAACCCTAAAAGTGGCATGATATCTAAGCATTATTTAATGATGCATGCACCCAATTAAGTCTCCATGCGCATGCATGCAAGTCAACTGCAAATTAGAAGTTAAAGTGACCTAATTAGGTCAAAAGTTAGGGTTTTCACAGTTGAAAGTTATGAAAGAAAGATAAAGTGAATGGAGACTTTATTTTTGGATTATTAATATTTTGGAGCTCTTGAGAAGCAGCACAGCATGCGGCCATAGCAGTTGGGGCTGGAGACGACGTCTTCAGCTAACGGGATTTCGACAGTGAGACATCTGCCCTAGTCTCCTTCATGATAAACCATCCAGGTTTGTCACCGTATCTATTGCATTCATCATTATTCAGTATTCCAGTATAAGTCCGAAGGTTATTGCAGATTCATCTATATAGCTGGGGGCATTTAGCTAGGAAAACCCTAGTCATTCACCAGGACTCTGGATCACTATATTTCTTCCGCATGTGGCCTGCATCCTCACTGATAGGATCACTCTACTGCATTGGGTGATTATCAGTCATCAGATTGTCCATCCGGGGCAGCTAGCAGCAATTTACAGGGTTGTGGGGGCATGAGCAGCAGATTGGTAGATCAATTCACTAGGGCATCTGGAGGGGTCAAAACTATTGCATGCTTCGGCCATCCTCTCTGGCACAGGCACATCTTCCTTTCGACTTATTTCCAGCTGAAATTGATCATCCCTTCAGAAAAAACGTCACACTTGTTTGATTCAGCCAACTGAGGTATCGCAGCAGAAAACTAGGTTATTTCTTCATCAGCTCAGCTCATCTTGCATGCGTATTCTCTCTAGAGCATATTCAGCAGGCTTATCAGCGGTAAGTGTTCATTCTATCCTGCAAACCCTAACCCTAATTTCGGCTATAAAATAGGGAAATTTTGCATCGCAGTTTGCATGCCCGGCTATTTCAGTAAATTTGCATAGAAATAGAAAATATCAGTATTTGGGATATCATAGAAGAGCAGTTAGATTTCTTGATGGGGCAGCAGAAGAAACATACTATTGCATTTCAAAGCAGTCCTCTTCAGGAGTACTTAGACAAGGCTTGCAGTAGCTTGAGTCCACATTTGCATAGTGACGGATGGTTTTTACAGGTTGGCCAGGATCGAGAAATTGACCCACAGTATATGAGCATTCAAGTTGAAATCAGAAGGGTAGAATGTCAGCTTGGTAGGATTATTGCTTGTGATGGTGCTTATGGACAAGGTACATTTCGAGGGTTGGATTGGAGAGAGATTAAGAGTTGGTGTCCTATTGAGTGGGCGATTCTTGGGAAGACATTCCTAGCTAAGGGTATAGTCCCACAAGAGCCTTAAGATATTTGGGATGAAATATGCACAAGTTTGCAATGGGATCCAGGTGGAAGACCTTATGAGGGATGGATACAGTGTTTACTGATGGCGTTACATGGGATTTTGCATGATGCTCCTTGTGTCGATACTACGCAGGGTAGCAGTGGATGCATTTTGACCTCTGCAATTCTTAGATTGATTTGGGACCCTGGGATTACAATGACTGATAGTTTACTCATTGCTAGAGGATGCTTTCAGGTGGTCTATTGTGATGGTACCTCGTTTTCAACCTGGTTAGTTACTCTACTTATAGGAGGATTCCATGGGATATCTTGTGATGGTATCCTAGGAGGATTTGTAGCAGAGGGTGCTACAAATCTCCTAGGATATTTTGGGACCCTAGGATCATCCTTGGATTCAGTTGGTTTAGTTTGATTGATTGTGGAGTTGCGTTGGCATTGCTTGAGGATAAGCAATCTTTGGTGAGGGAGGACTGTAATGTTCCGTTTTTTATAAAAAGGGAATAACTGAGGACTGATAACACTAGGAGCAGAAAGGTACATCAATTCAGTATTATTAAGTCATCAGTGTAGAAAGAAGGCCATCAGAGTTCATATCCTAAAGGATGCAGAGCATGCAGACCTTATTTATTCAGTATTCAAGTCAACTTGAAATTAGAATTGCATGCATGCAAAAGTGAGCATAAACCCTAAAAGTGCATAAGGATCTATTTAAGAAGGGTTATGGGACTAAAGGAGATATCTATTGTTATTGTTGAATGATTTTGGATTTTCGAGCAGCAGCACGGCATGCAGCCGCGGCAGTTGGGGTTGGAGATGGTGTCTTTAGCTAGTGAGGGTTCGGCAGTGAGATATTTGCCCTAGTCTCTTATTGGGATAGATCATCCAGGTTTATCCATTGCATCCATCATATACTACAGTATTCAGAGATCCAGCACATTCCAAAGGTTTATTAACAGATCCACATTTTGCAGCCGAAAGTAGCAGGGAAAACACAGAAGGATCCGTTGGGACCACAAAACCCAATCTTTCCTCTGCATGTTAGCTTCCTCTTTCTCAGTAGGCCTATCCTACAATATGCAGTGATTATCAGCCATTAGTTTGCTCACCTGGAGTAGCTATCAGCCAAACAGATCAGTTGGGGGCGTGAGCAGTAGAACTGCTAATCAATTCACTAGAGCACTTAGAGGCAGCCAAACCTCTGCATGTGCCAGGCCTTCTCTCCGGCATCAGCAGACGGACAAGCTCAGAAAGTTTCAGCCTGAACGGACCTTTCCTCCTACAAAAATGTCACCTTCAGTCTGGAGGGTTTTTACGGTACTGCGGGGCGGTAACACCATAGGAAAAGAGCATTATTAGACCACCCATCCGAATCCTTATGCATGTAGCTATCTCTGGAGTCATTATCAGCCAGAATATCAGTGGAAAGTGTTAATTTCTCTCTGCAAAACCCTAACAATAATTCAGCTATATTTTAGGGCATTTTTGCATGGCGAGTTTGCATGCACAGTTATTTCTCAAATTTGTATGAGATTGAGTGTGGGAGTCAATACCATAATAGAACATTAGAGAATATCAGTGTTTGGGATATTACAAAAAAGTACAACACTAGGGGTACCACTTAGACCTGAACATGCATCATCAACCATCATTCAAACAAAGAGTTGAGAAGCCTGACCTCTATGTGCTCGTATTCAACCAACAAATCAAAAACATCACCCAACAGAGAATTTCACCAAAGAATCACCAGAAAACAGCTTGCATTGACCCAGAAAAACCTCATCAAGAGGAGCACATCTCTCCAAAGAGCCCTAACAAGGGTAAAACAAGTGCATAGTGTATTATCCCATGAGTCTTATCTTTAAAATGAAAGTGAGGAGATCTATTTATATAATCTCACACTCACCTTTTACAAAATATCCAAGCCTACATGCCTTAAAACATGTCAATTTGAAACTATAAAATCTCAACTTAAAATTAAAAGAGAATAATAATAAAATATGGCCTAAGGTAGGCTCAAGGTAGGATACCTGAGGTATTTGTACCCCTAGGTGCCAAAATACGCTCAAATAAACAAATCACTTCAAACGAAAGGATGGAGTGATCTGTAGGGAGGGCGTTATAGCCCATCTAACCCCTAGAATGCTGTAAAATCCCTTAACAACCCCCTCAAAGCATGAAAAAGGCCTGGTAAGGAGGATTGCTTCCTCTAAGAAGATAAGGCCAAGGAGAGCAGGTGCCCATTGATTGAGGGACTAGGAGGTTGTCCAAAGTGGCTACGAATGAAGATGAGTGTCTCGTAACTGAAGCAGAGACCACCAAAGCTTGTAAACAGGGTATGGAGCCATGTGACCCAGTGATCAACCCTTAGGAGCCCTGGACAACAACCCTGAGGTTAAAAACCCCAACAAAGGGAAGTCAGTAGCGCCATTAAGCCATAGTAGTCCTAAAGGATGGACCAAAGGGCCCAACCATGACCACCTTTGCTCGATAACACCCCTCCTAGTATAAAAAATGGCCCTCTCTCCCTAGGGTACAACTGAAAGTGCGTTGGGTATAAGTGCAGCGTAACACACTACAACCCTCAACAAAATGGGGTTGCAGAAAGAAAGAATAAAACAATTGTGGAGGCAGCCAAAGCCTACCAGAATCTATCGATGTTCTTGTGGGTAAAAGCATCTAGAACAACTGTCTGTGTGCAAAACAGATGCCCTCATAGAATTTTGAAGAACATGACTCCAGAAGAAGCTTTCACAGGAGTGAATCCAGAAGTGGGCCACCTTCGTATCTTTGGTTGTCCAGTCTACAATGCATACATGTGCCCAAGGAGAAGAGGAAGAAATTGGAGCCTTCAAGAAAGAAGGGAACTTTCGTGGGATACAGTGAGTCTTCAAAGGCCTACAGAATCTACATCCAGGATCAAGGCAGATCGAAGATAGCAAAGATGTATCCTTTGAAGAAGAGATGGTTATCCGAAAAGGAAGAGGATCTAATATGGAGATTGATGATGATGAAGAAATGAGATCATCTCCCACTCCAGCAGTTTAGAGGGAGTTAGCAGAGAAGGAAGAACCCATTGATCCCATTGATCTAGTTGGGCCAGTTGATGCTCCCACATATATTGCAGTAGGCCGGAAGAGGCCTAGATGGGAACAACAAACATTGCAGGATGCAGAGGGGGGTGAAGCTCCACATGGTACTTTTCAAAAAAGCAAGAGACCTCAGAGGTTCTCAAGTTATGTAGCATTGACGAGTCACATCATTGACTTAGAACCTACCACATATGAAGAAGCATCCAGACACCAAGTTTGGAAGGATGCCATGATAGAAGAATACCAATCCATCATGAAGAATGATGTATGAGAGGTTGTATCGAGACCTGAGGGGAAGTCAGTAGTAACTTCCAAGTGGCTTTACAAGATTAAACATGGAGCAGATGGCAGTGTGGAAAAACACAAGGCTAGATTTGTTGCCACAGGATTCTCTCAAAAAGAGGGAGTTGATTACGATGAGACAGTTGCTCTTGTGGCTCGATATACTTCCATCGGAACCATTATTGTTGTTGCTTCAGCTATGGTATGGAAGCTGCATCAAAAGGAGGTCAAAACCGCTTTCCTCAATGGTGTTAGCAAGGAAGAAGTGTATATTGAACAACCAGAAGGGTTTATTGTCCATGGAAAGGAGTCTCGCGTATGCAGGTTGAGAAAGACCTTATATGGAATCAAGCAAGCACCTCGTGGTTGGTATGGATGAATAGACAGATACTTGGTAAGCTTGGCATTCGCCAAGAGTGATGCAGATCCCAATCTTTATTACAAGATTGTGGAAGATGAGCCCCTGATTTTAGTCCTTTATGTCAATGACTTGATTCTCACAGGAAATGAGGAACTGATTGTATGGTGTAAGAAGAAGCTTGACTCTGAGTTTGAAATGAAAGATCTTGGATTGATGCACTATTTCTTAGGACTAGAAGTATGGTAGAGGCATAAGGAGATTTTCCTAAGTCAAGGAAAATACACCATTTATATTCTGAAGAGATTTAGAATGTTGGACTGCAACTCCATGGCCACTCTAATGGATGTAAATTTGAAGTAGTTAAAGGACTCTGTTTCAGATTCTGATTTGATAGATCCCACCATGTATCGCCAGTTGATTGGATCTTTGATTTATCTGACAAACATCAGAACGAATATATGTTTTGTTGTGAATGCTCTCAGCCAGTTCATGTGTGAGCTGAGGTAGATTCATTGGGTTACCACAAAACATGTGCTAAGATATTTTCGTGGCACTATGGGTTATGGCCTAAGATATGCTTGAGAATGTGACTTGAGATTGCATGGATTTTCAGACTCAGATTGGGTCGAATGTGCTACAGATAGGAAGAGTACTTCTAGATGTTGCTTCAGCTTGGGTTCTGCAGTGACTTCCTAATGCAACGGGAAGCAGACCTCAGTAGCACTCAATACTATAGAGGTCGAGTATATGTATGCTAGTACAACAACTTGAGAAGCAGTATGGCTTTGGAAACTCCTTGTAGGATTGTTTGGTCAAATTCCAGGACTAACTGTGATAACCAGAGTTGTGTGTAGATGTCAGTGAATCTCGTATTTCATGACAAGTTGAAGTATATAGAGATTCGGTATCACTACATTCGTGATATGGTGCAAAAAGGTGCGATCGAGTTACAGTATGTTTCGACAAATGACCAGACTGCAAATGTTCTTACCAAGCCTCTTCCCAGAACAAAGTTTGAATACTTTTGTGGAATACTGGAGTAGAAGAGAACGCATCCCTCTTGGAGAGGGAAAGATGAGACAAACATCTACTTTGCTTTCACACAAGTACCTCTACTCGTTTAGTTTCTTGGCCAGGTATGGGTGAAATCCCATCGGCAGTAGAGATAGATAGGTAGTAGATGGTCGTGTACATAGGTACCTTTGCTCGTCTAGGTTCTCAACCAGGTATGGAAGGATCACATCGGCAGTAGAAATGAACAAGTAGTAGATGGTTGTGTACAAAGGTACCTCTGCCTGTCCAGGTTCTCAACCAGGTATGCGAGAAATCCCATCGACTGTAGAGAGGAATAGGTAGTAGATGGTTGTGTGAAGCTTGCCAGGTTCTTAGCCAGGTATGGGTGGATCCCATCGATAGTAGAGACGGACTGGTAGTAGATGAGATGTTGATTGTTGTACTCTCCGATGGACTGTGTAGAGTTGCGGAGCAAATAGATCTACAGATGAACTGAGGGGATCAGATGCATGATGACACCTCTCGACGGACTGAGACCGTCTTGACAAGCTTCAGTATGTATAGAGATGATCGAGACAGATGTGATGTATAGACAAGACCCAGATGATCGTGATGCTGATGATGACCATGTCTGAAGAATACCTTCCTTGTTGAGAGGGAGTGTTGGAATTTGTGCAACTTCGGAAGTTATTCTTATTGTAATTTTATTGTATTGTTTTGTACCTCCTATGGGAGATTATATTGATGTAATTAATCATGTAAACCTTGGGGAAGATTACACAAAAAAAAGAATTAAAATAAATTTTATTTTATCTTTCCCCAAGACAAGTCGGCCCAGTCCGTTAGACAAGTCGGCCCTGTTAGGGAAAAAGTCAATTTTGTAAAGTGGACACACACTCAACACAAGCAAGTTCGCCTAGTCCAAGAGAAGTTCGCTCCAGCAGTGAGAAGTAGTGTTTTCTGGGGTTTTCTCTTGGAGAGTTTTTCTTCTATCTCTCTCTCATTCTTGTACTCTGTTCGAAATGATTATCTCTATATGAAGGTTGTTAGGTTTTCTCCCTGTTGGGTTTCCTAGGATAAATTCTTGTGTTCTTTGTTTTTGTACTTTGTCTTTCTTCTAGTGATCCAATTGTTTATCTGCAATTCAGTTATACTACTATAATTTTGTGAAAAATCTAACACCTTCTTGGCTCACTACGAGAAGATGCAAACCAACACGAGATCTTAGGATGCCCATTGGTTGAATCTTGTATTAGAGGGATCAAGAAAATCACATGATGAATGAATTATAAAAATGAGATTGAGCTTGACCACGCCTAGATATATAATATAAAATTACAATTAATTGTACAATAATGGTTGGTCATGGCTGCAACTGAAGCTTACGCCATTTGCAACAAACATGATTACTGAATAACAAACAAGCATATAAGCAACAACCAATGATGGAATCCTTAATACATCTCTGAATAAAATTATATCTAATCTAAGTATAAACTTAGAGAAATAGAGAGACGAATTGACTAAATCATATCATTACTACAAGCAGGAAAAAAATGGTGTGTACTTCAGAGTATTCCCTGGACGCCAGCTACATTAGACTTTAGCTCATGAGGACCAGTCTCTCCACAGAAATGGGATAAAAAGCAATAAAAATAAGATAGGCATAACAAATAGCAAGTTGATATCTGTGTCATTTAAGTCACCAAAGCCTGGTTAAGAATGTTCATGCAAGAAAACATAAGAGTCATCCGTAGGTGGGAAGAAGACAGGGATGTACAATTTCTCTCCATCACATCGACAATGAAAGTTGTCTTCCATGTCTAAAGATGGTGGGATACAGGACCCTGAAGCTAGTGAAGATCCATGTCAAATATTCTATATATAAACCCATTAATAATAGTATGTACCATTGTTTCTAGTGTCAGAGAAAATAATCAAACATCTTACATGTAGAAAATGCATCGTTTTGTAAAGA
The DNA here is from genome assembly GCA_001517045.1 of Pseudotsuga menziesii. Lineage (NCBI taxonomy): Eukaryota > Viridiplantae > Streptophyta > Pinopsida > Pinales > Pinaceae > Pseudotsuga > Pseudotsuga menziesii. Next base: position 274,823 of record LPNX010529222.1, on the reverse strand, counting down.
CTTATCCAGTATTGACAGATTTATGAGCAAACAAATTTCCATAGGACTAGGATAGCTATTACAAGGTATGAACCATGACTTTTGTTAGTTTTTCTTTAGATTTGACTAATTTATCTAGGATCTTTATCTGAAAGAATAACAAGTACAAACAAAATGCATAAGAAAAGAAACATGAGACACAAATATTTTCACCGAGGAAACCATAAAGGAGAAAACCCCGCAAACTTCTTCAGAATAGTAAGATGATCAAAAGCAACAATAAGAAGTATTCAACAGTTATCTGTCTCTCCTCCCTTTCTCTCTCTCTCTCTCTCTCATGCAAACTTGAGAGTGCGTGGTGTGTATAAATGAGGGAGAGTGCCTCCCTATTTATACCCTTTCAAGTCACTGACCAAACATAAGACTGGAGCCCACATGTCTTCCCTAACAGGGCCGACTTCTCCCAGAGAGACTCCAAATACACATTACATGATGTTACATTGGGGACTATTGCCTCGACTTACAACAAAGGTTGTACCTCAAGGTCTAGACACAATTAAGACATCCTGCAAGGGGGTAAACACATCCCCAATGGGGGCACAACAACCTACAATGATAATAGACATCAGAATATCTTCCAAAGTTACAAATACCTCAACACTCCCTCTTAACTAGGAAGGTATTCGGTCTCTTCACAGTCATCAACACATCTCGTCAAGTCTTCATCGCAAATTCATCATCACAGTGTCATAAAGTCATCATCATAGCTGATGCCATCATCATCTTATTATTTGATCATCATACCATACTATATGTCATCACAAGTTTCTAAAGAGCCAACCCTTTTTCATGTTGGATGTAGGTCTAGTCCTCTGCCAGGTCTTCATCACATCTCGAGCAAGCCATCACGTAGGAACTGTCGAGGACCTTTACATTGCCACGGCAATAACTTGCATCTTCTACCTTCTTCTTGTCGTATCCAGATCATCTCTTTTGTCCTGCACAAAACAAAACAAAACACACAAAGCATCGACAGTCGACCTACGTTCTATCAGAGAACCGCCTAGGTGCACCTCTTGTGCTTCGTGACCTTATCATCTCAACATGGGAACACACATATATGGACATATATGTAAGAACTGATTACGACCCAACAACCTGATTCATCAGGATCTTTTATGTTCTAGGTCAACCTCAAGGGCTTAGATCTGAACAACCTGCGTCCAAGATCTTTTCTGTTCAGATAAGATTTGGGGCATATTATATCCGAGTAACCTGCGTACCATGCCAGGTCTCTTTTTTACACTCAGACAACCCCCACGGCATATTAGATCCGAATAACCTCCGCACCACGCCAGGTCTCATTTTTACATTTGAATAACCCGTCACATGACTGATTACGTCCAAGGATAACCTATGAGCTTCTCCAAGACTGATTACATCTGAGGACAACCTACAGGACTGATTACGTCTGAGCATCCTGCTCCACCAGGATTATTCCCGCTCGGAAAACCTGTCTCATTTCCCATGTGAGACATTATGCTTTTGTAACATATCAGGACTTATTACATCCAAGGACAACCTATAGGGTTGATTACGTCTGAGCAACCTACGAGCTTCACCAGGATTTTACGCTTAGACAACTTGTCTCTCTAGCTATGCTAGAACACATCACTGCCTCTTTCAAGGGATCTCAATCTAGATCACACCAAGTATTTCTCTGAAGTACTTAAACTTGACTATCGCAAGAGGCTTGGTTAACACATCGGCTATCTGCTCCTTTGTTGCCACGTACTAGAGCTTCACTGCTCCTCTCTACACCATATCCCCGATATAGTGGAACTTGATCTCGATGTGCTTCGACTTGTTGTCGAACACAGGATTTTCCGACAACTTCACGCAACTCTGGTTGTCGCAGAAGATACAAGTCACATCCAACTGGAGATCAAAAAAGTTAGACAGTAACGTTCGAAGCCACACTGCCTCGCAACTAGCCGAGCAAGCGGCAACATACTCAGCCTCGATTGTACTCAGCGCCACACATGATTGCATTCTGTCGAACCAGGAGATCATGCCAGATCCCAAACTAAAGCAGCAACCTGAGGTGCTCTTCCTCTCAATGGCGCTACCTGCCTAATCCGAAAACACAACCATGTAGGTTAATCTTTTGATTTGCATCATATTTGAGCCCATAATCCATTGTACCTTTTAGGTACCTCGGTATATGCTTTGCAGCTATCAGGTGAACATTTCTCGGATCCGTCAGGAACTGGCTCAAGGTGTTCACTGCAAAGCATATCTTTGGTCTCGTATTCATCAGATACATCAATGAGCCAATCATATGACGATACATCGTGGCATCGACTTTCTCGGATGAAGCTTCAACCTAGATGCCATAGGTGTGGCCATTGCCTTACAATCCATCATTCCGAATCTCTTCAGAATTTCCACTGCATATTTTCCTTAACCAAGGAAGATCCCATCTGCACTCTACCACACCTCCATGCCTAAGAAGTAGTGCATCATACCTAGGCCTTTCATCTCGAACTCTGTAGCAAGTCTCCTCTTTGCATCTTTAATGAGTTCCTCTTCACCTGTTAGAAACAAGTCATCGACATATAGCAAGAGTATCACTAGTGTTTCAGAAAGCTATCCATCTTGTTGGTACCATGTCCTCGGTGCTTGTTTCAATCCATACAAGGCCTTCTTCAATTTACACACATGGGTCATCCTATCATGTGTCTCGAATCCCAGTGATTGTTCCACGTACACTTCCTCTCGACTACACCATTCAAGAAAGTTGTCTTGACATCCATCTGGTGTATTTTCCATTTCATAACTGCCGCCAAAGCAAGTATGGTCCTAATGGAAGTATACTTAGGCATGGGTGCAAATATATCTTTGTAGTCTATGCCTTCTTTCTACGAGAAGCCTCATGCTACGGATCTTTCCTTATATTTCTCGATGTTGCCATCTGTAGCATGCTTGATCTTGTAGATCCACTTCGAAGTCACGATAGACTTCTTTTCCAATCTCAGAACAATCTCCTAGACATCATTCTTCATGATTGACTGATATTCCTTGATCATCGCATACTTCCATTCTTTCTTTTTTGTAGCCTCTTCATAGGTGGAAGGTTCTCTGTCAATGATGTCACATCGCAGAGTCACATAGCTATTGTAGGGCTTTACCCTTTTTCTCTCTCTATGTTTTCCCTCTGGAGCACCATACCTTTCATCTTCTCGTATGAGCCCCCATGCCCATGCTAGTTTCCTCTTGTGGGAGTCCTTCTCGAGTGTCTCTACCGGCTCTTGTGGTTCTATCATGTTGTGATATTCATGGTCCACTGGAATTGCTTCTCCAACTTCCACATCTCGGTCTCTCGTCTCTTCAGGTTCCTCGACCTCTTGGATGGGTGTCCTCTTGGATTTGAAGTATGTCGAGTCTTCATCAAAGGTTACATCTCTACTAATGTTGATCTTCTTGAATCCAGGGAAGTATATTCGGCAGGCCTTTGATGTATCACTGTATCCTACGAAGATACCCTTCCTCCTAGAAGGATCGAGATTGGTCCTTATCTCCTTTGGGATATGTATGTACACCGGGCAGGAAAATATTCTCAGATGGCTGACTTTTCGTTTCTCTCCTTAGAAATCCTCTTCAGGAGTCTTATTTTCAAGTACTCGATGAGGAATACGGTTCTGTACATACACAATTGTTCTTGCTGCCTCCGGTGCATAGGAATATCTTGATCATGCAGCATAGCTTTTGCTGCCTCCATGATGGTTCGGCTCTTTCATTCCGCAACCCCATTCTGTTGAGGATTGTATCGAGTGCTCAACTCCCTCTTAATCCCAGACTCTTTGTAGAGTTCCTTGAATTCTTCTGAAGTGAACTCTTTGCCATTATTTGATCGTAGTGTCTTGATCCTCCTATCTGTTTGGATCTCGACCAAGGCTTTATATCCTTGAACTTACTGAAAACTTCAATTTTCCCTTTCAAGAAATATGTCCAAGTCTTATGTGAGAATCATCTATAAAGGAAGCATAGTACACATACCCGCTTAATGAATTAGAGGACATAAGTCCACATACATCCGAGTGTACTATCTCCAGTATTCCTTTAGTCCTGCTCTCACTACTGGGAAATGTCTTCTTCGCATTCTTTCCTTGTGCATATCCTTTGGAAATGTCTTCATGCTTTGCCTGGATCTCTGGTAGTCCTGAGACTGCTTTGCTTACCATCGGTAGTGCCCTGTAGTGCACATGTGCAAGCCTTTTGTGCCATAGTTCACTTGGTTCAATCGACTCATGAACCAGTGCTTGTTCAGGTTGTCCCTTCAGCTTGTACAAGCCTCTGTCTTCTTCTCCAATAACCGTTGCATCTTCTATTGTCTTTCCTCTGGACCACATCAGAACTTGGCCATCGACAAAAGAAACCCTAATCCCTTTTGCATCTAGTGCAGAAATGGAAAGAGGGTTCTTCTTTAATCCTAGAAGATATAGCACATTCTTCATATTTAAGGATTTCCCAGAGTCAAGCTTGTATAAAGCTTCTCCACTCCCTTTTATGGGGTATTGATAGTCATCCCCAAGTTTCACCTTGTGAGGTGAGTAATGTTTAGACATATTAATGAATGATTCCTTGTATCTCGTCATATGTTTAGAAGCTCCACTATCCACAAGCCAATCATTACTTTCGTGTGAGATAGTGCCAGTGAGTGCTGAGATTAGCACATACTCTTCATCTAAATCATCCTTCTCCCGTCTGAAACTTTTGTTGGTTGGTTCATCATCTTCGGCAACATGAGCATGGTGTCTCCTTTTCTAATGGGACAATCTCTTGCAAAGTGTTCCTTTTCATCACAAGTATAGCATCGAATATTTGAAGTATTTCTTTCGGTCTTCTTTTGTTTCTTGTCCTTCTTTTTGTTATGATGAAAGTTCTTCTTCTTGAAGTTCTTCTTGGTGTGAACTGTGAGAGTTTGATCGCCAGTTGCTCCCATCTTTTCTTCTCTTGTCACAAGTCTAGCTTCTTCTTGTGCACATTCTTCTCGAAGTCTGCAAAAAGAGATCAACTTCCTTCTTGCAAAAATTCCTTGAATGAATTAGTCACAGGATCTATGGAGACATTCAAGGTAGTAATTACAATTTCTCCTTCTTCAACATTTTCTTCAATCGCTTCAAGTTGTTCTTTGATTTGAGAAACCCTTGTGAAGTAAGACTGTATAGTCTCAGAGTTCTGTATCTTCACATTCTTCAATTGGTTCCTCAAAGTCATCTTACGGTTGATGTTCTATTCTTCGAACATCTTTGAGCATCATACACTTCTTTCGGTGCCTTGAATGAAGATACATGAGGGATGAGGTGATCCTTAATAGAATCTGCAATGATTCTCTTTGCCTTAGCCATGATTCTCTTATGAGCAGCCTTAGCCTCATCTCCCTTTGGTTCTGGAACTTCTCCATTGATGAATTGATCCAAATCATTATCTTCAAGGATCAAGGAGATTTTGTACTTCCATGCTCGAAAGTTATCAGCCCCTCCAAGCTTGTCCTCAAGCTAAGTATGATGACTCATCTTTTCAAATGAGAATCTCAAATGGAAATAGCAAAGATTTAGATCTTACTGATTTGAGGTGTCTGACCTGGTTCCAGAGTTGGCTGACTTAGGGTTTGTCAGAGAAACCCTAATTTTCCAAACTTGGAGTTTGGGAATTCTGTTTTGACAGAACGATGCGCCTACTTGAGATGAGTTACTCAGCTAGGTCACTTTCTGAAAACTGAGGTGGGAAGCCTCCAAAACTTGATGCCCTAGTTCCTCCCGGCACAAGTGACAAGGTAAAAAATGAAACTTCTTCAATTCTGGAACTGCTTCCACCAAAAGATGTGCCCTACTGACACAAGTTAGCCTAGCCCTCTTTTCTTGATGTTCTGTAGAGAGAATACCTTAAACTAGGAAGCCCTATTTTCCATAGCTGCACAGTGCCTTCTTTCAGAGAGGCTCCGATACCATGTTAGTTTTTCTTTAGATCTGATTAGTTTATCAAGGATCTTTATCTGAAAGAATAACAAGTACAGCAAGATGCATAAGATATGAAATATACACGAGACAATGATTTTCACCGAGGAAACCATAAACGAGAAAACCCCGCAAACTTCTTCAGAATAGTAAGATGATCAAAAGCAGTAATAAGAAGTATTTAGCAGCTAATTGTCTCTTCTCCTTTCTCTCTCTCTCTCTCTCTCATGCGAACTTCAGAGTATGAGGTGTGTATAAATGAGGGAAAGTGCCTCCCTATTTATACCCTTTCAAGTCACTGACCAAACATAAGACTGGGGCCCACATGTCTTCCCTGAAAGGGTCGACTTCTCCCAAAGAGACTCCAAATACACATTACATGATGTTACACTAGGGACTATTGCTCCGACTTACAACGGAGGTTGTACCTCAAGGTCTAGATATAATTAAGACATCCCGCGAGGGGGGTAAACACATCCCCAATGGGGGTAGAACAACATACAATGATAATATACATCAGAATATCCTCCGAAGTTACAAATACATCAACAACTTTTATGTCAAATAGCAAGCATTTTTAAAAATAAGTATTAAAGCTAGTTAAAACATAATAAATTCAGCATGATAATCACAAGTAAAAGTCACCAATTCACAATCTACATAGCTGCAAACAATTAAAGAAAGGATAATATGAAATTTAAGGAAACAAGTATCGTTCCTCAATATATGGTTAGGATTTTCAACAAATAGGTAAAACACGTGCCAATTTACAAGGCCTTGAGCAATACACACTTAGTTTTTAGTATGTCTTGAGTGCTTTCGATGTACAATGTCATGCAAGAAATATAAGAGGTTTAGCAAAATGACCAAACCTTCCGAGGAATATACAAGTCCTAAATGAAAAATTGCAATCTTTGAAAGGTTTTAAAAAAAACAACAGAAAGAGATCGTCAGTAGGATACTTCTAGTTGAAGTCTGACCTGATAGTATCATTCCAATATCGCATAATGGATATATGAAAATAAAGAACATATCCCATAAGATAGCATCAAAACAATAAAGACAAATGCAATCTTCTGTAAATGAAGCATCTAACCTTAAACATAGAAGATTGAATCCTTCAATACGCATGTCCTTCTGATTTAAATATCTAGTTATTGAAAAATGAAAAATAACATTCCTATTGCAATAAATTTTATAGCCAATTGTAATGTTCCGTTTTTATAAAAAGGGAATAACTGAGGACTAGATAGCACTAGGAGCAGAAAGGTACATCAATTTAGTGTTATTAAGTCATCAGTGTAGTAAGAAGGCCATAAGAGTTCATATCAGTGTTCCACGGGGACGCGCCTCCCAGGGTCGGGGGCTCGCCCCCTACGCTTCCCACGCCCCGGGGGTTGGGGGGCTCCATGGGAAACGTTTCCCAGCGCCCCCCTTTCTGTGAAACTCGGGGAAACGCGGGTCTAGGAGTTTCCCGGATTGAGGGTCTCCCACACGCCCCCTCCTGAAAATGGGGGGCTCGACAAGCCCCCACTGCCCTTGATTTTAAAAAAAAATTTACTTAAAAAAGAAATGGTTCATCTTAAATTTTAGGCTTTTACACTAAATAGTCATTTTAAAACGAAAGAGAAACAAATAAAAAGAAACAAACACCGATATGATATGTTTGGCTATAACGATTACATTAAATTACATTAAAGTCTTCAGGGACATAAGCATGCTAGTATGCAAATGGTGATGGGATGAGGAATTGATATGTTTATATGTTGGGGTTCATATTTTTATTATTTTTTTTTTCTTTTTTTATAGATTTAGAGACCGACCCCCCTATGTTAGGGACCCTAACGCCTCCCCGCCCCCCCGTTCCCCAAAATACCTCAAAATTTTGGGGTGTCTCTACACGTCCCCAATGTGCGTTTCCCCGCACCCACGCTCCCCCGTCCCAGAAACTTGGTGGAACACTGGTTCATATCGTAAAGCATGCGGAGCATGCAGGCCTTATTTTAGTGTTAAAGTCAACATGAAATTCGAATTGCATGCATGCAAAAGTGAAGCGTAAACCCTAAAAGTGACATGCAAACCCTAAAAATACATGCTATTCTATTTAAGAAGGGTTATTGGACAAAAGAGATATATATTGTTATTGTTGATTGATTTTGGAGTTTCGAGCAGCAGCACAACGTGCAGCTGCGACAGTTGGGGTTGGAGACGGTGTCTTCAGCTAGCGAGGTTCGACAGTGAGATATCTGCCCTAGTCGCTTATTGGGATAGATCATCCAGGTTTATCCATTGCATCCATCATATACTACAGTATTCGGAGATCCAGCACATTCCGAAGGGTTATTAGCAGATCCACGTTTTGCAGCCAGAAGTAGCATGGAAAATACAGAAGGATTCACTGGGACCACAAAACCCAGTCTTTCCTCAGCATGCCAGCTTCCTCTTTCTCAGCAGGCCTATCCTACGGTATGCAGTGATTATCAGCCATCAGTTTGCTCACCTGGAGCAGCTATCAGCCAAATAGATCAGTTGGGGGCGTGAGCAGCAAAACTACCGATCAATTCGCTAGGGCACTTAGAGGTAGCCAAACCTCCGCATGTGCCAGGCCATCTCTCCGGCATTAGCAGACGAAAAAGCTCAAAAAGTTTCAGCCCGAACGAACCTCTCCTCCTACAAAAACGTCACCTTCAGTCTGGAGGGTTTTTACGGTACTGCGGGGCGGTAACACTAGAGGAAAAAAGCATTATTAGACTACCCAGTCGGATCCTTATGTATGCAACTGTCTCTGGAGTCATTATCAGCCAGAATATCAGTGGTAAGTGTTAATTTCTCTCTGCAAAACCCTAACCCTAATTCAACTATATATTAAGGCATTTTTGCATGGCGAGTTTGCATGCACAGTTATTTTGCAAATTTGTATGAGATTGAGTGTGCGAGTCAGCACTATCATAGAACATTAGAGAATATCAGTATTTGGGATATTACAGTGGTATCAGAGCATGTTCCTTGCCAGCTGTGGGCATGTAAAATTGTAAATGAATTCAGAAGACCCATACAACATTACTTACCGGAGATGGAGGTTTAGAAATAGTGATAGAGGAGAAGAGGAATTAGAGGACATAGAGTTGGGGGACAAAGAGTATCAGTTTGGAAAGGGCAAAGAAACAATGGTCAATGATGATAAAACATCTTTCAATAGTCTCATGTCAGCCATAAAAGAACTCACTACTGGGCAAAAATAAATGATGAGTACCTTCAAGAAAATGACAGAGAAAAATGGGCCCACCCCACATAGTCCCTTGTTTCCCAATAGTGATAGGGTATCCACCAGTAGTAGTAGGGAGCACTTACATACCAACATGCAGAGCCATCCCCATATATACAACAAGCATTCCCGACCTACCATGCCTCAATTCTTAGATAGTCCAGTTGCAGTGCCTCTAGCACAAGTAGAACCATAAGAATCCATGAGTGCCTATCTGAGAGAGTATAGAGCTTTAGGAGATGACTTCCATTCAGCCATGACTTTCACTGACTTCTGCCACTTTAAAAGTAAGAACAAACCCAGAGCTTACAATAGGCCCACCACCCTAGCAGGTGCCATCAGCCGGACTAGAGATTTGCAAAGGTTAGCAATATTTCAACACTTGCCTCGATATCAGGAGTATCTAGCCTTGGGTGATGAGGTAATTGCAGCATTGTCCTTTCAAGATTATTACACCATCAAGTTCGAGAGCCAACCCAAGGATTTGGATGAGGATCTCCTTAAAGGCATAGTTGGGGAAGGGAAAAAAGATGAGCATGAAGTACAGGTTGTTGGTGAGTTTCATTTGGAGTTAACAGTACATGATGAGAATGTGCATGAGGAAATCACATTAGAGCCATCCTGTGAGTCTAGCGACACAAGCACATTCGCTAGTCAGATTGTGGACAAGCCGTGTGATGAGTTGGAGTTGGTACACTCTTCATCACCTACAGCAGGAGTCCAGATAGTTATGATAAGCGAAATACATGAGGTGCAAGGCAATGAGCACAGCAGTCAAGACAGTGAGCAGTCACACATGGAGGTTAGGGAGAGTTTATACATGCCTGAGATAGAGCTTCCAGATGATAGCCACCGAAAGAAGATTGAACGTGTTAAAGAAAGCATTCTAGAGATGAAAGAGAGGACCAATATACTTCGAGACACCATAGTGCAACGAGATGTTGAGCTTACAAATCTTCGGGTTGCATGTACCGAGTCAGCGGTCAGGATTTCTAGTATTGAACAACAGTTAGATTCCTTGATGGGGCAGCAGGAGAAGTACATGGACAAGGCTTGCAGTAGCTTGAGTCCACATTTGCATAATGGCGGATGGTTTTTACAGGTTGGACAGGATCGAGAAATTGAGCAGCAGTATATGAGCATTCCAGTTGAAATCAGAAGGGCAAAATGTTAGCTTGGTAGGATTATTCCTTGTGATGGTGCTTATGGACAAGGTTCGTTTTAGCGGTTGGATTGGAGAGAGATTAAGAGTTGGTGTCCTATTGAGTGGGCGATTCTTGGGAAGACATTCCTAGCTAGAGGTATAGTCCCACAAGAACCTTGGGATATTTGGGATGAAAGATGCACAAGTTTGCATTGGGATCCAGGTGGAAGACCTTATGAGGAATGGATACAGTGTTTACTGATGGCGTTACTTGGGAGTCTACATGATGCTCCCTGTGTCGATACTACGCAGGGTAGCGGTGGATGCATTTTGACCTCTGCAATTCTCATATTGATTTGGGACCCTGGGATTACAGTGACTGACAGTTTAGTGATTGCTAGAGGATGCTTTCAAGAGGTCGCTGGTGATGGTACCGTGCAGTGCAATGTTTTGAGCAGAGGGTGCTACAGATATCCTAGGATAATTTGGGACCCTGGGATCATCCTCAGATTCAGTTGGTTTAGTTGATTGATTGTGGATTTTCGTTGGCATTGCTTGAGGACAAGCAATCTTTGGAGAGGGAGGACTGTAATGTTCCGTTTTTATAAAAAGGGAATAACTGAGGACTAATAGCACTAGGAGCAGAAAGGTACATCAATTCAGTATTATTAAGTCATCAGTGTAGTAAGAAGGCCATAAGAGTTCATATCATAAAACATGCAGGCCTTATTTTAGTGTTAAAGTCAACATGAAATTAGAATTGCATGCATGCAAAAGTGAAGCGTAAACCCTAAAAGTGACATGCAAACCCTAAAAATACATGCTATTCTATTTAAGAAGGGTTATTGGACAAAAGAGATATCTATTGTTATTGTTGATTGATTTTGGAGTTTCGAGCAGCAGCACAGCATGCAGCCGCGACAGTTGGGGTTAGAGACGGTGTCTTCAACTAGCGAGGGTTCGACAGTGAGATATCTGCCCTAGTCTCTTATTGGGATAGATCATCCAGGTTTATCCATTGCAACCATCATATACTACAGTATTCGGAGATCCAACACATTCCGAAGGGTTATTAGCAGATCCATGTTTGCAGCAGGAAGTAGCAGGGAAAACACAGAAGGATCTGCTGGGACCACAAAACCCAGTCTTTCCTCTGCATGTCAGTTTCCTCTTTCTCAGCAGGCCTATCCTACTGTATGCAATGATTATCAACCATGAGCTTGCTCACCTGGAGCAGCTATCAGCCAAATAGATCAGTTGGGGGTGTGAGCAGCAGAACTGCTAATCAATTCGCTAGAGCACTTAGAGGCAGCCAAACCTCTGCATGTGCCAGGCCATCTCTCCAGCATTAGCAGACAAACAAGCTAAAAAAGTTTCAACCCTAACGGACCTCTCCTCCTACAAAAACGTCACCTTCACTTTAGAGGGTTTTTATGGTACTGCGGGGCGGTAACACCGAAGGAAGAGAGCATTATTAGACCACCCATCTAGATCCTTATGCATGCAGCTAGCTCTAGAGTCATTATCAGCCAAAATATCAGTGGTAAGTGTTAATTTCTCTCTGCAAAACCCTAACCCTAATTCAGCTATATTTTAGGGCATTTTTGCATGGCGAGTTTGCATGCATTGTTATTTTGCAAATTTGTATGAGATTGTGTGTGCGAGTCAGCGCTATCGTAGAACATTAGAGAATATCCGTATATGGGATATTACACCAATGTAGACTGTCAGCAAGCAAATGCTAAAGGCAAAAATTGACTGACGATACAGTGAGAAGATTGATGCTACTCTAACTTGAACCCTTTCAATGTAACCTACCTATTGAACAAACTTTAAAAGAACCATAAGAACTAAAAATCCTCAAATAGACTTATAATACCCTAAACCTTGATTTGAGAAATGAATAGGAGCATAAATCAGTAGAAAATATTAGACATCCATGATGTTTTTTAACAGCAAGACATTATAAATAAGGAAAACAAATGTATATGCAATACAGGTTATAGCCATAAGATTGCACGTAAAAAATGCCCCAAATTCTAGATCTAACATACAATTTTGATTAGTACTACCTGATCTATTAGTTGCTTTACTTGTCGACGAAACCTGTCAACTTTGGTTTCTTTCTTGAACTGCCGCAATCGAACAATGGGAATAAAGGCCAACTCTGGAAAAGCTACAGAATAGCTCCACAGTGTCAAATGTTCAGTAAGCTGCTCAACGACGGAAGAAACACACTCCTCTTGAAAAGCACGAGTTTTCACTGTTTGCTTTGGTACCTGTTATTATAATACCAAGTCATTTTACCTAGATAGAAACATATAAAAGTTAAAAAGAATTACTATATCATAACCACAAAGAAAAAGAAAACATCACCACTAATCTAATATTGACCTTCAGGATGGCTGAGAAGTCAATTGCTTTTCCAATTCCTCCCGTAGGTGGGCTATTTAATTCTTTGAACTCTAACATATCCACAAGAAGTGAAGCCATAGGAATGAACGTCGTAGTAGCGGATGCAAGTCTGTTCAACATTTTTGCGCACTGCACCCTCAAAGGAAAATATCGAGCAGTAGGCACCAATCGAGCAACTCCACTAATGACTTGAACCAATGGATATGCCAATGGCTGAAGATCATCCGTTCCCCTGTGTGTACAAAGAACTTTAACCCAAACATCTAGACAATTCATGAACTTCCAGAAGTAAACATGCTTAAAGGCTTCCTGTATACATCCAGTGTACAATCAGTATAATGGTAAATCTATAAAAAAGATTTGATAAAACTTAATTATCAGATGCATTTCAAATTTCCAAATCATTAAAGAGATAAAACAAACAATTTTATAAGACAATAAATGGTATTCATCTATAGCTTCTTTGACATGGAAAATTAGTTAAAAAGGCATCTTATTTAAGAAGAACACTTTTCAGGTATATCTGCAGTGAATCAGATAAAAAATTATTTGCACAAAAAAGATGGACTTTCATTTCAGGTAAAATAAGTCACATCTACATCATACAGATTTAGGCAATGTTACTTAACTGACATATGTATCAAGGTTTTGTGATTCTGTTAATCTTTTATTTATTAAATTCTTACAAATATCTTTTGCAGTTATCATTATCAAGAAAAAAAATTGAGCTGAATTAATAGATGTTGATTATCTTGGGAATACTTAAAATTCAACAAACCTGATTAAACATTTAATCGATTCTGTTGATTTGTGAATATAGGATCTGGCCAGCTTATCGGACTGTCACTTCCTTCTAGTCTCAAATTCATGCTCGCTATAAAATTTAATTAATAAAGAGTGGATGAGGCCATGGCAAATCTTGCATCTCAAATGTTTAACCAGAAATTCCTTCGGCATTCCTTTCATTTTTAGTTCTAAAAACATTCCACATTATAAAAGTTAATGATTCCCAAGATAATAACTATGCTGACATCATCCTTTTAATTATAAACTGGAAAACCGTGTGTGGCTTGGTTTTCCTAGCTGCCATAATGTTTTTCCTAATGTCTGGGCTTTATTAAGTATTGGACATAATATCATAAGAATACTCGCTCTAAACCTTTCTACTTAAAACAAGAAATAATTATAATCAAACTGTCCTTCTTTCTCTAATTAGTTACAACTGAGATTAACAACTGTAATACCCCCATTTTGACCCTTAAAATGCATTGGCTTTATATGTAAATATTGTACATACGCAATGTATAAAATCCTAACATGGAGCTCAAGGCCAAAGCCCCTTTAGTGAATGCTCGTCTTTTAAAAAGGCAAGTATTTTATATTTTGCTAGCCATGTGCTACTAAGCCATGGAAAATTATAAAATCATGTAAATATTTATAATGCAATAAAAATACCAAGAGTTGGCTATGGAAGCAACTAAAATGAGGGGGCATGTATATCTACTAGGGAGAGGTGAGGAGTTGTGGGATTGAACCCGATGTTGCCAATTGTAATCTTGAGAAACCATCTTGACTAGCTATGTTGACATTTAATTTTATTGTAAGAAGGTAGCTGAGAAATCAGCTCACGAATTTAATGGAGGATGGGCAAACCCAGAAATTCGTATGTGTAATGTCCTCTTCTAATTAAGCACCAAAACACCCGCTAACCTACTTAATTCCCATAGGTTCGAGCGGGTACTGCATAAAAGGGAATTGACTGAGGACATTTGGTACTTAGATCAGAACGGAACAGCTTTTAGTACTAAAAGTCATCAGTATGATTAAGAAAGCCTTATTTCTTTAGGCTTAAAGTCAACATGAAATTAGAATTGCATGCATGCAAAAGTGAAACGTTAACACTAAAAGTGACATGCAAACCCTAAAAGTGCATGTTAATCTACTTAAGAAGGGTTGTTGGACCAAAGGAGGAATCTATGATTATTATTGTTGATTTGGAGATTTTGAGCAGCAGCAGCAGTTGGGGTTGAAGACGACGTCTTCAACTAACAAGGGTTTCAGCAGTGAAATACATCTGCCCTAATCTCTTTCAGGGTAGGCCATCCAAGTATACCATCAGCATTCACCGCATCCTTCTGTATTCAGTGATCCAGCACAAGCAAACTATCTATTTGCAGGTTCACGTTTTATAGCTGGGGAGTAGCTGGAAGAGCCCAAAAGGATTCGTTGGGACCCTTTAGCCCAATATTTTCGCTGCATGTTATCACAATATCTCTCAGCAGGCTTAGCACATCACATTGGGTGACCGTCAACTCATTGCAAGCACATTCAGGGCATGCAGCAACAGATTTCCAGCAGAAGAGGAGACGTCACCCTCTCCAGCAAAACAATTCGCTAGGGGTCTTGGAGGAGTCAGATCCTCCGCATGCACCAGCCTATCTCTTTGGGACGGGAAGACTATCATCCCCACAAAGTCTCAACTGCAACAGACTCCTTCATAATAAACGTTACATTTCATCAGGAGAGAGCCTCCTTGTAGCTGGGCATCAACAACAGGAAGGGAGCACTATTATCTTCCCTATTCAGCACCACCTGCATGCAGTGTATCTCCGGAGTACTATCAACTTATTTATTAGTGGTAAGTGTACAACTTCTTTCTGAAACTTTCCACCCTATAATCTCTCCAGAACTGCTATATTTTAGGACATTTGGGCACGGTAATGTCGCATGCACTTTGTATTCAGTCTTTTGCACATCATTGAGTGTATGAACAATAACTTAGTAGTAAAGAACTGTAGAATATCAATTTGGGATATTACAGTGATATCAAAGCACGTTCCTTGCGAGTTGTGGGCTTGAACATGAAAAGTAAATGAATCCAGAAGAAGACACTTTTGTAACCTATAGGAGAAGGAAGAGTAGGTACACTGAGGAGCAGGAATTCAGAGATATCCAGTTAGAGGATACCAATTCAGACATGGATGCAACAGATATACACTCTGACCGAGGGAAATGAATGGGAGAAGAGGAAGACAGGTTGGAATTTCGCAGCTTGGTAAGTACATTGAATGACCTAGCTAAAGGGCAGAAGGAAGTATTACATGCAATAAATAGATTGGTTCTAAAGGCAGAACCAGATCATAGCAGTATACATCTTTCACCAGCAGATAGAGGATCTACCAGTAGTAGTAGGAAGCATGCATACACTAATATGCAAAACACACCTCATATATATAACAAACCTTCCAACAAACCTACTATGCCTCACTTCCTGGAGAATGCAATAGCAGGACCAATCATGCCAGCAGAACCTAGTGAACCATTTGGAGCTTACTTACAGGAGTACAAGGATTTGGGAGATGAGGTCCATGCAGCAGTCATTCTCAGACTTCTGCAATATGAAAAGCAAGAACCGGCCAAGGAATTTTAACAGAGGGTTCACCCAGAAATATGAATTGCAGAAAACCTTGGGCAGATTGACCATCCCTAACTTTGATGGGACTCGCGGGGGTTTAGCGAGAATTTGGGTCCAGAAGTTGGATACTTACTTTCAACTCAACCCTATGACGGAGACCTATGCCATTAAATTGGCTACCTTACATCTGGACGGAGAGGCTTATGAGTCGTGGTACCATGGGCTAGTGACATTGGGTCACAACACCATCAGTTCCTACAGTGACTTCACACAGATGCTCATGGAGAGGTTTGCAAACGGGACCCGGAGATACATTTTAGAGAGTTAGCACAACTCAAATAGACAGGTAGTGCCGAGGCCTTCATCTCAGAGTTTCAGAGAGTAGTTGTTATGGTAACAAATGTGTCTGAGAGCAGGTTGATTATGTTATTTTCAAAGGCTTTGACAGAACCTTTACGAGGGTGGGTGAAATCCTACAAACCCTCCCCTCTATAGGATGCGATCAGCAGAACCAAAGATCTACAAGACTCGGTTCCGAAGAACATGTTTCCAATTAAAACAAACTTTCCATTAAAAGACAGACACAAAACATTTTCAACAAGAATGGCCAAAGAAAACTTGGTTAGACGATGACACGAGGAAAGATTTGAGAAGGAAAAAATTATGTTTTACTTGTCAAGAACCATGGGTTCCAGGCCACAGGTACGCAGGGAAGGCAAAGGCCCTCTATATAGAAGTCTACTCCGACAGTGAAGGGGAGGAATCCAAACAGGAAATAGCTGAGGAATTGATGGCAATAGAGGAGAAGTCACTTCAGGGAGAAACATCGGGAGGATTTATTGCTACATTATCTGGAGTACAAAGGTTTCATACTCTCAGGGTCAGGGGAGTAGTATAGTGCCACAAGGTAGGGGTGTTAATTGATGTGGGAGTAACCCACAACTTCAATAATGCAACATGGGTAGCTAAGCGGGGCATTCAAATAGAAAAATTTGAGGGATTCACCATAGCGGTAGCGGGTAATAATAGCATGGAGTGCAACCATTGGATTCCCAAATTGAATGTCACATTAGGGAACTACAATATGACCGACTCATTCTATGTGGTGAATGTAGTTGATACAAATGTAGTATTAGGGGTTCAATGGCTCTACTCAATAGGGAAATATACTACGGATTACAAGGCTATGGAAATGGATATCCATGGACAAGATTGAAAACGGGTAGTCTTGAGGGGCATGAACACTTATCCCCCCAAACCAATGTCATCACAGAGAATGGACGTCGTACTTAGACAGGGAGACATAGAATGGTCAGCCGAATGCCTTGTTACTTTTAGAAAACCTCCCGATTACAACACCCAACATCCAGGAGATATTCAGACACTATTACAGAAACATGAGAGGGTATTAAGAGATCTTCCAACAGGTCGACCACCAGATAGGTGTTTGAGCACATTATTGAGTTAGAGGAGGGGACACAAACAGTCATCACCACTCCATACAGACATCCCAAAAGGTACAAGGATGAGATCGAGAAAACATAGTAAAGGAATTGTTGGAACTATGATATATTCGATCGAGTTCTAGTCCTTTTGCATCATCAATGGTTTTGGTTAAAACGAAAGATGCCACCTTACGGATGTGTATTGATTACAGGGAACTCAACAAGAAAACCATCAAAAACAGGTATCCCATCCCCGAGATTGATGAATTAATGGATGAGTTACAAGGGGCAAAATACTTTTCAAAAATTGATCTTCGATCAAGATACCATCAAATCCGAGTAAGGGATCAGGACATTTCAAAAACAACTTTTCGTTGCCACTATGGTCACTATGGGTTCCTAGTCATGCCTTTTAGACTCACCAACACCCCAGCAACTTTTCAATCTTGCATGAACCACACCTTCAAGGCTTAGCTACGGAAATATTTACTGGTATTCTTTGATGATATTTTGATTTATAGTAAAACTTGGGAGGAACATTTGAAACACTTAGATGAGGTACTGGAAATTCTATAATAACAGTCGCTTTATGCGAAAATGTCCAAGTGTGAGTTTGGTATGAAAGAGATGTTGTATCTAGGACATATAATCAGCGCAGAAGGGGTACAGGTTCACATGGAAAAGATTCGAGCTATCTTGGATTGGCCTACACCAAAGATAGTGACAGAACTAAAGGGATTCTTAGGCCTTTGCACATATTACAGGAGATATGTAAATGGGTTCTCTCAATTTGTCGCACCACTCACTGATCTTACAAAGAAAGGGGCATTCGCATTAATAGAAGTGGCACAACAAACCTTTGAGAAGATGAAAACAATCATGAGTTCTTGTCCAATTTTGGCACTACCAGATTTCTCTCAGTCATTCATAGTTCAGTGTGATGCTTTAGGAGAGGGCCTAGGGGCGGTATTGATGCAAAACCATCACCCGATTGCATTCGAAAGTCGGAAACTTAAAAACTATGAACGCCACTACTCTATATATGATAAGGAGATGGTAGCCATCCTACATGCCTTAACAAAATTCAGACAGTATTTGGTGGGAAGCAGGTTTAAAATCATGACAATCACAACAGTCTCAAATACTTCTTGGAGCAGAAAGAATTGAATGAGCGCTAACAGAAATGGGTCAGCAAGGTACATGCATATGACTTTGAAATAGAGTATGTTAAGGGAAAGAACAATGTTGTAGCTGATACCTTATCCAGACGAACCGCCTCATTATCACTCATGAGTATATCTACGGATTGGAGGTCTCTTCTCTTGGTAGAATATTCCAAAAACAAATTTGCTTGTGAATTAGTAGATGGACAGATACAGGATGACATGTACAGGGTAATTGGCGACATCATCTATTACAAGAGCAGGATATACCTTGTCCTAGAGTCAGCTTTAAATAAAAAGATCATACAGGCATCACATGACTCACCATTATCAAGGCATCAAGGGTTCTTGAAGACTTACAGACAGATTAGAGAGAGGTTCTCATGGAAAGGCCTCAAGGAGGAGGTAATGCAACACATTCGAGAATGCAGTACTACCAATAGAATAAAATCAAACACACTCATCCGGCAGGGTTACTTCATCCATTACCGATACCTGAGCAGAAATGGGAAAGCATCTCGATGGACTTCATTACTGGTTTACCCAAGGTATAGGGACGAAACTGCTTATATGCGGTAGTAGATTGGTTGACCAAATTTGCTCACTTCTTTGCTATTTCTTTCGACTATTCAACATCACAGGTAGCTGACTTATTTTACAGAGAGGTTTTTAGACTCCATGGCCTGCCCAAAACCATTGTCAGTGATCGTGACAGTAAATTCACCAATGCTTTCTGGCAGGAGTTGTTCAGATTGGTAGGGACAGAACTTGCTACAAGCACAAGTTATCATCCGCAGAGCGACTGGCAAACGGAGATTGTCAGCAAATGGATTGAGGGGTATCTGAGAAATTATTGAGTAGGAAAACAGAATACATGGATTAAATGGCTACACCTAGGGGAGTACTGCTACAATACTACCCACCATATGTCTATTAAGATGACACCTTTTAAGGATGTATCATGGCTATGAGGCACTGAACTTTGCAGACTTGGCTTTTGGAGATAGCAGGACACCAAAGGCAAAGGATTGGGTACAGGACAGTCAAGATATTCTTAAGGTCCTAAAAGATAATCTACATGCAGCTCAGAATCAGTAGAAGCTATATGCAGACAAACACAAGATTGAGCGGAATTTTGAGGTAGAGATCTGGTATATTTACGGCTACAACCTTACAGGCAGTCTTCACTCAAGAAAAAAGGAGTGGAAAATCTAAAACCTCGCTTCTATGGTCCTTACAGGGTAGTCAGGAAGGTTGGATAGGTGGCTTATGAACTAGAGCTTCCAAAGGAAAGCAAAATTCACAATGTATTTCATGTATCCAACCTCAAGAAAACAATCGAGCAACACAGTGCTCCATCCACCGAGTTGCCTCCCTTAGATGATGAAGGGATTTTGGTACTGATTCCAAAGAGAATCATACAGGTTCGAGAAAGGAAACTCCGAAACAGGGTGATTCAAGAATACTTGGTAAAATGGAAAGAATTACCTACGGAGGATGCCACATGGGAGGAAGAGCAGGTATTGCAACATCCTGGTCTGCAGTTGCTTGAGGACAAGCAATCTCAAGCGGGGAGGACTGTAATGTCCTCTTCTAATTAAGCATCAAAACACCCGCTAACCTACTTAATTCCCATAGGTTCGAGCAGGTACTGCATAAAAGGGAATTGACTGAGGACAGTTGATACTTAGATCAGAAAGGGACACTCTTTTAGTTTTAAAAGTCATCAATATGATAAAGAAATTCTTATTTCTTTAGGCTTAGAGTCAACATGAAATTAGAATTGCATGCATGCAAACATAAAGCGTAAACCCTAAAAGTGCATGCTAATCTATTTAAGAAGGGTTATTGGACCAAACGAGGCATCTACGATTATTATTCTAAGTTGCATTGAAATGGATACGGATACGAGGAGGGGCACGAATACGACAAATTTTAAAAAAAAACTGGATACGATACGACAAGGAAACAACTATATATATATATAATCTAACTAAAATTTAACATTCATAATTTAAATTTTAAATTAAAAGTACATACTACATATTAACAATTTAACATATTACATGATCATCATATGATAATTCTCATCATCAACAAATATGCAAATTACAAATCGAATTGAGTGGCAAACTATTGTCAATGCATATTCATAATTTCATTATTCAAACGTTCAAAATATAATTATAAATTACATTTACATATCATCGAAAATGTCCTCGTCCAAGTGACAATGACCCACATCAACACTAGCACTTTGATTGTCTCTAGAAGTAGAAGCGGGAGCATTGCTGCCATGTCCACTTGATGGTACCTCCTCATCAAATGGATTCATATGAGACATGGCATTCAATGTCATATCCAAGTCAGGCAATTCTGGTTCTATATCCCATAGTTTGGTGGGCCCCAATTTGTATCCGTCCTTCTTATGTGACAGAAGGCAAAGGTTGGAATGGACATAAACAAGTTCCTCGGCCTTCTTGGATCCCAATCTATTTCGCTTCACCGAATGGATGAAGCCATATGTGCTCCAGTTCCTCTCTGTTGATGAGGAACTAGCAACTTTTGACAAGATCTTGACGACCAATTTTTGGATATTTGGAATTTCCCAAAGTTCCAACAATTAAGTGGGCTTAGTTTCGTCTTGTCTCGCATAGTCCCAATATCTGCACCCAAATTTCAAAGTTCAAAGTTAAATGAATTTGAAATGATCTAAGAAACCAACATGAAATGACAATGATTTTGATGCTTAAGATGATAAAGGATAATTACCTGCACCCAAACCCTCAGATCCCACAAAATGTGAAAACTCTTCACGAATCATATAGGCAATATCAAGATCTACAAATAGCTTTCTCAAAGCTTTCTTATACCCTTGTGAAACTTTTGGGTCGTTGTTTGGTAAAGTTCTTTCTGGATCATTTAGCAACTCTGCAGAATTATATTTAGGATTCACTACATAGGCCAAAAGGTTTAATGAAGTGGTCATCTTGTTCCACCTTTTGGTCAATAAGTCTTTTCCTTCTTTGTAAAAGACTTCATTTGGGTCCTGCTCCTTAGCATTGATGACCACTCTTATCTTCTCTATCATGGAGTCAATGCCCTCATACACCTCTCCTAAATTGGGCCTGTCTGTGTCAAACATACGTAGAAAATCCACAATTGACTTCGTAAATGCCAAGAGGTATTCCACCTTATCCCACCATTCATCATCAACAACCAACCTCTTCACTGCTTGTGCTCTTTCAGTTTGGGATTGCCTCCATTGATTCCAAAGAGAACTGCATAGTACTCGTGAGTACTATGCACCACTCAGCCCATACTTGCAAGTACTCGCAAGTCTGCCCGAGTCAAGTCTCAGAACGAGTACTCGAGCAAGACTCGCTTGAGACTCGTCAACTCACCAAACTCGCTAGAACCCGCACGGACTCACTAAAACTCGCTAGTACTTCACACGGACTCACTCAAAATCAGCACAGACTTGGCACATAACACCTCTGTTAAGATTCGTGAAACATAATTGGAACTGATTTCATATGAACTGTTGTGTAGGTGGGTTGCAAAAAATTCGTAGGGATGCAACAATACACGACTAGATTAATTGATTTAACCTCGGTATTCTTCTACAATGGCGCGAGGTTTCTAGATCACGCTTTTCTCTTGTGCATGGATTTTGAGAATGACGTCTATATCTTTTGGCTACTGTTACCTCGGTGGATTAAAATCTTAATTGATACCCATGACGGCTCTGAGTTTATTGATGTCGATGATATCAAAAATTATTTTTAAGGGAAATGGCAATTATCATTGTCGATTTATTATTGTTTTTATTAATATTCCAGAAAATAAACGAATAGTTCTAGAGGAATATGTGAAAGCGAAATGGGGTTTCCATCTTAACAGGTTCATGGTAAGGAGTAGCAAGAATTGTCCCCACCTATATATATAATTAATCAGGGGCCCATCTTGGAAGCGGGATCATGGACAAATTTTAAAATATATATATTTTGAAAACTTTAAAATATGCATATGGACAAATTTAATTGCAAATCTTATCCAAACTTTATTGACAAATTCGAATTCGAATAAAATTTCTATTACAATTTTATCATTCAAGCTAGCATTATCTTAGGATCTTATCTGAGAGAATAACATGCACAACAATAAACACAAGAGACAATGAACACAATGTTTTTCCTTGAGGAAACCATAAATGGAGAAAACCCCGCAACTTCCTCAGAGATAGAATCAGCACCAAAGTAAAACCCCAAAATAGTAAGATGATCTCCCGACAACAGTAGCCTCTTTCTTTCTAGCCCCAACAACTTCTTCTCCCTTAGCTATGCGCTACAACTGAGTGTAAGTGAGTGTGTGATAAATAGAGAGGCTCACTCTTTATTTATACTAATTCTTGACTTGACAATAACTCACTAGGGCTGACTTCACTAGGAGAGTCTAATAACCCTAGGGCCCCGAAACTGCAGGGAATTTAACCCTTGATCAATAGGAGGGTTACCCACAATGACTTGACATGACTTGTTTACATTATAGAAACTCCCGATCGAAACATCGGGGCATGACATGACTCAATTACATTACAAACACTTCCTGGAATAAACATCGGGGTACAATACATAAGATATACAAGTGAATACATTCTGAAGTTACAATTACATCAACACTCCCTCTTAACTAGGTATTCTCTCGACACAATTTATCAGCACAAGTCTTGATCTGTGTATCATCTGGATCATCATCGAGTTCTCGTCATCTTCAAGTCATCTTCATCTTCAGGTCATCTTCATCTTCAAGTCATCTTCATCTGGATTTGGATCATCACTTGATCTGGATCATCATCACTGGATCTAGATAATCACTCGATCTAGATCACCTTTGCTGGATCAACATCACTGGATCTGGATCTTCACTCGATCTGGATCATCACTGCTAGATCATCATCAATGGATCTGGATCATCATCAATGGATCTGGATCATCACTCGATCTGGATCATCACTGGGTTAACATCACTGGTGCTATCTCATGATTCTTCTCGTCACAAGAAGTTCTACAGAGCCAGCCCTTTTTCATGCAAGGTGTAGGCCTAGCCTCCATGTAGGTCTTCTTCAACGCTTATATCTAACCCTAAGTCATAATGGCCCACCCAACACTTACATCTGACCTTGACTCGTCAGAAAGGCACGCCCAACACTCACATCTGACCATGAGAGGAACACATCCACCATCATGTCAGAATGGCCCAACCCTCACATCTGACCATGGAAGGAACTTAATCCTCTCACCATGTTAGAATGGCCTAGCCCTTACATCTGACCATGGAAGGAACTTAATCCTCTCACCATGTCAAAATGGCACAACCCTTACATCTGACCTTGACTCGTCAGAAAGGCTCAGCCCTTACATCTGACCTTGACTCGTCAGAAAGGCTCTCAGTCCTAGACTGAGGATCCCTAGTAACTGACCAGGTGCCTCCATTCAAAGAATGGAAACAACCCTTATATCTGATCAAGTGGGAACATATCCCTCAATCACATCAGAATGGCCCTGCACTTATATTTGATCATGTGTGACTACATCCCACAGTCATATCAGAATGGCCCTCAGTCCTAGATTGAGTATTCCTGGTAACTGAATAGGTACCTCCATTCAGAGAATCGCAATAGCCCTTATATCTGATCATGTAGGAACCAATCCTACAGTCATATCAGAATGGCTCAGCACTCATATCTGACATGGAAGGAACCAATCCTCTCACCATGACAGAATGGCTCAGCCCTTACATCTGACCATTGAAGGAACCTAATCCTCTCACCATGTCAGAATGGCTCACGGACTCATCACTTCCCCTTGGAGGGAACCTCGATCTGGAGAACACCAAGCTTCTCCCTGAAGTACTCAAACTTCACTCTAGCCAATGGCTTCGTCAACACATCAGCTATTTGTTCGTCCGTCGCAACATATTGGAGCTTCATTGCTCTTCTCTGTACCATATCCCTGATATAGTGATACTTGAACTCGATATGCTTCGATTTGTCATGGAACACCGGGTTCTCCATCAACTTCACACAACTCTGGTTGTCACAGTCTATACAAGTAGCATCTAACTGGAGATCAAATAAATCAGACAATAGCTTCCTCAACCATACTGCCTCACAACTAATTGAACCAGTTGCAACATACTCTGCTTCAGCTGTACTCAGTGCCACACAGGATTGCTTCCTGCTAAACCAAGAGATCACACTTGATCCCATACTAAAGCAACACCCTGAAGTGCTCTTCCTATCGATGGCACTGCTTGCCCAATCTGAATCAACATAACCCTCCAGGTTAATCTTCTGATTCGCCTCATACTTGAGGCCATAATCAACTGTACCCTTCAGGTACCTCAGAATATGCTTTGCAGCAATCAAGTGAACATGTCTCGGATTTGTCAGGAACTGGCTCAAGGTGTTCACATCAAAGCAAATATCTGGTCTCGTGTTTGTCAAGGACCCAATCATCTGATGATACATCGTAGCATAAACCGCTTCTAATGAAGCATCACTCAATAGCTTCAGGTTTGATGCCATGGGTGTGGTCATGACCTTATAACCCATCATCTCGAATCTCCTCAGGATCTCTACTGTATAATTCCCTTGCCCCAGGGAAATTCCATCTGCATTCTGCCACACCTCCATGCCTAGAAAATAATGCATCATACACAAGTCCTTCATTTCGAACTCAGCAGCAAGCTTCCTCTTTGTATCAGCAATCAACCCATCCATACCTGTTACAAACAGATCATCTACATACAGTAGGAGCATCACTGGGTTGCCATCTTCAACCTTGTAGTAAAGGTTCGAATCTGCTTTAGTCTTGGTAAAGCCCAAACTGGATAGAAAGCTGTCAATTCTGCCGTACCATGTCCTGGGTGCCTGTTTCAAACTGTATAAGGCTTTCTTCAATCTACACACATGAGACTCCCTATCATGTGTCTCAAAACTGAGTGGCTGCTCCACATATACTTCCTCTTCCACTACACCATTCAAGAAAGCAGTCTTGACATCCATTTGGTGTATCTTCCATTTCATTACTGCAACCAGAGCAAGTACTGATATGAAGGAAGTGTATCTGGCTACAGGTGCAAAAGTTTCTTCATAATCTATTCCTTCTTTCTGGGAGAAGCCACGAGCCACAAATCTTTCTTTATATTTTTCTATGTTGTCGTCTGCAGCATGCTTGATCTTGTAGATCCATTTGGAAGTTACAACCGACTTCCCTTCTGGTCTTGGGATAACATCCCAAACATCAAATTGTAAAATCAATGTCTCTTTGGAGGAAGCCCTATAATCTCATAAGGAAAAACATCTCTTAATTCTTGCAATACATGAAAGTCCTCCAACCTAGGAGTTTCATTCTTTGTTGCCTCCAAAACATGGGCTGCATACAATCTGCAACCTTTCCTACAGAATTTCTTCAGTCGCATTGCTGAAATTTGCCTAACAGAAATCACTTTCCTTAAGAAAGCACTTTAGGATAACTTAAATTTAGAAAACTAACTCTAGGATTTATTTTAAGTAGTAATTTAGTACATTTTGTTGAGTTTTTTTTATATTCTCCTTAAGAGGATAAATTCAACTGGTAGCAGCAGACCATAACCTGCGAGATTTAGTTATTCCAAACACACCGAGGGCTATTTTAAGCGCTTTGTGTGGACTATTTCTCCTTAGTTAGCTTGGGTCAGAAAATCAGGCCAACAAATGGCGCTAGAAGGAGGGCATGTTAATGATTAATGGCTGATAGAATCAATGATAAATCTTCAAATAGCCAAAAACCTCCATTACACTCTGAAATTAGCAAATCACCATTCATAGAAACTGTTAGGAGCATTCTTGAGCGTGACCATAATACATCTCCATTTACTCCTAAACAGAGTACTCAAACTTTAGAAGAATCACGTCATATTCTTACAAGAGAATATGCTCATCACCTTGGTTTAACATCGATAGATTGTGGTCTACCCAGACAACAAAGACGTAATCCTCAATTGAATATAATTACTCAAGATTCAGCAGAAGCCAATAGAACTCCAAGTTATCAAGTCGGAAGTCTTCATAGAGAAACTGCTAGAACAAATATTGCTAGAAGATTAACTTCTGTAGGTAGTTTTGATCAACCACCTTCTCCTCCGGAATCACCACCGGATAGTCCAAAGTCATCTAATCAAGGGATTTCTTCATATTTTGAAGGAATTTCTATGGCTAGAAACATACCTGCAGGAGGAGGAGGACGGGGTGACCCTCCACCTAATCCTCCACCTAACCCACAACTTCCTTGGTTAAGAACAACTGATGTAGATGTACCTGGTGTACAACATCCTTTGCCGAAACATTCAGACAAACTTCTTCCGAAGTTTAATCCAGATAATAAAGAACCTATAGATGTGCATGTAGATAAATTCATGTTAGTTGTTCAAACCATGAATGTTCAACATGAAGACATACTTGAATTCAACAAGGTTTTTCTAGATAAATTCGAGGAGGATAAAACACCTGCTCTTTTAGCTCTTGAATTATCTCGAATTAAAATGGAACCCAAAGAAAGAATTAAATATTTTAATCAGAGATTTCTTACCTTAAAAAACAAAATTCCTGTTACTTCACAACCACCCGAGGATATAATCATAGAAAATTATACTTCAGCTTTACCAAAGTATCCTGGAATGTTTGTTGAGAGAGATGGTAAAACAACTCTTGTTGAAACTTTTGAGGAAGCTATTAAAGTCGAGAAGGATTCTACGTCTTATGAACTAGATAGAAATGGAAAAGTTGATACTTTTCCTCGTAAAAAACTTGAAAGACCTAATTCAGAGAAGGATAAGGCATTTGATGTAGAACAATTGCATAATGCTATTCGGGCATTAACTAATGAAGTCATAGGATTAAAAAAATCAATTATGAAACTTCCTCTTCTAGAGGGTATTTCAGAAATCAGTTTAGACAGAATCCTCACACTAATAATAAAACAAGTTCACCTCCTGATATAGCAGTAAATAAAGAAATTTTCAATACTATTCGAGCAGACTTATCTTTATCTGAAACTCCCTCAAATCAAGAAACTGCAAATAATGAAGAGGAAGAGGAATCTGAAAATGAAGAAGAATTAGAAGAATCTCAACAAGTAAATGGTCATTTTTGGGATAGTGTAGCAAAAGATTATGAAGGTAGAAGTCCTCATTCAAGACAACATGCCTATAATACTCGTAGTAGAACATTCACAAATACTCCTGGAGCATCATCAAGTTCTACCCCGAGTAACAATAATAATAATTCACAACCTAATAAACAGACTCAATCTGTCAAACAAACTCAACCTGTGAGGACTTCTCAGCCTATTCAAAGTGCTCCATAGTTAGATTTACAATATGAAATAATTAAAGATTTAAAAAATACAAATGCAAATATTAGTATGTATGATCTTCTTCAAATTTATCCAAAGCCTAATAGTCCCATTATAAATCCTGCCATGAGTTCAATAATTCCTAATGCTAAGCAAAATATAGCTGCTAGTAATTCTAATAATGATTTAACACCAACTGATAAAGGAAAGTCAACAGCTGATAAAGCTTCGCTAATAGAAAAAAATTCAAAATCAACAACCCCTCCATTCCTTCTTACCTTCAAGATTTTTAATAGGAACGTTCACAATTGCATGGTTGATTCTGGAGAATCTTCCAATGTAATGCCTTTGTTTGTATGCAAAAGGTTGAATGAAAAGTATGTTCCATCAAATTCACAGATTACTCAACTGGATAGAACGAATGTGAGGGTTGTAGGTGAGATGAAAGATGTTCTAGTTAGGATTGCTTGTAACCCATCAGTTTTTCAAATTATAGATATTGTGGTTGCAAACATTCCTGATACATATGGGATGTTTTGAGTAGGGATTGGTCTCAGCAATTGAATGGTTTCTTTGTTACAGATTGGTCAACTTTATGGTTGACTAAAAATGGAAAATCAAATCAAATTAAGATAAACAGAGAAAGATATCTGAAACACACAGTGACATAATTACATGATCCCGGTGAGCCGATTTTATTTTCAGATTCTATAATGGGGAATTATATGTATGAACTTGGGTACGGAAATTTTAAATCTGAAAATTATGCTTTCTCTGATAATAAGCAGCAATCAGAAATTCTTAATGTTACAACTATTTCTCATGATTCTTCATTCAAGGAAATTGTAAATAATGTAGATAGTTATAATTATGTAAATATTATTGAAAGTAAAGTAGTTGCAAATAGTTCTACTTGGACTTTATATTTTGATGGGTCAATATCTAAAGAAGGAGCAGGAGTTGGTTGCTTGTTAATTGACCCAAAAGGAAACAAAACATGTATAGCATGTAGGCTTGAATTTAATTGTACAAATAATACTATAGAATATGAAGCATTAATTCAGGGTCTGAAGAAAGCGATTGATTTGGATATTAAAGTGCTAGATGCGTATGGTAATTCTGAAATGATCGTCAGGCAAGTCTGTAATTCTATTCATTGCATTTATGAACATTTGCAGAATTATCAACGAGAGGTATGAAATCTCATCTCCCATTTTGATGCATTCAATATAATTTCAGTTCCAAGATTCCAGAATCAAGAAGCAGATTTATTAGAAAATGTAGCATCAAAATTGATTCCATCTGAGAATTTTACACCTGATTTATTTTCAATTGAATTAATTTTTAGGCCTTCTATACCAGATAATATCTTTAACTGGCGTGTTTTTTATAATGATTTGTAGGTGCTGAATTTCTTAACAAATGATGATACTTTCAAAGATTCATCCATTGATGAAGTTACACATGACGAAAATTTGCGGGATTTTTTGGTAATAAATGATTTTTGTTCAATTGAAAAAGCTTTTGAGAAGGTAAAACCGATTCCTAACTCAGTTTTGAGATTAGAATTTTTTTTTGATCTTCAAGATAAATTTAAGTATATTCCTAATTGTAAAACCAATAGTTCACAAATGAAATATGAAACTATAAATTTAGGAACATAACTTAATCCTCAAACTGTAAATTTAGGAATAGACTACAGTCCTATGGAAAAATCAGCATTCATAAAATTATTTAAAGAATTCAAGGATGTCTTTGCATGGAAATACGATGATTTAAAAACTTTCAATCCACAAGTCATGCAACACATTATTCCAATAAAACAAGAATCAAAACCTTTCCAACAGAAACTTAGAAAGTATCATCCATCACTAGAACCTACAATTAAGAAGAAATTAAATAAACTTCTAGCAGCTATAATTATTTTTCCTATTCGACATACTCAGTGGGTAGCTAATTTGGTTCCAGTTAGGAAGAAAAATGGTGATATTCGATTATGTGTTGATTTCTAAAATCTTAATAAATCCTCTGAAAAAGATAATTACCTAGTTCCTCCCATGGAACAAATCCTTTAGAAAGTTTCTGGGTCTAAGATACTATCACTTCTTGATGGTTTCTCAGGATATAATCAAATATTTGTTTCCCCAAATGATCAACTGAAAACACCTTTTAGAACACCATGGGGAACATACGTTTACAGAAAGATGCACTTTGGGTTAATCAATGTTGGGGAAACTTTTCAAAGAGCAATGGATATTGCTTTTAGAGGGTTAATTAATCATTCAGTAGTTGTCTATCTAGATGATGTCACTGTATTTTCTAAATGTCGACATGATCACATTAATCATCTTGGAAAAGTATTTGAACGTTGTAGGAAATTTGGAGTTTCTTTAAATCCAAAGAAAACAATATTTGTTGTTTCAGAAGGTATTTTATTAGGTTGTGTGGTTTCAAAACATGGGATCATGATTGATCATGAACGAACCCAAGCTATCTCAAAAATAACTTACCCTTCTAGCAAAAAAGCAATACAATCATTTCTTGGTAAAATAAACTTTGTTAGGAGATTTATCCCCAGTTTTTCAGAAATCATCCGTCCTTTACAAAAAATGATTAAGAAGGACGCTATTTTTAATTGGGGACAAACTGAAAAGGAATCTTTTCATAGAATTTCAGAAGCCCCTAGTATTTTAAGCCCAGATTTTAACAAAGACTTCATATTGTACAATTTCGCTTCTGACATATCATATGCGGCAGTCTTAACTCAGCTAAACCAGCAAAATAGTGAAGTACCAATTTCTTTTATGAGCTCAAATTTTAAAGGTGTTGAATTTAATTACCATGAGGTTGATAAGCAAGCTTTTGCTGTTTTCAAAGCTGTTAAACAATTTCATCCATATTTATTGAAATCTAGAACTAAAGTAATAGTTCTTTACCCTTCAGTCAGAAATTTGTTAGTACAAAAATATTTGGGTGAAAAAAGAGCACCATGGATGACAACTCTTCAAGATTATGACTTGGAGATTAAACCTTCAACGGTAGTCAAGGGACAGGGATTGTGTAAACTTGCTGCAGAGGCAGCTCATTTGCCAAATAATGAATCTAAAATTGGTATTAATGAAGTCTTATTAAATCAGGAAATTTACTTTTATCCTCCACCACAAGATTCTTGGTACACAGATTTAAGGACATTTCTAAAAACAGGAACCGATCCTGATTACCTTGAACCAACGAAAAGGAGAGCACTTAGATTGAAATTTGCTCCTTATTTGCTAATTGATAATATTCTTTTTAGGAGAAATTCAGATGGTGTTTTACTTCGATGCTTAGACAAAGATGAAATAGAAGTGATTTTGAAAGAATTACATTTTGGACCAGCAGGTAGTCATTTTGGTGGAGAAACTACGGCACATAAGATTCTTAGGGCTGGCTATTATTGGCCTACTTTATTTCGAGATTCTTATGTTTTTGTCAGGAAATGTCAAGAATTCCAACTTGCTGCAGGTAGAGTTAAGAAGTCTAATTTTCCTTTACAACATGTTTCAGTAGAAAGGCCTTTTCAACAATGGGGTATTGATATACTAGGACCAATAAACCCTCCCTCTTCTATGCAACATAAATACATTATAACTGCAACTAATTATTTTACCCGTTGGGCAGAGGCTGCACCTTTAAGGGTTGTAAACACAAATCAAGCCATCATACTCTTATAAGCTTCTATTATTACAAGATTTGGTGTTTCTAATTTCCTTGTTTTTTATAATGCCTCATATTTTTCATCAATTGAGTTAACTCAATTTTCCTTAGAGAAAGGTATAAGGGTTAGATATTCAGCTAATTATCATCCTCACGGAAGTGGTTTAGCTGAATCAACAAATAAAAATTTGTTGAAAATTCTTAAAAGAACTATTTCAGTTCACCATCGTGACTGGCACATAGCGTTGTTTAATGTTCTTTGGGCAGACAGAGTAACTCCTAAAGCTGCAATAGGTAACTCACCTTTCTTCCTGGTTTATGGAACTGAGGCAATTTTACCACCAAATTTATTTTTACCTTCTTTACAGTTAGCCCAGTCTGTTCAGGATGAAGATTGTCCAGCTATGGAGAAAAGGATTAACACTTTAATAAAACTTGAGGAGGAAAGAGACAGGTCAAAACAACATTTCGCAAAACATCAACATATTGTTAAGTCCTGGTTTGACCAATCCTTAAGTTCTAAAAGAGAGTTTCAGGTGGGTGACTTGGGGTTAAAATGGGACAAAACCCATGAGGAGAAAGGAGATCATACCAAGCTCCAAAAGCTAAGGTTAGGTCCATTTGTCATTGTTGAGAAGTTAGGTCAAAGTACTTTCCGTCTGCAAACAGTAGAAGGTCAGTCTGAAACATTTTCAGTTAACGAGCTGATCTTAAAAAAATATTTCTGCTAATGGCATTATGCTTTGAACCTATGTATAATTTGTACATGAACTTGTTGATAACTATACAACTTTTCTTCTTTTATTTTCAACAAATCTTTTATAAATAATTTTAAAAATTTCAGAGCTAGTTTCTGTATATATTATCATTGCAGAACTTTATAAGTTTGTTGATATTTCTATACAATCCTTCATCAGAAAAATTATTGCAAAATCTTGTTTCTCATGTACAATCAAAATTGGATTTGTAAATATTCCTAAAATCCATTTTAAATTTCATTTTCTTTAATTTTCTAAAAGATTAATTTTATTATCAACTCATCATAATCTTTCAATTTATGTACATACTTTCATTAGACTGAATAGTAAGAATCCTTTAGTCTGAAAAGATATTTGTAAATAAACAATATATGTCTTTTCAATCTTATATATATAGTCTTATTTGAGAGGGAATTTGTAAATTAATAAGCCCTGTGGCTTAAATCCCAGTTTGTTCATGAGATTAAGATTGTTGTGATAAATTGAACCTTTTTAAATTAGCTCAGAGTGATCAGAGTTTTTTTTTAGTCTGTTAAGAACCTATCATTGTTGGAGAATCTTTACGAGTATGATTTAGATTATTCCCCATAACCTGTTTTTCTTTACAGTTAGGATGGACGATTAATTCCTTTTCAAAGCTCAGTACTTAGAAAATATTTATTAATCTCTATTATCAGTCATTTCTTTTAAGTGGTTTACAATCTACAAAATTTCTAGATTTGTTCCCTTTAATAAAATTTTCTAAATTTTAAAATAGGAGACAAAAGGTCTTAGTAATAAGCCGATCTGATTAGGATCATAAATATTATTGGTATGACATTATCAGGAAACTGATAGTGGCTCTTGGTCATAAGGTCAAGAGATAGGGGATCTCATCACGAGCCAGCCGATTCATTTTTTGATAATCTTTGTGACTGGCATTGCCATTTGGTTTCCATGTTGGCCAGTGATCTCTTATTTTAAAACTGAATAAAATGGAATATAACTTTGATTGAAGGATAGGAGGTCTCATTACGAGCCAGCCTAATCATGATCATCAGTATTGTCTAGTATAACTTCATTTCGGATTACCAAGGTGATGGCTCTTGGTCAAATGATCAAGGGACAAGAGGTCTCATCACGAGCCGGCTTGTTTATCCTAGGCAGTTCTCGTGAATGATACTATCATAACATGTTACCATGCCTAGATAGTAGTCTTCAATCAGAGAGCTAAAATAAAATAAAAAATTACATGAATTCAATAACTAGAGCAGATCCTGGAAAATTTTCAGAGAAATAAATTCTTATATCTTTATATTGATGATTTAGATTGTCATTTCTATGAGTACTTTGTTTTGATGGGAATATTTCTTAAGCTATTCCTTAATGAGATCTTTCTTAACAGGAATAAGGATAATTCTGAACCATGTTTGCAAATATGAATTAGACAATGGTTTTTATTAGACTGAAAATTTCTGATTATTTTGAATAGATTCTAATATTTTCTTTTCACAATAATTTGAAATTTATATGAGCAGAGATAACTAGTTCGCCCAGGTCATTGCCATTTGTTGGCAGGCAACAACCCTCTCAATTATTCTGCTTTGCTGAATAAAATTAATCAGTTCTCTTCTATAATTTATCACAAAATTATATAAGAGTGCCTTCAGAATCTTTGATTCTGAAGGTACTCTCAATTAAAGAAGAGTTAATGATTATACTGGAAATTTAGGAAGCATTTTCATAAATTTAATAATTTAGCAGCTGTTAATCTTTTAATTTTATATATAATCAATTTTCATTATTAATATATCTGATTATATATTGATTCGATATTTAAAATTACAGCCTGCTAAATAGTTCTTTGGATTAAATTAAAGATAATTGAAAATGCATTCTAAACTTGTTGTAGTTAGGTTTTATTGATTTCATTTAGACCTTTTGACAAAGTATTCATCATTAGTTTTTGCAACTTATATGGTTAGGGTTGATGAATTAAGTTAAACATCCTATTTAACCCTAATGATTAATTTTATTTTCAAATACATAGCTATAAGAGTTTTTATATATGCTTTTCACATAGCTAAAGTTTACTTTTATACACCACTTCGAATTTTAGCGAGATGTCTTGTGTTATATTTGTAAGGAGTGATTTTTATTTAAACGCTTAATCTTTAATAAGTTTTTGTTTTAATACATTTGATCAATCTTTGATGTTTTCGTTGGTGTAATAAACCTCAAGTTTAAAATCAAGACAATCAAGGGGTTTTAATGATTAATGATATTTTACTGAATCACCTACATGAAGATTGAGATCATATTAACATCTGGTTTATCTAGGCTTTGATTTTATGACACCAATCAATACAACTGACATTTGTTGGTTTAATGATGGAGTCGTGTCATCGTAATTCGATTCCATAATTATTGATAACCATTACCATTTATGACGCCTGTACGAAGCTATCATTCTGTTCTTTGTATTATCAATGCTTCGTTCTTTGTTATTATGGTTATTAAACCCTGAATTGTATTATTTCGAATGTCAAAGTTCAGTTAAAATTGGAAGTGTTAACATAATGATTTCTAGGAGTTTTGTTGATTACGACTAGTCTGTCTGTTAAATCATAGTGCAAAACATTGGCACTTGTCTTCATTATTTCAAAATTCGGTTACCATGGCCGAATTTGGGGTTTTATTTCTTGTCACGTATGAATCAATTAGTGATTTGATGGTTCACGTGATGCCTTTCACTTGGATCCCTATTCCTTCCATCTTCACAATGACATTCATCCCAAACCGAGACCAGAGTTGTAGTGATGAGAAAACAGCTCCTCTTAGTCTATTCGAGATCTCAGGGCCTGAAATGGTGGAAGCTAATGAGGAAGTTGCTGCATTATTTGAAAATATAGGTTGGGGTTCTTTCTTTAGACATTTTAGTGGTCATAATATTGAAGTCACCAGACAATTCGCTCTAAGCCTGAAGGAGAATGTAGCTCAAATGGGGGGTTTCAGTTTATAATTGATGAAGACAAAATTGCAGAAGCAACAAAGCTTCCCCAGACTGGAGAGCGTTGGTTTAAAGGAGGACGGGTTGATAAAAAAGGGTGCAAGTCATTGCTTTTACCCTTACCTGCTAATGCAAAGCTAAACTTTGGGGTGTTTGTTAAATTCCTAAACCCAAAATGGCGAGCGTCTTATGAAGTTTTAGTCAGGTATGTTTCCTGTGACGGCCGCTTATCTCATATCCATTATTATCATTTGAGATTATTATTAGATTTCAAGGGTTGTAAACTTAATCTCCCTTTCTACTTGCTTCAAAGCTTGAAGAAAATGGCACACTCTGTGCAAAATACTGTAGGCAATCCTGATAGAAGCTTGTTCCACCATGGTTTGATTAAGATTCTGGTTCAGCACCAGTTATCCCTTATTGGTAGATCCTGGGATGAATTATTGGCTAAAAGCAAGCTAGGGTCGACACAGTATTGGCCTAATCCTCCTCCTAAAACTCACAGAAAGCATAGGGCTTCATTAAAATCTGAAGTCGATGATGTTCATAAAGCTGAGCCAGGGGTTAGTAAGTTACAGGAAGCAATTTCGCCTTTAGATACCCATATTGGTAATGATGTTCCAAATAAAATTGATCCATTAGATGCTGGAACTAATATGGACCCATCTTCATATGTCAAACGTTACGTCACATCTACAAAGGTGGATAGTAAATCAATGAATGTTAAAAAATCTGATCATGTTAGTCATGAATTCTTTTCTGATCTGTGCACTCTTAAAAAACCGTGTGATGAATCTACACGAAAACTTGAACAGTTAGCAGAAGTTTGTTGTGATAGAAAAGATTCTAATCCAAGGGGTTATGTGTCTATTGGTACACGACAATTTACTTGGAGTATGACTACATCTTCCATTCCAGTTACTACTCAGCAACATAAAGAGTCTCCTCTGGTCAAAATTGATAGTGAAGATGATGAATTATCCCCAATTCATGGGGATTTCTCTTGGAAATGATGAACAACATGTTGAAATGGGTCGTCTCGTTGTGTCATCGATAAATGAATTCACTGGTCAGTCTTCTCCCAATAAGTCTGAACAGAAAACTTTGTTTATTGGTGATTCTTCACCTGTTAGAAGCAATGAAGAAAATCGATTAACTCTTAAACAGATATTAAAGGACAAAATTACCGAGTTGAAAACAGAGTTAAGGGAACTATATTGAAATGAATCGGATATGAAAGAGGAAATCAAATCTCTTAAAAATGAATTATTGTCATGGATTAGTAAATGGAAAGAAATGAAAATGAAAAAGGACAGATACAAAGCCACTAAGAAATCCATGACAATAATGAATCAGCGGTTGCTTGAGCAAACAGAGCATCAAAAGCTCAAAATTCTGGTACTCAAAGCTAAATTGTCAGAAGCTTGTCGGGCTACCAAATTCCAAGTCTCTTCTTGAAAATTATGTTAGCTGCTACAATTTTGGGAAAATAACAAAATCAGGTAATTAGCATGCCCACAGAATCGTAGATTCTGCAGGCATTGCTCATCATTAAATTAGATTTTATTATTATTTATGTTTTGTATCTATTACATTAATTATAAAACTCATGCATGGTTTCAATTCTTGCAGGTGTCGTTGTTGGATAGACTTTTGATCTTAATGATGTTCGACTTCATTAATATTTTGCAACGGAGGCTAAGGCTATTACAAATTCAACTAATATGGATGCTTTCAACATGGACAAGCTGCGTTTCATAGTTATGGAAGTTGTAATCGAGTTTGCCAGGTGCCCTTCTTTGAGGAATGCAACATAATGATGATGATGACTCTGTCTTTATTATGTAATAACTGTTAGAAACTAAATTGATATTTTTAGAACAGTTGTTACACAAAAGTTGGAAGGAGTTACTAGTCTTATTATATAAGCTAGGAAGCTCGTTGTAGGGGGGGTGGATGGGAGTACGAGAGAAAATACTTGTGAAACATGGAATACATTTCTGGTTTTGATTAATCTACTAAAGTTTTCTTCGTGGATGATTACCACTGGGACATCAAAGACCGGTACCAAACTTTGTTTTCAGTTCTTTGTTATTATTATTATTATATATATATATATATATATATTTCAAAAGCAATTTTCTGACTTTAAATATGTGTGCAATTGAACTTAGATTTCATTGCATCAACATAGTTTCAATTACTCTTATCACTCAATATTGATATCTGTTATTGATACTATCAATGTCATGATTATTCAAATGTTGTTGATGATTGTGATTGAATAGTATTATATTTTCATAGCTTATTTTGATTACATCTATATTTTGATAGTTGTTTTGAATGGTAAGTTATTATATCTTTTATATACATATTTTAATGTTGAATTTCGATTATCTGTTGACAAATACATCTACAGAGTGAATAGAATAATTTATTATTTTATTCTCTATGTTTTGTAAATTTTATTAAACAGAGTGTTATTGGTGATAATAGTTCTGATAGTTTCTTTATCTGGAATTGTATGATTTATTTCACTTTGTTATTTATAATTGTTAATTGATAGTTGATATAGTAATCTAAAATTTTGCTCTCAGCTGAGATAGGGTAGCTAGTTAATTTTAATTCATATTTTAGCTTAGTTTATTTTAATAGTTGTTAAAAAGAATTAGAATAGTTTGTTAAAATTTAAAATAGTTTTTTTTATTCAAAACATTTAAAACAAAATCCCAAAACACGAGACTTTCCTTAAGAAAGCACTTTAGGATAACTTAAATTTAGAAAACTAACTCTAGGATTTATTTTAAGCAATAATTTAGTACATTTTGTTGAGTTTTTTTTATATTCTCCTTAAGAGGATAAATTCAACTGGTAGCAGGAGACCATAACCTGCGAGATTTAGTTATTCCAAACACACCGAGGGTTATTTTAAGTGATTTGTGTGGACTATTTCTCCTTAGTTGGCCCGAGTCAGAAAATCAGGCCAACATGATCTCATTTTTATCATGATGACAAATAGTACCAAGCTTCAGGACAAGCTTGAAGGAAGCAAGAACTTCCAGGCATGGAAGTATAGAGTGTTTATAAAACATAAGAACATGACTTAGCAGACTATGTCAAAGGAGAAGTTGTAGTTCCAGAGGGAGATGAGGAAAAATCCAAGCAGAAGAAGAACTTAGTCAAAGCCAAGAGGATTACTTCCGCTTCCATTGGATCTCGCATGTATCATCCTTGAATACTGCCAAGGAGATGTCTGATACACTAAAAAGCTTGTACAAAGGAAATAACATAAACAATAAGATGAACTTGATAACTCAACTCAAAGATGTGAAGATGCAGATTTCAAAAAGAATTCAATCCCACTTCACAAGGGTCTCTCAGACCAAGAAGTAACTAGAATCCATTAGAGAAATATGGAGAAGAAGTGAAAGTAGAGATGACAAACTTGAATGGTATCCCAAGTCCATGAGACTCTTTCATTCAATGAATTTGTTCTAAAAGGAAGCCCACCTATGGAGGAATGAACGTAAGAAGAAGCTTGATTGATTGCAAAAGAAGAAGAGATGGATGAATATGGAAAACAAACCCTGACAACTCATGCCAAGAAGAGAAATAACAAGAAGGAAGAACATTCTCACAAGAATAAAAATATTTCAGAAGAAGGACCTCTCACAGCTCATATGTTTCACTTATGTTAGTACACTTTGTAAAAAAATGTCCCAAGAAGGAAGAATGGAAGGATGATATGCTTGAGAAGTACCAGTCGATCATGTAGAATGATGTTTGGATATCATTTTGAGACCTAAAGGGAAGTCTGTAATGTCTTTGAAGTAGATCTACAAGTTCAAGCATACAGTAGATGGAAGTATCAAGAGATACAAAACAAGGTTCGTGGTTTCTCTCAGAAAGAGAGAGTCGATTATGGCGAGACATTTCTCTAGGGGATAGAAACACCTATTTAGTGGTGAAAATTACACTAGACAGTTTGTGTAATCGAAGTAGAAGAATAGATCGAGCAACCTCCAGGATTTGGGACTGTCTACAGAGAACCACCTTTGCACAGAAGGATTTGTATAGGCTCAGAAGGCACCCATGGGATAGCACATACAGTTACATGAGGAACTTGAGGATCACTTAGAGTGATGGGGATATCAACCTTTGCTACAAGGTTGAGGGTGGAATCCTATAAAGGATTATAATCTCAAGGATGGGTGCAATAAGAACTTGCAACAAATTTCGATATGGAGGATCTTGATATCTAATGACCTTGAGAGGTGACATAGATGGATACATAGAATATTAGTAGCAAAGGAGGCCACCTGCCACTCCAGTTCATAATGTCCCGATGCAAAGAGTACAAGATGCAGAGGGAGGATGGTGCTCCACTTCAGAGGGAGTGACTACATTAGATCATAGAGTTCGAGAATCTTGACATGATTCTTGGGATTAGAGGTATGGAGAAATCCAGAGGATATTTTCCATAGCCAAGGAAAATATGAAATCAAGACCTTGAAGAGGTTAGCAATGTTGGGATATAGCTACACGGATGGAATATAACTTGAAATCGCTTTGTAATCCTAATTCAAAGACAATTGCTTCCATAGTATACAAGCAGAAGATTAGTTCATTAACGTACTTGATGAAAATGAGGTTGGATATTTGCTTTGCAGTGAATACTTTGATCTAGTGCATAGTGGAGTTGAGATATGTTCACATGGTCGTGGAAAATCACGTGGTGTGGTATATGAATAGTACAATTGATTATGTCCTTAGATATGTGAGAGACCAAAGGATATTCCTACAGGGATATGATGATTCCAATTGGTCTGGTAGTGCTATAGACAAAAAGAGCACTTTAGGTTGGTACTTCAGCTTGAAGTATGGCATGATTTTGTGATTCAACAATAATCAAATGAATGTAGCACTTAGTACATCTAAGGCATGGTATATTGCAACTTGTTTATCAATTTGTGAGGCAATATAGTTTTGGAAGCTACTTGCAGGATTGTTCAATGACAACTTGTGTGTATTGTGACAACCAGAGTTGTGTGAAGTAAATGAAGAAGACTCTGAAGTTACTAGAGTCAATGGCATTGTTATATGGCATCATTGATGTAGAATATTCCTTCATGGAGAACCAACTAAGAAGAAAGCAAGGGAGTATTCCTCAAGTGATGAGGAATATGTACTTTGATCCAGAAGAATTCTACCAATGAAGACAAAGATCATTCTCTTATCCATTTCAG
Organism: Pseudotsuga menziesii; assembly: GCA_001517045.1. Lineage (NCBI taxonomy): Eukaryota > Viridiplantae > Streptophyta > Pinopsida > Pinales > Pinaceae > Pseudotsuga > Pseudotsuga menziesii. The sequence goes on along the minus strand of LPNX010529222.1, from coordinate 233,890 downwards.
CATTAGATAAGAAGGGAGGCATTTCTAGGACACATAGATTCAACACCAATACATAGTTCCATGTGATATATGTTGTAGAATACTTGCTCATTATTTCTGATCATGAGCAAGATAGGAACAGGTCCTCAAAATCAGCCAATGAAGTAGAGCACGTTGTCAAATACCCCAGTAATTCATTCAATGAGAAAGAGATCAAGAAGGAGTCTACCAAACAAACAAATATAAGTATTTGAATTATCATTTCCTATATATCCAGTTGCTTAAATTATATTGTGTACATAGATATGCTCCAATATTTAGGAAGTGTATTATGCATGTTAGAGTGTTTGCATCAATGAACAGCTTACTACTAATATGCATGTTATGGGTAAGAGACTTATGGTGTTGTACAACATTCCATTGCTACTTATATAGAATGAAGCCTCTTTGTTGACATGTTGGGAGTAGTGCACGCACGTAATAAATTCATGGTATAGATGAAAGCATCTAGAAAGTTACCGTATGGATGAATGTTATGATTGGATAAAATAGTTGCATGACTATATGACATATATCTTTATGCATAAGAATTTGTCATTATGAATTTGTTTTGAAGATTATGAAATATTTCTAACCATGCAACTCTATTTGACTTGTAGGAAAGATCATGTGCAATCACCTACAAGAGAAGAATCATGAAGAACAAGTGATAAAGAAAAAGTTGTTGATGTATTGACTAAGGCTTTGTCTCGTGTAAAGTTTGAATACTTTCGATACAAGCTTGGTGTAGTCTGAAAGGACTGCCCTCGAAAGAGGGATTGATGATGTGGTAGGTTTCCTATTGTAGTGGCGGGGTATCTCAGTCTAGGTATATTATGTTTGGGTAGGCTTGTTTGGCCCGAAAGGGTTAGTAATACAAACGAGGCATGTTTGATCCTAGGGGGATTTGTTTGTCTGGATAATCTTGTTTGGCCCTAAAGGGTTAGAAATCCAGACAAGGATTTTTTGGTCCCTAAGTAGATCCATTTGTCTGGCTATGCTAATTTGTCCTAAAAGGTTTAGTAAGTCAGACAAATACCCAATGGATCTATCGGAGTACCCACCGATATGTTGCTTCATATTTCCTAAGGGAATGATGATGTCCCAGATGATGATGATGTCCCAGTATTCACATATTGATGATGATATTTCAGTATCTACACACTGATGATGATGCTCATGATGATGATGATGTTCCATGATGATGATGATCCATGATGGCGATGCTCCATCATGATGATGTTCTACGATGGTGATGCTCCATGATGATGATGGTCTTTAATGATGGTCCACAATGATGATGCATAGTGATGAATTTCAACGATGATAATGCTTCGTGATGATGATGCCCCACGATGATGATGTTCCGCGATGATGATGCTCCATGATGATGATGCTCCATGATGATGGTGATTCATCATGATGTTCCATGATGATGCTCCATGATGATGTTCCAAGTTGATGTTGATGAGGACGTACCATGCTTATGTTGTTCTAGAAACATGATGTTGTTGTTGTTCAAAACTTCCTATGACATATAGATTCACTAGTAAGTTGTACAGTTTTTGTTGATAATGTATAATACCTTCCTTGTTAAGAGGGAGTGTTGAAAGAAATATAACTTTGGAAGATATTCTATTGTAATTTTATTGTATTCCACCTTCGAAAATGTCATTCCTTCATTTGTAGATGTCCTTGATGTAATTGGTCGTGTATTCATGAGGTAAAACCTTCATTGTAAGTCGAGGAAATAGCACCCACAAAATTATTTTATAAATATTAGTTTTGAGTCTTCTAGGTAGGGAGGCCCTAATTAGAGAACATGACTAACCTAGTTATTTAATTGAGTTACTCACTTGTTGAGTATAAATAGGTGAGTGCCTCCCTCATTTGTATACCATTCTCACTTGAGCAATTGTACAAGAGAGAGAGAGAGAGAGAGAGAGAGAGAGAGAGGCAATCTATTGCGGAAAGGGAGCTTGTAGTATTCTTCTTGGGGTATTACACTATACTTGGTAGAATTCTATATCGAGGAAGTTTTGTTGGGTTTTCACCCCCATGAGGGTTTTTCCCATGATAAATCTTTGTGTTCTCTTGTGTGGTTGTGCTTGTATTTCTTTCAAAGATCCTTTGCATATGGTTATGATGTTATAATGCTAAATGTTTTTAGATCTTGTATAACCATCAAAATTCTAACATATTCCACTCAATAGCTAGGCTCTTGAATTTCCCTTTTCCATTTATAGCCATAAAATTTCATCCTAGGAATTCTCCCACTTGAATACGGGCAGCCTTCTCACTATCTAACATAATCTATTGCAAGAACCAAATATCCAACTCTTGTACACTCAAGAACCTCCTTTATGTGTAGACCTCAAAACCCTTACATCGTATTACATAATGGTCATATTTGACCTTTGAGGGAGGCCTTCCTCACTTTAATGCCCTTATGATCTTTAACATCTTGCATGCTTGAACTTCTTTGCTTGCCTAATCCCTTGTCAAATTCAAAATGGATTTCCTTCCTAGTCTTGCTTTAGTTCTTGTCACTCCTACCCGTATGCCCCTTCCAAACTAAAATCCTTTCCCTACTCGACCTACTTCTCTAATGGCCCCATATGATTTTCTTACTCTTATGAGGGTGAAAGTACTCATATGAAGCACTTGAGGTGATCTTCCTATTGATAGTCAACAATTCCAAACGTTTCTTTTTATAACTAGATTTTATTCCAAATGATTTAAAGGGCCGTGTCCCTTCTCCTTTGTTCCATTCTTATATATGTATCCATCTTCATTATCTTCATACCCCAATCCAATAAATGAGGGAGATATAGGATGAATTTTATGCATAGCACCTATTCCCTCATTATCTACTTGGAAACTCTTCTCCTCCAGATCAACCCAAGATGGAATCTATTTTTTCCTCCCTTACAACCACTCAATCCTTTCCATTGTTTGATATATTTTCTACAAATGTAAGAGGTTTAGTCCTAAGATTCATTGAACTCTCTATCAAGTGGTGCCCAAACATCATTTCCTCCTCCTAAGAAGTATCAAACTTATGGTGTTTTCTCTTATAGGGACTTGTTATTTTGTCCCTTGCAATATTTTGGAGTACTCTAGTTATGACCTTTGAAATATAATACTTAACAAAATTATATGTTGTACCTTTGTATCCTTTCATTAGATGACCTTTCTTCTTATTCATGTGGGGAGAAGGAGGTCTAGTTTTGAATTACACCTCTTGGTTGAATCCCTGCTCACCTATGACCTCTTCATCATGGGTATTTTCCTTAGGGAATGACCTATGTAAATGGCCATATAAGTGGAAAATAAAAATATTACATCTAAATGGAATTTTACCATTGTCTACATCTTATTTGTAGGACCTAACCCTAATCTCAATATCAATACCATTTGGTAGTTTTTCCCTTAAGTTTGTTTCCACACAAATCTTGGCCAACATGGTGCACTCCAAATTTCTCAAATCCTCTCATTGATATCCGGGAATTTACCTAAGTTTCTCTTAATTAGAGTTAGGGGTCCTTTTATTAATAGTTCCAAAGGCAAGGAATGAAGCTTGATCCACATATATAGGCTTAAAGTTGACCTTATCCTTCATAGGAATAAAGAGGGGAGTCCATTTCTTTATATATAAGTTGAAGTTGTCTCAAGGATCACTTGCATTATTGGATAGTCTCTCTATCCTTCCCATTTTTTGAGACAAACATGATATGTCCCTTGGTTTGAATGTGATACACTAGAGCATACCCTAGTGATTATTTCCATACTCTATGAGTCCACTAACCCATGCTTTTATTAGATATCAATATTCCTTGAAAATTCCCTAATAAATCCTTCCACATCTAAACAAAGACTTGATCCATCACCACATCAACTCCCATAAACCAACTTCAACTTTTCCTTTTTATGCTTGATACATTTCACCTTCTTCCCCCACTATCTTTTTTGCTCACCAACCTACTTTCCTCCTCCAAATATCATCTTACCTCTAAGATGCCCTTGGCTCCCTCCAGGATGTTCATCAATAGATAATGGTTCCATCTTTGCATGCACTATAGATGGCTCCCCCGGTTCATTCCTCAATCTTGAAGCTACATTGAAATGTGAAACCTCCCCATTTAATGCCTCCTTCAATGAAGCCTAGAGTCTATCATTACTACATGATGTAGGGGCTCAATTATGCTTTTTGGGGCACTCTCCCTTATAATTTTATCCTTGTACACCTCATACCTATTGTCATTTAGATCGACAACTATGAAAAGTGCATGAGAACCTTATGACACTCCTTTGGTCCCCACCGCCACATCCTTCCATGAAGTGCTTGGGTAGGGTTGATGTGACTTAGACCTAGTCGAAAAAATATTAGGATTACCAAAGTTTCCCCCTCTTGATAAAGGGATATTAGTGGTGTGATAAGGACTTACCTTATTCTCTTCATCTAATCCCATTTAATGACAATTCACAATTGTGTCCTTCTATAGAGACATTGCTCCTTAGAAGTTGATATCATCAATTTCACACATGCACGTGTGTGTGCGTTTGTTTTCTTATAAAAATCGTACATGATCCACCCTTCCTCCCTATAACATCCATATCGAGGGAAGCTCAACCAACTACCACAATTTTTGTTGGTAACCTTGAGGTAATTGACTAGATTTGAACATGTGACTTATCGCCTTCTTGTTGGTAACATGCCTTGGGAAGATGGTTCAACCAATTGAGAAAACCCTTGGGGATACCAATTGTCTATGATCTATATTACACCCAAATTTATCAAGTGCAATAAGGGATTAAATCCGTAAAGGTGAAAACCTTTCATCAATTTTTTGTGTTGTCTTGCAAGGGGTTTGATCCTTCTTAGTGCTTCGTAGGCACGTGGTTAAAATGGATGTATACTAGTTATATAATCTTTAATGTCATAAGGAGTAAATACACATTGTATCATCATAACCAAATGGTTACTTATATTTAGACATGGAATGACCAAGCTTAATCTCTCACAACTATGGGAATAATAAGAGTTACAACATAGAACTACGAAGAGAAACATTGAAATGCATAACATATATAATTTATCCATTTCATATACGAAATCTAGAACTATGAAAATATAAATGGGCATGTTAAGAACATGTGTTTTCTCTTTGGAGATCAAGTTTGAATCTAGAGGGAGGTGGAGTATATATGTACACCTATGTAGAATAGGCAATGAGAGACATTATATAAAGATTACCAAAAATCTTAGGATCACTTACCAGCATATAAATGTGAGAAAACAACACATAACATTCCATTCTATAGTCTCTAAAATATATATATATATATATATATATATATATATTTCTTATGCCGATCCTTTTGTGCCTCGAATGAGCTCCATCCTTTATACACATTCTCAATACCCATCCATTGGTCTTCACTTAGTGAAACCATATCATAGGGCCTTCATTCATGGGATATAAAAAAATACCCCTAATTTTACTAGATATTGATAATTACTTACAAAAAATCTTATTATTAAACCCTCTATCTAATGATATGAGGCCAATCCACTCAAATTTTAAATTTAAAAATTATTTATCCTTGATTTTCCTTACAAAAGAATCAACATGCCATAGTAATGGAATTCCACTGATTTTCTTTACCAGAGAGTCAAGATGCCATCGATGCCATAGCGATGGAGTTACTAAGTGATCACTCTCTCCGCGTCAATCTAGCCGAGGAAACTTTCAACGCGTACCAGACGAGTACCTTTATATGCTTCACTGCAAAATATATATATATATATATAAAAGAGTATATGAGAGAAATATATATATATATAAGAGTATATGAGAGAAAGAGACGAGGAAAGAGTTTTACCCTTTATATGCTTCACTATATATTTTATATATATAAAGGAAAGAGAGATGGTTTGATAAAATAAAAAAATTAGATTGATCGTGTGATTGTCCATAGAAAGCAATATGTATGTCAATTGATTAAAAAAAAAATAACGGGCCCCAAAATAAATTCCGATTGTAGCCATTTAAAACTGAACAACGTACTTAGATCTGAGGAAGGCTAAGCTAAAATGGAAAATGTAATTTGCAGATGTGGACCTCCCCTCCTCGTTCTCAACATCATGTTGTGGGAATTTGGAAACACTGTCTGAGAGAGGGAATGAAGAGTCGTGAGTGAATTGGCCCTCGGGTGATGGAAGGGCCATTCTATCCGCCCGCGACCCTCGATCGGTGCCAGGCGCTAGGCGCTGGAAGGGCCATTCCATCCGCCCGCGCACCTGTAACCGAGAGTCCTTGGTTCCTCACCGACTTGGATAAATCCCGGCCACCTATCCATGGTAATATAAATTTCTTGAATGATCGACAGTTGACGCAGTCGAAGATCAGAACAGATCGACTGAAAAAATGACACTTTTAGCGGAAAAACGAATGCCCACTGGTAAATCTCGATCCAATTACGATGCAACAGTACTGTCTGCGTACCATACCTATATATTGCAAAACGCTCTCAAGTAGCAACTCGTGTTCTGGTCTTGAATATATATGTTCCAATTTCTGACCAGTGCTACCGATTCTCCTCGCTTACATCTTTTTATGTACTAATTTCGGTGCAGCTGCGATATATCCTCTGCAAACACTTGTAAGTGATATTCTTCACTTCTCTTCTATTCCTTTACACCCAGTACTACATTACACTTTCTTCTCTTTCCACAGATGACTCCATGCTAGATTCTGAGAAGAATTGTTATCTTAAACATTTTTTTTCTTTCCGACATTAAGATGAACTGATGAACCCAGTATTACTTTACACTTTATTATTCTCCTTCCACAGATGACTACTAGCTAGATTCTTCGAGAAATTTTTATCTTGACATTTTTCTGCTTCAGGTCATAAGATGAAGAAGCTCAAACTTTCCCAGAATTATGATGCAGAAACAGGCTGTTTATTGATGAACATATATAACTTACTATTAGGTTAAGCCTTTGGGACAATGTGAATTTTCCCCAAGGTTATGACTGGCATGTCTGTGTGGTATACATTTTCTTATATAATATGCCCTGCACTAGCTATTGATTCTAGCTTCTCGACACTGTACTATAGTTGTAGATAGCGTATCTACATTATCTGCATAGGATCGGATTTGAGCAGGCTCCCTCGCTATTCAGTTACTACACTGAAGATTGTTTTCAAGTTTACTAGGTCGATATTAGATAGTGGAATTCTAATCCCAGAATGCAGATCCCTCGTTCACTCTAATCAGTCTCTGTGAATGGTTTTTTGTTTTCAAACTTTGCAATATTATTTACATTAGAAAACACTCTAGGGCACTGCTACAAGCACACCAAATTTAATGACTGAACCTCGATATTTTTTTGAGCCAAGGGAGAACGATGACAGATAGCAAAGCCACATCGCTACAACACCAGCATGGTGGAGCAGTTTGTTGTTGAGTGGAGCTACTTGGTAAATAGATCTTCAGCCCTATCACTGGATATTTCTAAAATAGAAGTACCGTATATTGTAGGAATTTTAGGGGAGTCCAATCTTCTGAGTTAATCCATACGGGTTTAGTATTGCTAATTGGCAGTTGCACTGCTGGTGCATAGTATTGGCATGAGTATTATCAGCTTGGGACACTAAGGAATTTTGTTGGAAATATTAATTACTAGTTGATCCACCTAGTAGATCCACCTAGTAGACTCTGTTACACTTTAAGTTAGCAGAAGTTTTCTATAGGAAGAAGTAGATTGTAAATACACAAAGATAGAGGAATAGACACAGAGAAGGAGAAGAAAAATGAAGAACTTTCTGAAGAGTTTGAAGCTTAAGCAGCTGTGTTTTGTAAAATTGTTGAGAGTCCAAACTCTGTAAAAAGTGAAACATCTTAGTAAATTTACAAGTTTGTATTTAAGGCTATAATTCTAGTTTTTACAAGCAGAATTTTCTAGACAAGTCTTATTTAATATTTGGTTATATAATATTGTAAATAAGTGGCAATATAGTTGTGTCCAAAGAAATTTTCAGTTGTTATCACATAGTTTAAACAGAGAAATTTATGTCAAATCCTGATAACAAAGTTCAGGTTCCTTTCTCAGCCTATACTGTAAGAAAAGTGAAAAGTTGAAACCTATATAACTTCCATTAAAGTTTGAGAATCTTTAAAAACTATTAATAGATTCAAATATATAGATCACAATATCGATAATGAATCTCTTGGTGTTTGTAGTGTCCTGAATTTCAATTATGAAATATTTTTTACCATTGAATGTTCTGAGTAGATATTATCGTCTATCATAGCAGAAAAGAGAGTATTAATGGCAGTCGTTTGCCTCTGTTGCAATTGCTTGGGAGCCGAGTTTTGCCTCGGATCCTAGATTAACAAAACCATGCATTCTCGCTCGTGCAGATGTTTTGAAGGTTCGTTGTAGAAAGCAGCGACCCAAGACAGCGTGCCATTTTATGTCATTTTTACAAGGAAGAATGAGTACGATACTGAAGTACAGCACCGATATTACAGCAACAGGAACTTCGGCTGATCATAATGATAATCCTTGCAGGATTGATGCCCAATTAGATGAGCATTATGTGCTAAAAGAAGAGGAGGGAGCGGAGGATAATGATGATGACGAAACTTTTGTGTGGGAATTCCAAAAGGATTACCTTAAAACAGATCTCAAGGTCGACCCCAGAGATGAAGGGACCGCTGACAATTGGGTTAAGAGGAACCCTGAACTGGTGAGACTCACTGGAAGTCACCCCTTCAATTGTGAGCCCCCACTTGCCCGTCTCATGGATCATGGATTTATCACCCCTGTTTCATTGCATTACATTAGTAACCATGGCCACGTTCCCCGTGCCTCGTGGGACGACTGGACTCTGGAGATCTCCGGTTTGGTGAAGCAGCCAATGAAGTTCACCATGTCTCAGCTGGTGAAGGCGTTTGCACCTCGGGAGCTTCCGGTGACAGTGGTGTCCGCGGGGAATCGGAGCAAGGAACTGGGTTTGGTGAAACAAACGATCGGCTTCAACTGGGGAGCCGGCGGGCTTTCCACTTCCGTATGGCGTGGGGTTCGATTGTGCGACGTGCTCAAGAAATGTGGAATCATGTCCAAGAAGAAAGGGGCCCTCTACGTCTGCTTCGATGGATCCGAAAAACTTCGTGGAGGGTCAGAGTATATTGGGACGAGTATTAGTGTTGACATTGCTATGGATCCCACGAGTGACATTATATTGGCTTACATGCAGAATGGAGAACTTCTGCATCCGGACCAGGGTTTTCCGTTGAGAATGATTGTTCCTGGATTCATCGGAGGACGCATGATCAAATGGCTGAAGGGCATCCGGGTTACCTCACAAGAGTCTGAAAGCGACTACCATTACCATGATAACCGCCTTCTACCCTCCGATGTTGATGCTGAAAAGGCCAAGGCACAAGGTACTTTACTTTCCATTCTTGTAATTCAACCTGTACTTTACTTTCCATTCTTGAGCATTGTTGGAAATATTAATTAGGCACAAGGTACTTTACTTTCCATTCTTGTAATTCAACCTGTACTTTACTTTCCATTCTTGAGCATTGTTGGAAATATTAATTCCTGGCTGATTTTAAAAGCAAATCAGACTCTGTAGCAGGTTAGAAATTGTGATTTAGTCTTTATCTTAATATTTTTGCCTGAAGCAAATCAGTCGACTATGTAGTAGGTTAAAAATTGTGATTTAGTCGATGAAGAGATTAGGTCTCCAGTTGAATTTAATTGCAAAAGCTAAGTTTCTAGGTAAATAGTTATTACAGTCTTTAATGTTAAGTCTGCAACTTTAGAAGGAAGCAATTTTAGTGGGTAGAAGTTGCCTATATAAAGAAGATCGTAAATCTGGAAAAGAAGAGAATGCACAAGCAGAATAGAACAGAGAAGAGAAGAGAAGTGGGGAGAAGAAGAAGAAGAAAAACTATGTGGAGAGTCTCTGTTTTGTGAAAGTTTTGAGAGCCAAAGCTTAGAAGGTGAAACATCCTTGTAAATTTCCAAGTCTGTATTAATGGTTGTAAGTTTTTTGTTATGTCTTCATAAGAAATATAAATCCATAGTTTATGGTTTAATACAAGATTTATTTAGCCCCACATCTTCTCCAAATTTACATTCACTGTAAGTGAAGGAGACAAAAAATCCATATTTATTTCACTGTTCTAGTTTTTATGCCAAAAAAAGGGTTAAACACAAATCTTATTTAATATTGGGTTAAATAATATTGTAAATGAGTTGTAATAGCTTTTATGCCAAAAAAAAAAAAAAGGTTAAACACAAATTTTATTTAATATTGGGTTAAATAATATTGTAAATGAGTTGTAATAGCTTTAATATTGGGTTAGTAGGAGCAATTCCAATTGTAACCAACTAATTTTTAATTCGCCTTTTTCTTTTTCTAATTTTGTTTGTGTCTGTGCAGAGTGGTGGTTTAGACCCGATTACATTATTAACGAGCTCAATATTAATTCTGTGATCACAACTCCAGCCCAGGGAGACATTTTACCCATCAATCCCCTGACTGTGCAAACGCCATATACGATCAGAGGATATGCATATTCTGGTAAGCTTGAGCATGCATTCATATATTTCTAGGTTTTCTTATAATTTTTATTTGTCCATGTTCAATTGTGAGAGATTTTGGATAACTTTCTTTGAAATACAATTTAGGATGTTTTGATTATGGACTTCTGAACAAGGATGTTTTGATTATGGACTTCTAAACAATGTTCACTGAAATCACAGGTGGAGGAAGAAAAGTCATAAGGGTTGGACTCACAATGGATGGAGGTGAGACATGGATTGCATGTAAAGTTAATCACCCAGAAAAGCCAACCAAGTACGGAAAATATTGGTGTTGGTGCTTTTGGAATGTTGATATTGATGTCACACAACTATTAGGGGCCAAAGAGCTTGCTGTACGTGCTTGGGATGCCGCCATGAACACACAACCCAAAGATCTCATATGGAATGTCATGGTAAGTGATATTCTGGAAAACCTTAGCCATAATTCGTTCCGAAATATTTGATCTCCTTACGCTCATGAACGATGGTTTATACTTTGTTTCGTGTTAAACTGAACAGGGGGTGATGAATAATTGTTGGTTTCGTATAAAACTAAACGCCTGCAAGCACATAGAAGGGGGAATAGGTCTGGTTTTCGAGCATCCTACAGTGCCAGGAGAGCAACCGGGAGGATGGATGGGACGTGAGTACAGTTCCCAAACGCAGGAGAAGACATCCATATTGTACAAGAGCTCCTCGGCCCCAGTCATGAACACAGCATCTCGTCAGATCACTCTCTCAGAAGTGCAACGCCACAGCAAGGTTAACCCTAATTCTGTGTGGATCATTGTCCATGACCACGTGTACGACTGCACCAACTTCTTGAAAGAACATCCGGGAGGAGCGGACAGCATCCTCATAAACACCGGCTCAGACTGCACAGAAGAGTTCGATGCCATCCATTCCTCAAAAGCGAAGGCCATGCTCGAGGACTATCGCATTGGGGAGCTCATCACACCCTCCTCGGGAATCACTGCAACCTCCTCCTTCACTTCTTTGTCTGACAGTGATAGCGATACAACGCTTGATCACAACAAATCCCTAACAGCCCTTCAATATAATATGACCTACCTTCCGTCCATAAGGGAGTCCCCCGCCCCTTGTAGACAAATAGCCCTTGATCAAAAGCAAAAGATCCCATGCAAGCTTTTGCACAAGGAGATCCTAAGCCACGACGTGCGGCTGTTCAGGTTCTCCCTGCCAAGGGAGGATCAAATATTAGGTCTCCCGGTGGGAAAGCACGTATATGTATGTGCAACTATAAACGGTAAACTCTGTATGAGAGCCTACACTCCAGTGTCCTCAGACGACGAGGCCATAGGATACATTGATCTTCTAATAAAAATATATTACAGAGGTGTCCAACCCAACTTCCCCGAGGGTGGTCTAATGTCTCAATACCTGGAAGGACTTTCCTATGGGGACACAATCCATATCAAAGGACCCATCGGTCACATTCAGTATGAGGGGCGGGGAAGCTTCATCGTCGAGGGGCAGCACAAATTCGCTACTAAAATCTCAATGCTGGCGGGAGGAACGGGCATAACTCCGATGTACCAGGTAATCAATGCTATTCTCAGTGACCCTGGGGACGAGACAGAGATATATCTGGTGTACGCAAACAGAACGGAGGAGGATATACTCCTGAATGAGGAATTGGAGGAAAGGGCCAGGCTGCACTCTAACTTTCACGTATGGTATGTGATTAGCAAGTCTGTAGGCGACGGTTGGAGGTATAGCTTGGGGTATATAACGCATGAAGTATTGAGAGAACACATCCCCCAGGGGTCGGAGGAGACACTGGCTTTCCTGTGCGGCCCCCCTCCTATGATACAGTTGGCCTGCCTTCCAAACCTCGAAAAGATGAACTATGACCTCCAAACTTCTTGTTTTCAGTTCTGAGAACAAGTCACTAGTGCTAAAACAAGTCACTAGTTTTAGTGCTTTGCACATTGTCACCTTAGTTTATTGAATGTTTGTCTGTACATGTACATGGTTGGTTAGTTTTGAAATAAATTTTTATTTTATAAGTTCATTTTGGCTTCACAGACCCACGTGGTCTGATTTATATAAATCTCAAAATTCGGTCACGTAACCTAAGATGCATTTCTCTACGACCTCATAACGTGGTTGCATATTTATGTTCATAGAGGTATATATCTTAGAATTTTGGGCGGATTACTATCTATGCTTTTTCATTTATGGACTAGAGTAAAACAAGTGTAATGTCCACATTGATTCTATAGGCGTAATCCAAAATTAAACCACAATGAAACAAGTGTACTTTGAGGTCCTCCAAAAATAATAATAATAATTTCAAAAAACTAAAAAATAGCTTAATTAACATGTCATGAGTATAACTACGAGCTTATGTGCATCAATTAATCATAGTTATATTGCATAACTATTAGCTTAACTATTAGATACAACTATTAGCTTAACTCCAATGATTCTACAACTATTAGGTTAACTTCAACTCTAATCACTTAATGTTTAGTCCAAATGCATTTGGCATATAGTAGTCTACCTAATGTGTAGTCATGTAAGAGTCAAACTTTTAATAAAATATTTTGAACTCCTAATCAACTCCTCCAAACCCCTAATAAACTCTTGCATCTCGTTAGGCCGATTGACATATATATCTTAGAATTTTGGGGTGGACTACCATATGTTTTTTCATCTACAGACAAGAATGATACAAGTGTATTGTGGAGATTGATTCTATGGGCATTGTTACGCTGCACTTGTACCTAACGCGTCTAAGTGTACCACAAGGAGAGAGGGCCAAATTTTTTACCACGAGGGGTGTTATTGAGTGATGGTAATCATGGTTGGACCCTTTGGTCCTCCTTTAAGGGTACTATAGCTTAATAGCATTGTCGACTTCTCGTTAAAGAGGTTTTTAACCTTAGGGTTGGTGTTTGGGGCCCCTAACGGTTGACCATTGGGTCTCATGGCTCCATTCCCTTCTTACGCACTCTGGTGGCCTTTGCTTCAGCCACGAGACACTGTTCTTCAGTTGCGGCCACTTCATGCACTCTATTGGCCCTTAGTCAGTGGGTCCTTGCTCTCCCTGACCTTCTTTCGTCAGAGGAAGGCATCCTCCATGCCAAGTCATTTCCATGCTTTGAGGAGGGCGTTGAGGGATTTTATAGTATTATAGGGGTTTGATGGGATAAAATGCCCTCCCTCCAGACCGCTTCGGCCTTTCGTTCGAAGCGAATCGCTTATTTAAGCATGTTTTGGCACGGATCTCCTCACTTTCATTTTAAATGAGAACTTATGGGATAAATCATTATACACTTGATTTACCCTACTTAGGGTTTTCTCTGGATGGATGTGCTCCTGTGTGGATGGATGTGCTCCTGTGAGGAAAGTTTTTTGGCTAATGCAATTTGTTTTTCTAGTAATTCTTTGGTGAATCTCTGCTTTTGGTGATGCTTCGATTTTTCGGATGAACACAGGCACAATGTACTTATGGCATTCCATATAAGTTTAAATTTGTACATTGTAAAGAGGGAAAGTTTAAGTTAAAAAGAGTATAAAGTGCTTTGTGAATGAAATAGTCCCAGTTTTAATCTATTGATCATTAATTTTGTAATAGTTTTACATGTATTTTCAAACACTCTTAAAAGTTATTCATTTCACATGGTTTATTAATCATTCCCTAAAGGATTAATATTATGGTGGACTAAGGTTGATAATGATGTGCATTTTTAACCATGTCTTCTTATGACATGGTTATGACAAAGAACCATAGTTGATTTCATAACTAGCACAACCATTTAACTACTAATTTTCCATACTACAAATTATTTTTCATATCTTTTATAATTGTTTATTTCAAATTTGGAATAATTACCATAAGATCAATCTAGATAGTATACTTGTCTCATCATCCTATACTTGTCTCATCATCCTGCAATCTTGAAAAAACATAAGTGCTCACATAATATAAACTTTAAAAAAAGTAATAAATACTCTATAATTTAAAATGCTCCAATCTAAATGTAAATATCATTTTTATTATATATAATATTTATTTATATTTTTAAAAATTATTAATTATTTTTTATATACAACTAATGAAATATTTGAAATAAAATGTATAAAATTTTAAAAATCTAAATCATAAGGTTCATTCAATTTTTATTTTTATAAAATATATTAAATATTTTCTCTTTGCGTAAATATCTTCACAACAAAAGAGAATGAATATAAAAACAAATTTAACAAGACTGTGTTCCTTTAAGTATGGAACTCATCCTTTTTCAAAAATCAGAAACTCAGTTGTGGCTCTCATTCATGAAAATAACATCATTTATTTAATGTTTATATATTTCATTATCACAATTTGAGTTAATTCGATATGCTAAATTAACTCTTTCGTGTATTGGTTTGATACTAATACTTAACTCTGGAATGTATAAGGTTATGGTCAATGGTCAAGATTCGATGGAGAATTTTAAGACAAAATCAAAGGCAATTAACTCCAAAAAAAAATTAAGTAAAACATAAGCAAAAGCTGAAAGCATGAGTGGATTCACACCTAAATTTAACACATAAGTATATTTAACACATTCCAACATATTAATTAAGTCGATAGACTTTTTTTATTTGAGATTTGGGGGACTACAACTTATGCTTTTTTATCTAATCATGAGGATGAGACAAGTGTACTATTGAGATTGATTTTATGGCACTCGTTCAAAATTCTAAATAAACAATTATAAAAAAAGAATATAAAAAATAACTAAAATAACTAGTAGCCAGGTGATGAATGGATAACTGGTAGCAATGCATGGATAACTCACACTTGATGAATAGATAATTAATAGTTCATGGCAAATAACTCTAAGAATGTGAGATAAAAAGAAAAAGAATATAAAAAATAACTTATAGTTGATAAATGGATAACATGAAGAATGTGGACTATAACATGTAGCTAGACATATATAACTCACATTGAACCCATTTAATTAGAAGCATGCGAGGAATAATTGGTTTTTTTTTTCCAAACTATATTCAATTTCATAATTGTTTCTTAAGCATTTGATCTCTATCCACATGATCCAACCACAAATTATGTGGGTGTGCTAGTCTTATTAATATGGTTGTTGCTAGTTACTTCCATAGGAGTGTATATCTTAGAATTTTGGGGTGTCCATATTGATCATATGGGCCTCTTAAAAAATTATTAATTAATAATTTAAAAAAATAAAAAATAACTTGGTTAACATCTGATGATAAGTAGGGAAAAATTAAACTTCAACTTCTAACTTTTCACTTTTCTACTATTAGATACAACTATTACAACTATGAGCTTAATCCTATTGATGATACAACTATTAGCTTAACTTCAACTCCAATCATGGCTTTCACTTAAGTGCAATTGATGATATATTAACTTTTAAATTAACTATTAGATACAACCATTAGCTTTTAACTCCAATGATTTTACAACTAATAGCTTAACTTGAACTCTAATCACGGTTATTTTGGATAACTATTAGCTTAATTATTAGATACAACTATTAGCTTAACTCTAATGATTCTACAACTATTAGCTTAACTTCAACTCTAATTGATTAAGGCTTTGTCAAAGTAGATTTGGCATCTAGGAGTTTAAGCTAATGTGTAATTGTGTAAGAGTCTAACTCCTAATAAAATAGTTCGAACTCCTACTAAACTCCTCCAAACTCTTAATAAACTCCTCCATCTCGTAGTTGGGCATCTAGCTAATTACACCGATAGGCGTTTCTATTACGCGGATAGAGGTATATATCTTAGAATTTTGGGGTGGACTATCATCTATGATTTTTCATCTATGGATGAGAATGAGACAAGTGTACTGTTCAAATTGATTCTATGAGTTTCGTCGAAAATTTGAAATTAACAATTTCAAAAAAATCAAAAATAAACTTCAACTTCAACTATTCGATTATTAGATACAACTATGAGCTTTTGATGATACAATTATTAACTTAACTTCAACTCCAATCATGACGTTTACTTGAATAACTTTTGAATTAACTATTAGATACAACTATTAGCTTAACTTCAACTCTAATTACGGTTATATTAGATAACTATTAGATACAACTATTAGCTTAACTCTGATGATTCTACAACTATTAGCTTAACTTCAACTCTAATCGTAGTTATATTAGACTATTATTTGTTATTGCAATCTCATACATTACTAAATCAAATTTAAATGAACGTGGTAATAAAAAAACATTAGATGAATGTGTACGCATACTCCAAAGAATCCATCTCTTACCGAACTTCATTGCAGTGAAACGATGCATGCACATCCCAATAAACTTTCCATTTGGCAAGTAGCATCATGAGAACAATTAGTGAACACTGATAGACAACAAGTTAACATATTAGTAAAAAACATTTTTAAGAAAGAAATATTATCAATGTGTCAAATATATTCCTTTCGGCGTATTCTGAACATATTAATCTTATTAATATGGTTGTTGCTAGTACTTACTAATACCAGATCAAGGTTTCATAATTAATGATCAGCTTACAAGGTAAGTTATACAAGAATCCCAGGTACACTAATTCAGTTATGGTTATTCAAGTAGTAATTATTACCTCATCATGCCTCTAATTAACTCGTACAAGCTGCATGGTTATATTGCAAATCAAGTTCATAAACTTACTTCTCGTTGCTAATCCAATAACAAAAGAAACAAATATACATAGCAAGTAAATGGTGTTTGGTTGTACTTCTACTTTCTTATGAATTTGACATGTTATGATTTTCTAGCTTTGATCTTCATTCAAATTTTCTTAGCAATATAGTGAGTCTCTTTTTGTTGTTGGAAGTCATTATCTGTGGTTATGCTCTCCTTTCAAATTTATACATAGTCGAAGTTGCATATCGTGCTTGGTAGTTTGTGTAGCCCCTTTATCATTGTCTCTTAGACCATGCCCATAGTGCAAAGCCTCAGAGCCATCTTTCAAATATTTTCTTTTAAGCATCCTGAACTCTACCTCAAAGCCATCTTTCAAAGATTTTCTTTTAAGCATATTGAAGCTTGCGGTCATGAGTGAGTTGTGGACCTATGCTTTGACGATCCCAATCAGTGTTCAAAATTGAACCCTTTCAAACCCTTCCAAAGGGTTCTAGCCCTTCCCAGAAGTGTAAACTTAAAATTGCCCTTCAAAAAAAAATTAAAATCTGAATTTTACCCTTCCAAAAGAAGGGCATAATTTAAATCAACATTTCAAAAGAAGGGCAACATTTGAAATTACCCATCCATATAAATTTCTGGCAAGATATTGAAATTACTATGCTATAAAGTTCAACTCATCATTCAAAATAATGGAAATATGATAAATTATAATCACTTACTTACTCACTACTTAGTTGTGCAAGATGACCAGTAATCATTGATGACTACGAGGCACTAGCCATCGAGATGTGA